>OX359278.1:31314772-31799772 GCA_947179155.2 Hedera helix
CACATTCTTCCCCCCTTAACAGGATTCCGTCCCCGGAATCGCCATTATCGTAATAACCCTAAGTAATTCATTTACAGCACTTTGCTATACTTTTATCCTGATAAATAACAATTAAACTCAATAATAACCATATCTTACCTTTTTAAGGGGATCTGTAACTCACATCTTAAAGGAATATCACCTTAATGATCGTAACAGTCAGAATATTCATTTCTTAACTCAATTTATAATTTCTTTGTAATATTACATTTCACTAATCCCTAACAACCTTATTAATAAAACTTTAACTCGTTTCTTGATGCACTTATCAAGATAGTTTCTCATTCTCTGAAAAAAAAAATTGTTTAATCGCATTTACCCTTACTCAATCCACTTATTTCATACTCACTATTGCACATCATTTATACTCTGCACAATCAACCTTCTTTTCTTAATTCATATTCCTAAATCTTCTTCACATTCCATTTCTCTTTGTAATATATCCAACATATTCAGTCAACCACATAGGTCATTTAGCACATTGCTTACATCATAAATCATTCCTTAATACCTCTATTATTCAGCACTAGTTTTAAATGCTAACCTTTACTTAATTCATCATAATCCTTATTTGGAATTAATTTCTAAAAATCCTGGGGTGTCACATTCACCCCTCCTTCAAAAAATTTCGTCCTCGAAATTTCTGTGTACTCATATCTAATTCATTTGCAACATACATATCTTCTTTGTATTCATTCCACATATATTTCTTTCCTTCCTTTCACATGGTCATTGCATATCACATTTCATAATTTCTTTGCTTCACAATTTTTTTACTTTCATTATCGCTCACAATTAAAAAAAAATGCTACCCCATCCTACTATCCAATCTTCATAAGAGTAGAGGAATTTAAAATTTTTATTTTTGAAAAACTTTCATAATATGCTGAATGAACACATATCCCGGTTTAATAGTACTTCACTACCAGAGTACCTCATACTGCAAACCACTAAAGTGATGGATTTTCATAATATGCTGAGCGAACATGGATCCCGGTTTAACAGTACTTCACTCCCAGAGTACCTCATACTGCAAACCACTGACACTGGATCAATTTGTCATTAAAGTGATGAATATCTCATCCATACATTGGCACGCCAGATGATTAGTCTGCAATGCCTGTGTCTTGTTATGCCAGGTGACCATTTGATAAACCTGCAATACTCGTAATTTCTTTATGTCCCCTTTTATAAGGTTGTTCATTTCAGCATTAGAATTCATACAAAAGTAATTTGACTGGGTATAACTTTCAAAGAATATGAATTCAATAAATATATTTCACAATTTGTCTAGTTGAATCAAACAGCTTAGACTTGTATTTCTTCAACGCTTGTCTAGTCAGATCAATTAGCATAGACTTTCTTTTAACAATTTATAACCCGCAGAAATTTTAAAATATTCATCATGTCAAAACTTTTCAAAATGTCTAGTCGAAACAAGTAGCATAGACACTTTTTAAATCGCTTAAAATTCATTTGTATTTTTTAAAAGCACATTCGTGCGAAATTAGCTTGAGACCAAAAATTTCAAAATCTAGCAAAGCTAGAAGAGTGGAAATATCCTAAATTCCAAAACATCCACCCCCTTTTTCTCTTCACCTAATTACTGTATTTATTGCTAGGACTATTATTATTTATCGTACTAAAGATTCCTGGCTACTCCAACTTTTCTATACCCCCGTATAGTTCACCAAACTTATCACACAATATGAGTCCAGGAACTTACCACAAGAATATGAGTTTAGAAGTTTGTCCTAGCAATATGTAGTCTGAGAACAAATCAAAGACTATCCATATGCTGAGGGGCTCAAAAGATACCATACGATTATGAGTCATGGACTTACCATTTACATGAGTTTTAAGAACTCATGCCTAAACTTAATATTATCTATCTATCAAATATACCTACGAGATAAGAATCAATTCCTCAACATCTGTGTACTGATAGCGCGACTCTAACATTTCAATGATTATCACATAGTAACTAAGTAAATACAAGTCCCCTGCCCATACAAAGGATTATGCAACTCAGTCACCACGTGAGTCCTCAATTGAAATTTCGTACCCAAGCTTTCTGCCCCCTTATCATAACATTTCTGTAATTCATGTTTCATCATTCTCTGAGTTCATCACGTACTATTTCATAGTACCATTTCTCTTTATAACATCAAGTTATACCTCTTAAATCATTAGCAGATCTCTCTGTTATTTCACAGTCTCATTGGATCACATCATGATCTTAATTTACAATCTATTCATTATTCGATTTCATTATCTCGTGATCATATCGTAGTACGATCCTCTTACTGTTCCTGATCATATTATTATGATCTATTTTTATGCTTTTTAGACTACCTTGTCATCTTTAGTGCTTGAATCTGTGACGCCCCCAAATTCAGGTTCCTGGAACCTTGAATTTGGTGTTCACTATTCATAATATCGTATACATTAATCACTAGAATTACCATTAATATACATTACATATGCTAATCTTCAACATAATATAAAATACATCTCTCACACTCTCAGAGTCATTAACCTTCACATACATATAACACTACTAGGATAACATTTCCTATCTAAAGTCACAATATAGATTTAAGACTACCGGCTGGGAATACTTCACTAATTTCTTCATTCCGATACCTTTCCTTTGCATTTATCTTTCTTGTCTAGACCCTCAGGTTTTACATCTTTGTCTGCGACATTTTAAGCAAGTAAAAGTGAGCAACTAAAGTGCTCAGCAAGTAAAATGAAATGAATAACAATGTAGTAAAAGGATCAGAATTTGTATCAACAACGTAACATTAATTCAATTAAACGAAGAAAAATAATTGCAGGAATTGTCTTTTGAAACATGATATATATGAATTATACTGAGGGTCACAAGACCACTGAACATAGGTTAATCAATTTTTAATAATGATAACCCGTATGTGTCATAACAACCTTAAACTCGTACTCGAGGTGATCAGCCTCTCGTACCTATGACTGTGCACATCATATTACCTCATATCGCGGGGGATCGGAATTTAAAGCATCCGATAAGCTATATCCCCTGGAATAGGGTTGTTCATCTCAGTTTCTAAGAATCCGCACCAAAACAATTTGGTTTGGCTTAACACTTAACAATATAGAGTAATTTGAAATTCAATTGTATCAGAAGTCTAGCCGGACAAATGGCATAGACTTACAACTATCAACTCACAAATAAATAATTATGATTCATTATGGCTGGCATAAAAATGAATGTGAATAACTACAAAGATTTTTTTTAAATTTTATTGAACGATTCACAACATCAATCGAGTTCAACATTCAAAGAAGTGGAATAATGACAAAACTTGGGAAATAGAGCTCAATAAATATTTTAATGTCTAACATAAAATTAACAGTTCATAGTTAGGGTTTAGGAACTTGCCTCAATGTCCGTTTACTAATTTAACAGCTAAATTTTTCTTTCTTGAACACCCTATAATAATAACATAATCAAATAATAATAATTTAGTAACTCGAGATATTAATATATATAATTAATATCACTCACAACCTAATTATTCTACCCATCGGCTTTATATGGGTATTTATAATTAATTATAACCTAATTTGGTTATAATTCTGGTTATGTTCTTTTAATTCCCATTATTAAACATTTAATATTTAATTAAAATTATTCCTCAAAATTGAAAATTTGTTAAATTTAATTTATAAAACATTTTTATATATTTTTCTGATTTTATATGATTTTTACATAATTTTTATCAATTTTTAAACATTTATTTTAATTAAATTCACTTTCAATGGCATTTCTGTAAATAATCTGAAAATCGGAACCGGGGGTGAAACGGTAATTTCGCGAAAAGCCGGTCGGCCGCGCATGGCGCGCGTCCAGCCTTCCGCGGCACCAAACGACATTGTTTGGCCCTGCCCCGGAAGCTCAACAGCCGCGCATGGCGCGGTCCCCGTCTAGCGTCCCAAAACGACGCCGTTTAATGCCGGCTACAGAAAAAAATTATGGCCGCCGCGCCATGCGCGGTCGGCCTTAATTTTTTTTTCTTCTTCCTGGCGTGCCTTAATTTTTTTTTCTTCTTCCTGACGTTAACAGTAGCCAGCCGGAAGAATTTTTTTTTTCCTTTTTGATCATTATTTACACCACAAAATTATCTCAAACATCACAAAATTCATAGATACACCTCTAAAAATTATATAGAACAATTATATAATTATTTACCAATTTTTCATACAATTAATTTATCCCCAAAAATTCCACTAATAATTCAAAAAAAATTGTTTTATACCTTCCTTTGAAGCTTTGTGGCACTCGGATGGCTTAAAATTTCTTCCTCTCTCCTGTTAGTGGTGGTGTTGGTGGTTGGTGGTGGCGGACGGTAGCGAAATCATAGAGTGGTCTTCAGATAATAGGGTAGTTTCTACTCTACTATTTTAATTCTACGAATGTAGTGACTCTATAATTTTGGCTCTACGAACTGATCATGTTTACTCTGTGTTCGTGGATTATTTTTAGTTAATTTTGTGATCTTAGAGTGGTCTTTTTATTTAGCTCTACGAAAAACCTTTTTAGTCTTGAACAATTGAACTATTATAAAGATATATTCATATTCTTATACTCAACGATTTGGATTTACTTAGTAAATTTGATCCCTAACTAAGTTCTTTTACATAAAACATTTACCAAGGACTTTATAAAATCTACTTGTTTTTACTAATATACATTAAATATAATCATTATCAAATTAAATAAAGATACCATATAATACATGTACTAACATTATACATTTGCTCTGGAAAAGAGACATATTTGCACTGCAGATATCACTATTTTTTTTGACTTAATGACCTAAAAAACCTTAAAACTCAACATTTTTTTTTTCATTTAACCCATGAACTAATTTTTTTTTTCACAAAAAAATATTTTAACTCTAATAATTAGGCGAAATATGTCCATTAAACTTGTGACACCCCCAAATTCGAACCCCTTGAACCTCAAATTCGGTGCTCACGATCCAACACTTAAACAACATCTATACACTTAATCTTCATTAACTAGCAAAAATAATACATAATTGTTTTTACAAAAGATACTACAAATCCCAAGGTTTTACTAACCTTAACTTATACAAAACATATCTTATAATCCCCCAAAGATTTAAATAAAACATAATATTAAATATGCATAACATTCTATTTCACGGCCTTTCCTTTGACATTATCCTCCTTAGAGTACTCAGACTTAATTGAAAAATATTCATAATATAGCAAGAGTGAACAATTTTAAATAAATCAATGAATATAATGGATGATATATCATGAATGAAAATGAATTAACTTTCTTGAATTTTAACAATATACAATAATTGTGAAGGAATTAAACATAAGAATCAATATCTAATAAAAGAATTTTAGAATCTTTACTACTGAGTGATCAATAAGGATCATGAACTCTTACCAAGATATAACAGTCATTCAACTGAAACCTTTAAAGTGTAAACACTCAAATTTGGTACTTGAAGGGATTAACCTCTTGTGTCATATGTATATGCATAACATTTAAGTCTTCGCACGCAATATCGCTTTTTCGACAGAAAATACCCCTTTATAAGGGTTGTTCTACTCAGTCTTATCATAAGAGTTTGCACCAACTATTTGGTTTAGATAGGTTTTCAAAAAGATTCAATTCAATGAATTTACAACATTCAATGTCTAGCTGAAACAAATGATATAAACCTATATCTTAAATAGTTCACGAATAAAAGAACTTTAAAGCTTCACAGTTCAATAATAGAACAAGTCTTTCGATTACACATAAATACGAATAACAATAATTAACATCGACATTAAATAATTCTTAATAATTATACCATTTAAAATACTTGCATAATGAAACAAGTTTAGTTTTAGGAAACTTGCATGTTCCGTAGTCTACAGTTACTTCTTACTTATTGTCCTTTAAATGACCTAAATAATTTGTAATTCAATCTACCAATTAGTAATTTCACATAAATGATTTAATTTAATTTAATATACTTTCTAAACTTCACTTAATTTATCAATCATTTAATAATATTTAAACATCATAATTGGGTTTCACATAAATAATACTTTAATTTTGGAAAACCCAATATTTTTGACCCGGCCCGACCCGGATGACTAGACCGGACTCGAATGAATAGTACCTGAAATCAGAATGGTCTAGCGCTGTGGCGCGATCCTCTAGCGCTGCGGCGCTAGGTCCCTAATTTCAAAACCCTAGTTTTTATTTCTTTTCGATTTTTGATTGTTTTTGTTCGTAACTTCATATTTTGTTCATATCACATCCGATTGACTCCAAAATTTGAAACATAGCTTGTTGGAGTCATATATTAACAAATTCCAAAAGCTTTAACCATTTTAAAAAACGTTTATTAGATAAAATCAATGATCAAAATACTAAGTTTTACACAATAACATACTTTACTTAGAAAATCCTTATAAATACATTTGAACATGTATTTAGCTCATTCTTCTTAGGTTCTTTTCATAACTCATTAACACATAATATACCACTTATAGATCACAAATATAACTCACAACTTTGACTTATATAATCTCAAAACATACATTAACTTAAGTTTTCACCTATGATCATGCTCGTATACATACCCTTCCATATTTTCACACACCTTGTTAAAACACATAACATACACCTTTAACTTTAGATTTTCATAAATAACTTGGATACATAGTCATATAGTTTAAAAAATAAGTTTACACCAATAGTTTTCAAAACTCATGACTCCAACATATATAACTTGACGTATCATGCTATCACACATAAATAGACCATAAGAAATCACATAGACTCCATCTCATGTTCATCCTTATTCCTTCAAAATAATAATATTAAGCTACTACATAGATTAACTTAAAGGTTTTAAAGGATTAGAAAACTTTTAAATCTTGTAGATCTTGTTGCTCTTCTTCTCAATAAAAATCTTGCTAGGCTCTCCACCTTTCCTTCTTAGCTAGCACTCGAAATCCCTCTCTATTCTCTCTAGAGCTTTAGCTCTCAAACTCTCTTTAACACTTAACAAGTGAGCTCTCCCTTATCTCTACTCACACTCTATCTACAATACTCGGTGTTCTCTTCAAATGAACAAACTTCTACTAAGCTTGGTGAATGATTCTATATAGAGGATTCTTGTAAGCTTACTTAACTTCTCCTAATCAACTAACATCTCCTAATTAAGAGCTTAATTGGTCTTACTATAGCATGGAATGACAAATTAGAATGACTAGGGTTGGTGAGTGGGTTGGTGGAGTTGGTAAACCATTTTTTAACTTGACCAACTCCAAAGCAATAGAAGAGCTACAAGGCCACCATACTCAGCCATTTGGCTTTATTTTTCCTCAATTTCCCCTTTTCTTTTACCTTATATATATATATACACACACACACACACACACACACCCCTCCATTGACCCATGTTTGACTTTACTAGAATTTAAATTGGATCATATGCTTGGGCTCCAACAAATTAATTCATTAGGCTTCTAACTTAAATCAATTGGGCTCATTACACTAATTTACAAGATTTGCAATTAAAACAAATGTTGTGCTAGTTTATATTAATTGTTGGACTATAATTACACCACACAATTGGCTAACCCACTAGTAATTAATTTTAATTACTTGGACTTTTCTGTAATATAATCACATATATAAATATATACACATTCAATCACATAATTGCACAAATTAATTAGCACAAATTAATTTACTTCATTGATAAATAATTTTTAATTCTATTTACAATATGACATAATATTCGTGGTTATTACAAAACTAACTAGAAGTGAACTATGGTTTACTAATGATGAGATGACATAATATAAGGCATATGACATGTAAAGTAAATACTTTTAACTCTCTTTTTTTTGCCTTTATTTTGATCATTATTAAAATTTAAAAAATATATTATGCCATTAAGTCATAATAAATATATAAAACTTAGATTATGGAAACGAATAAAATCTATAGAAAAAATGGAAAAAAAAAATCATCAAAAAATCCCCTTAACACAGCTCTGTTCGTCTTCATCATCAAAAATACTTTGAATTTATCACTTTTGTAAAGATATGGTAGTTAACTTATGGAAGTTATTGGAGATGAGAGACACATCATATTTTTGTACGAGATGTCCCTCGTAATAACATTATTTTGAAAATTTTCAAAATATAATTGTGTACACAATATGGGAAGAAATGTATTTTTTGTATATAGCATTCAATTACATAAAATGTTGTCATTTTATTCAATAGTTTACACAATTATATATGATGTCCCTCTTATTTTTTGTCTAATTTATACTCTTTCCCTTCCTTTTTATTTGTATTTTTAGAAAGTAAAATTTGTTCATTTTTATTTTATGTTTGTAAATTTTAAAGAAGTATTAATTGAGAATAAAAATATAAATAAATAAAGGGTCCTCTTAACATGTGCCCTAAGGGTACATGTTAAGCACGAAAAATAAGAGATGAGACCTACTAAATATTATTTGTTTATGTATTTAAACTGAATTCAATATATGGGGTCCACTAACATATTATTTTTTTATGTATTAAATTCAATGTAAATACATAAACAAATAATATTTAGTGAACCTTATTTCTTATTTTTCGTATTTAATATATATCTTTAAGACATATATTAAAAAAACTTATAAATAAAATTATAAAATATTTATATTTAATTTTTATGTTCAATTATCATTTCGAGTTCTATTAAGAGAATGAATTTGTTAATTAGTCAACAGTTCAGCATTTTAGTCTTTACAAAAAAAAAAGCTCGAATCCGAAGAACACTCACGTGACCTTCTAGATCGCACACGCTGCCCAGCTGGTGTCATGCTCTTGATTCCCAGGGTGTGGGCTCCACCCCGTTTGATTTGCAGTGTGGAACCCACAACAGCCTCCGTAGCGTGCAGTGTGGAACCCACAACGCGTATCCTGCTCTTGACCTAAAGTTCTCCGCTCATCGCGCGGTGCACCACACATAGGTAGTTACCAATTTACCGTAATACCCATTTGTAATTAATGTGTCAGTGGGTTATATTTGGGTAGATATGTCATACAATTAGGAGGTGATAAAGGGTTTAAGTTGTCAACTTGTCATGGTCTCTTTTGTTTGTTTTTTTAAAAAAGTGACAGCAAAATTGTCGTATTTAGGTAGGAAAAAAAAACAGAAATTCTTCATCCTTGATCAGCTCCGCGGACGCTGCATTATCATATGAGTTCCGTTATATATTACGAATTTTTTTTATTAAATTATAATTATGATGTATATTAATATATAAAATTATATATAATTATAAAATTAATTTATTATATTTAATATATTATTAAAATATTATTAATTATAGTTATTCACATAACTCATAATAAAAAATTCGACATATAAAATTATAAAATACATTATTCCTTTTATTATATGTTGTACAAATATTAATATTCTTTTTATTTTATTGATAATTATATAAAATAACATAATATTTTTGAAATTATTATCATAATCGTATGTACTATAATGCCATTGACGATGCTGATATTCGTCACCTTCATCACTAGATATTTAATATTTTGAAAGAGCTAAAAATAACAAATAGGTAAAGGAATTAATTATAAATACACTTTTGATGATAAAAGAAATACGTATTAGAAATTCCAAGTATTTATAGGCGCGTTGACTTTTTTGGTCAAAGGTGTAAAACAATAAATAAAAATATATTTTTAATATTTATATATTTTATAAATGATATTTTTATAGAATTTATAAAATAGAAGGTGTAATATTTAAACTCAGCTATATACTATTCTATTCGTCTCAAATTAAAAGTCTTATTTTAATTTTTTTGGTCAAATTTATTATTTTTAGAATTAATAATTAAGTATCTATAAATATATTTTTAAATTTATAAAAATTAGAGTTGATAACAAATTATATTTAAATTTTTATGATTATAATGTCTTAACCTAAATTTTATCAATAATAGTATAAAAAGGTAATTTTAAAAATAATTAAATTAATTAAAAAAAATTAAAATAAGACTTTTAATTTAAGACAGAATTATAATATAGGTGAAATTCATAACTTAACATTTAAGGGTAGGAGAAACTTAGTGACATTTGAACTAAACTAATTGATGCTCAATTTTCTTCATATTTGATTGTTCTCTTGTAAGTGGACTAGTAGTTAGTTTTGCTTATAAGATTGAGTGTTTGTTCTAACACCACTTACAAATAATTTGGCAAAAAATTTCGTAATATATAATATGATTTTGACTAAAGTATAGATTGCATCGTAAAATTATAGAAATTTTGAGTTTTACATCATAATATTTAAAACGTACTTAAGTGTATTACAAATTTTTTTTTATTAGACAAAATATACCCTTCAAACTTTTTTGCTAGAAAAAATTTATTCCAAAATTCTTTCTACTAAATAAAATGCACTGTCAATTTTGGGTGAAAACTGTATTTTTTAAGCGAAAAAGAATTTTAAGGTACAATTAGATACGTTTTAAATATTAGAGCATAAAATTCAAAATTCTTACAACTTTGGAGTGTAATTTATATTTTAGTCTATGATTTTAAGTATTTTTCCAATAGAATTTTGGATTTTTTTCCTATAATTAATTTTAAAAAATTCAGGCGAATTTCCAAAATTTCTTCCATTTCCCCAAATAGAACTCATCTCACGCGCCCTGAATCTATTCTCCAATTGCGTTTCACCAATGACGTCAAAAGAATGACCAAACTCCATACAAGTGGACCGTGCAATGACGCGCCACTGAAACTCGCCCAACCGTCTCGTTGTGGTGTGAAGATTTCAAAATTCTAAGGAGTCGAAAATCACGGCAATTACAGGCTGAAGAAAACAAAGAAAAGGTTACGCGGTTGATGATGCTTTCTCTCTCTTAAGAGTTAAGATACTGACCAATACGTGAGAAGAACAAAACAATTAGAGAAGAAATAGACAAAAATAAGCAAATCCGAATTCATCTTTGAATATATACCGTCCTGCAAATAAGTCTCCTTTTTTTTTTTTGTAAGAATTTATTTTATTATAATTTAATTCTCAGATATATTTCGAGCATATTTCATCTCAATTTATAAATTTGTTTGACTAACTTATAAATTATTTTTTATTATTCAAACGTTTAATTATAACTTTTTTTTAACTTATACATTAATTTATAAATAATTTTTGAGAAGTAATAATTTATTATTTCTCAAAAAATAATTTATAAATTATTTTAAATAAATAAATTTGACTAAATATAAAAACTCTATAATTTTATTTTAATAATTTTTATATCTTATTTTAATTTATAAATTATTTTAACCAAATACGTTAAAACCAAGCCCTACACTAGTAAATTTAAAGAATTCATATTTTCATAAATAAAAATAATAGTTTTATAGATTCTTTTTTAAATAAATGTAAAATTTATTTACTATTAAAAATGAAAGAGATATTATAAAATTATTACTTTTATTTATAAAAATAATAATTTTCTGCCATTAAGTAAATATATATATATATATTCAGTTATAAGGACGATTTTTTTAGCTTTGATTTATAATTATTGTCGTGACTCAAAAAAATCCATTATCATAACTGTATATATATATATATATTTTTTCTCTCTCTCTATATATATACGCGTGTTTGTACATAGAGAGATGGAGGTGTAGGACCCTTGTTGTGAGCAGGGGAGAGAGAAAGACGTAGACATGACGACAGTGAGCTAGCTATTATAAATGACAGCTACCAATGAAGAAGAAAGCCTCACCTACCGTACTCCTATTCTCTCTTTGTAGGTAGGGTTTCTCTCTCTACCTCTCTTCTTTCAAAACTGTCTCTCTAGTTATTACAATTTTTTTACATATTTCTCTCTCTTCTCATCCCGTTAGTGGAGATATAATAGTTGATTACGAGGATATCCTTAGTGTAGTGAATAGGATATACTTGTGTGAGTATAATTTTAGGCGTTTGTCTTGGAATTCGCGCCATTTGAGATTTTTCTGAATTCTGCGTTCGGTTGTTACTAGAATTGAAGCTCTTTTTTGGGCGGGAAAATTGGAGAGGTTTAATTGAAAAATCAGGTTTGTCTATCACGTTTCTGGGTTGTCTTTCGAATTTCTGAAAAAATATGCTAGTTTTTGGCCTTTAATCTCATTGAATTACATGATTTATTGGCTTTCACTTTCAAATACTGAATTTTTGTCAGTATTTTTCTTTGGAAAAGGGATTTTTATTATTATTATTATTATTTAGGAATAAAATTTTGCCCTTTGGTTTGTTGCTGAGAAATTGAGGAAAGAAATGACCAAAGATTGAGCCTTTTTAGGCTCTTGTTTTTCATGAAAGAAGAATTACTCCTCAAATAGAGGAATTTGTTGTTTTAGTCCTAATTGAGTGAAGATTTTTTGTTGCATACAAAATTTGTTAGTATTCTTAGTTTCTTGCGGTTTTCTAAGTATCCAAAAAACCCTTTTATGTATCTTAAAATATTGTTTTTTTTTTTTTTGTTTTTAGATTCCTATTAAATTTTTGTTCTCGTATTTCTAATTTTTTTTTGCTTAAAGTATTTCTAAATTTTGTTTTGCTTTATTTTGCAGGTACTAGTCTTGTCTGGTGAGAACTGAGTGATCAGAATTTTGCTCTATCCAAAGCTCTCTCTCTGCATTATATTCTTTTTCAGTCTTCTAAAAGGTTTGTAGTTCATAAATTTTGCTTTGTTTTATTCTTGATTGTTTTCTCAAAAACCAAACATAAAAGTAAAAATTACATAATATTTCGGATAATTGAATAAATTTGGAAATTGCTACTAAATGTAGAAGAAACATTGAATTTTTTTCTCCTTAACAAATTGTATTTCATCTTTGAATTTACCCATTTAAAAAAAATACAATTCTGAATTACTATTAATTTTTAGTGAATCACAGTAGCTCAACTGGGTGTGCTTGTTCACAAATAAAAATTGAATTTCTAAAATGTTGCAACATATGCCTATAATTCTATGTGCCGGCCTAAATTATTGACACAATGTGCAAGCTTCCAAAAATCACTCAGAGTTTTGCGTACATCTTTTCTCATATCTAATTTCCATTTGTATTTCTTTTCAGTTCTATTAGGAAATATATGATGGGGTCAAATTTGATGGATGAGAGAGACTATGGCAGCTTCTTTGATCACATTGATGACTTGATTGAATTTCCTCCTGATATTGATACTGGGCTTGGTTCTGGTAGCTGCAACGATTTCCCGAGCATTTGGACCAATACTTCTGAGGAACTGCTGGGTTCGGACCCAATTTTCTCTGGCAGGAACAGAAGTGACACTTCCGACCTCTCAGCTGAACTCGCTGTTCCAGTGAGTCTCATAATCATATATCATGCCAATTTTGATTACATTTTGTGAATTGTATCTTATTCTGTCACAATGTCAAGTTGTGGTTGCACTGGTTGTCGTTATTTGGAAGGGCGTTATTGTTTTTGCCATCTGGCTGCCAGATAAGTGGTTGGCTTTAAAGTAGTATGGTATTTATTATCACAATAATAGACTGATACTGATGATTGTGGTCTTGTGTGGCAATTAAGTATCTTCGTTATAAGTGTTTGGTCCATGGATGTTGTCTAGAGGGAACTCCGAATTCTTTGTACAATAATTATATACTGTATTGCTTATCTAAAATTCAACGAGTTGGGGGGCCTAGGTACAGTGTCTAATATGTTTTGATTGCTTAGAGATTCATTGGTGTAGTTTTATTTGCCTCTCATGGGTATGCTTTTGTTTGGAAACTGGGATACTTAGGTTGGGGATGTTATTTCAAGGATATATATATATATATATTTCTCGTGTGAACAAAAGGAGAGATGGTGGATTGTTTAAATTTATACTAGTACTTGCACTAAATAAACCAGTGAAGTGTTTGTCACATACAAATTCATGGGCATATGTAAGTCCCGAAACCTTCTTCACATGTGAGGAACAATAATTGATGGATCATTTTCTGTCTTCGATGCACAGTCTGGCATATCCTTTATTGCTAATATTTTGTAATCTCATCTCGAAGGGGGGGGGGGGGGGGGGGGGGGGGGTGTTAAGGTCAGAAAGTATGAGGATCCATTATTTTACATGCATTGAACTTAAATATTGAGCATTCTGCTTATATTCAATGAAAAAGTTTTATTCAAAATGTAGGAAAAATTTGAAGGTTGCCGATAATTTGTCATTGGCTAATAATTATAGTCAAGTCTATGTCAGGTTCCCCACTGGTAGCTGGTATTATTAAGTCTGATGGCAGATATATCCATTGATGATCTAAACTTTTGCTATTCAATTATTTTGTGTTTTAATTTTATATGGGGTGTGGGATTGAATGGGATGTTCTCACCAAAAAATGAACAGCTAAGAATTAAAGTCTCTGTTATTGCACCAGTGGTGATGGTCATTAATTGGTACCCCACCCTCGTGCAATTATTTTCTAATTAAATTGTTCGATGCAGTTGAAAGGACCGATAAATAACATTATTTGTTATGCAATGGAAGCATAAATGTTTAGCAGAATGTCATTCATGTGGAGGCTGTCCAATTCTTTGCGGCTTTCTATTTCTATTAATATCTATAACTTGTTTAAGAGGGGGAAACTTCAAAACTTTTTGTACTCTGACTGTTTTATATGAACTTTATTAAATAAATGGTCACACATTTCTTTCATCTCTGATCTAATTCTGGTTTTCATTTTTTGTTGCCCTTCCAATTTTTCTCAGTATGAGGACATCGTGCAGCTTGAATGGCCTTCAACCTTTGTGGAGGATTCCTTCTCTGGCGGAGGGATGACCCTCACCAAGGAAATCATTCCTGTCAACAATGTGGAATCCCACAACCAATTCTGGACCTCCAGTCCTGTTTCGGTCCTTGAGAGCAGTAGCAGCAGCTCCTGCCCGGAGGGGAAGACTATTCCACATAGCCCAACTCACCGTGGTCCTCAACGTGCTCGCAGCAAGCGACCTCGTCCTGCCACCTTTAATCCTCGCTCAGCAATGCAACTTATCTCTCCCACCTCCTCTGCTACTGATAACCCTCAGCTGTTTGTTCCCATACTTTCTTCCGAATCTGAGAATTTCACGGAGTCTCATCCTATGAAGATACCAAAGCCTGCAGCAGAGAACAAGAAGAAAAAGAAACTGAAATTGTCATTTCTTCTGGATTCAATGGAGATGAATCACAATCCATCATCGCAAGCAGCAGTTAGGAAATGCATGCATTGTGAGATAACTAAAACCCCTCAATGGAGAGCTGGCCCTGTGGGGCCCAAAACCCTTTGCAATGCTTGTGGTGTTCGTTACAAGTCCGGCCGACTCTACCCGGAGTACCGACCTGCAGCTAGTCCAACGTTTATTCCGTCGGTGCACTCCAATTCTCACAAGAAGGTTATTGAGATGAGAATCAAGGGCAGTGAGAAAAAGATCATGGCAGGGACCGTACTACCAACAACTCCTGAACCAGAATTGATCCCAAACTGCAATGCATTGCTGGATTACATGTGAGGGACAGAATCCAGAGACCGGGTTTTGCTAGTCTAATCTTTCCCTCCTTTCTTTCATCAGCTAGGTTACTCGCACGTGTTATTAGTTTACAGTTTATTTTTTCAAAATCTCTTTGTTCAATTGATTCTTTGTAGTTGTATAAAGATGTAATACGGGGATAGTAGCTATAGAAGACCATATATTAGGAGGTAGTGAAAAATGGAATTAGATGAGGAGTACTTAGAAAAGGGTAGTGAGATTAATGGATGAATAGGGCTAGGGTTCAGATTTAGTATTTGCTTAGGTCCTTGAAGTTAATACGTTTTCAGGTCAGTCTTTCTGTTTTTCTTTTCCCTTGTTTGGGAATTCTTTTTGCAGTTCATTTGCTTGTAGGAAAATCTGAGATGAGTAATAAGTTTGATTGTCTTGTCTTTTACTTATAATTCTCTTCATTTCTTCTGTAAATTTGATTTAATGGCTTCTCCAGCTGCACTTTTTGGATTCTTGCTGGACATTTGCTGTGTGCATCTAGCTAACTACCACTTGTGTCCGAGTAATCAGTGCCATCAACAACTCTGAATACAAGCTGGCTATTCTGTTGCCAAATTGGAACAATATTGCAATACTGTAGGAGTCCTACTATGTATTGCTAAAAAAATTTGTAGTTTTTTTGGCAAATTACAATTTCAACTTATATTGATATATTCATACATGACATTGGATAGGATTATAAATTATCCTATCAGAATTACTACTAATAGTTATCTACATAACTGACAACGAAAGAGTTGGTATACAAAATCACAAGCTAATCATTACACGAAATTTTGAGGTTGCGATTAGTACCATTGGTCTTTGATGAAATGGAGTGGGTGCCGATATTTAGAATGAAATGAATACTGAAATGGAATGAATTAAGGAATAAAATATAATTGGTTATCATATTTCTTATATTTGACTTACATGAATTAATATTAAAAAAATAAAATCTTACATTGTAATCCTTAGAAATGAAAAAAATAAAATAAAGAATAATAATGAATTAAATTTTAGAGACGGTGAAAAATTAGAGAGAGAGGCAAATTTCAGACAGAGGGAGAAAAGATAAATTTAGTAAATAAATTGATAGGTTTTAAGATAGAGAAAATTTACTTAGAAAGAGTGGGAAAAAAAAAACATTAAATTAGAGAGTGTAAAATTTTTGAGTTGGAAACAGAAAAATGTTAAAGATATAAAATGAAATTATAAGAGGACTAAATTATCAGTCCTACGCTAAAATTTAGGTTAAAAATCGATTTGCATCTTAAACTTTATTTTTAATTAAAAATACCATAAACTAATTTGCATTCTCTGCTCTATTTTCTGTCCATTTAGTTAATTGAATCCTTTAAATAAAACACATAATGTTATTTAAATAACTTATAAATAGAACACTAAAGTACGGTTTGCACTTTAGACTTTTTTGTTCTGTTTTTTTCCTACATCTAAAATATTTATATATATATATTTTTTAATATTTAATAATAATTTGGGTAAAACATTTTTTTTTTATATTTTTAGAAGTTTCTATTGTTTAGGGAGCTAGACCAATTTTTCAAAAAAATCTGGAGTGCAAACAAACAGATCGAACACCCTTCGTTTAATTTAAAAGTTTAACATTATATTAATTATTTTAAAAGTCAATCTTAAACACGCTTTAGTATATGTAAAATAAAGTCAAATAAGAAAATTAACCAAATTTTAATGAAAGAAGAGATGATTTCAATTTTTATTCCATAACATTTATATTACATCATAATTATTTCTCAAAAAATAAAATAAAAAAATACATGTTCCATATCATTATTCATTGGTATCCAAAAGACCACAATTCTCTTCCCCTTTTCTTGCGAGCCCAAATCTTAGGGCTTAGCTCTTGGTCTAATCTTTGCCCCACTCATCATCTCTGCAATGTCCATCTATTTAAACTTGCTTATATATAAATATATATAGAGAGAGAATGATGATTCTTAGCTAATGTTTGTTATTTGTATTGTTCCGGCAAACGTTAATATTTGCTAATGTTTTAAATATTTGTGAATATTGAAATATACATTTTTTAAAACAATAAATTGTTTATTTAATAGTGTGGCATAATAAGAAAATATAATGACAAATTTAAAGATGTTTTCCCAATTTAAACTACAATTAATAAAAAATAATATTTCTTTTAAATGCAACTCTTTTTGTTTGGACAGTGGGAGTATCATTTATTTTTTATCTTTTCAAAATTCTTTTAATATTAGTCCCCCAAGCTATTTCATCAAAAGAGTCTCAAACTTTATGAATATTAAATATATATTTTAATTATATATAATATACGTTGTTAAGCATGTAAGGTGATAAGAATTGAATTGTATATATGTTAATGGCTGTTGCTGATATTAGCGGTTCACTTGGATAAAATTTTTTTACTAGGAGTTTACTTAGATAGCAGCCCGCATATTTTTTATTCCTAGTCGTTCACTTAGGTAATGGTTGAAATTATATTATAATTATTAAATTATTATTTTAACAATTTTAGATGCGTTTATTAGAATAATACATACAACAAACATTAATTATGAATCATCTTTTATATATATATATATATATATTCCTAATTTTGTTTAAGAAGAGAGGATTATATAAGGAGGGTTGATATTGTAATTAAATATACATCTTTAATATACTTGTAATTTTATATGTGATACTTTTTTTTTAAATATAAAAGTGGGAGAAATAAATTCCGTTCGACCAATGGAAAGTCCAAATTTGTTAATGTTACACAATAAACTACAAATTTCATTTTTTAGTAATCTGCTGGCATTCGATAAGGATCCACACCCACCATACAAAATGCACATTTACTTCAGAAGAGAAGAGGTGGATTACTTCTGGCCCACAATCACACGGCCGACGCCGCCGTCCACGGCATCGCCACTATGAGTTCTATGTGATAATTTTATATGTGATATTTTTCTTAATTTCTGTAAAAAAAAATATACTTAGTTCGTCTTTTTGAGGATGGAGGGAGTATAAAATAAGTCTAAAGATTAGTTTGTCATCAAAAGTATATTAAAGTATGGTTTGCTAAATTTATTTATAAATGTATTTACATAGGGTCCACTACGAGCAAAATTTGTATTTACTTTATACTCTCTCTCTCCTTTAATTTTCTTAATTGGTGTGAAATTTGTATTTTTATCATCGGTCGGTATATATATATATATATATATATATATGATCCTGGTTCAAAGTTTGATTGAAGTATTTATCCATTCAACTCAATCTTATTCGCCCGTTGTGAGATCAAAAAGCTTAAAAATAATCCATCCACATAACAGTTATTAGAAGTTTAACAAATTGTTATGCGGTACATGATCCACATAACAAATGACCAATTTGCCCTCAGATATACCTCAAATTGTTATGCGGTAACTAATCAACCCGCAGAACAATTGTGTGGTAACTATTGAAATTGTATAACAATTAAGTGGTAGGAATATTTTTGTTATAAAAAGGCATATCTCATACTAAATCATTCATTTTTTCAGATATGCAGCTAATGTGAAGTGAAATCTTATCTAAAAATAAAGTTCATACAAAAAGTAAGATATCTCAAATTTAATCTTTGTTGTTTGCAATTTAGAAGATTAGTAAATAAGAAATCTCTCATTCTTTTAGATATCCTTGTTGTTTCCATGGATTTGTTTGATATCGAATCTTGTCATTCCATGTCACTTTTTGGTGAAAATATATGTGACAAAAATAATGAGGTTTATTAGTGTTTGTCAAAATGATACTCCATATATTGGACAAGTTTTTGCTACATTAGAAGAAGTTGAGAATTTTTATAAAAAATATGTCCAACGTGTTGGATTTGAAATTAGGATTAAAACTAGTAAAAAACATGTAAACTCAAATGAGTATTGTTATACGTTATACCAATGTAGGAAAGTGAGATATCAAGTTATTAGAAAAAAATGATTTTTTTTTTGATGATGATGATGATGAGGAGGAGGAGAGAGAGAGAGATTCCATAGATAAAATTGAGTGCAAAGCAAAATTATATGTTGTTTATAATAAATAAATAAAAAAAGATAATTGATATGTGTTTACACTTGAGCTAAATCAAAACTCAAATATGGACACAAAAATATAAGTGGGGTGCCTAAACCTCTAATTAAAACGATGAAAAAAAGCCAGAATTGGGGCAAGTTGAATGATAAATATTCTTATTTCAATTGGTGATAGAATGAAAAATATGAGATTTTTATAGAAAGACATTCGGAATGTAGTGAGAGACATACGAGTCGATGCTTTAGATTCGAATGATACACAAGCTGCTATAGAGTATTTGAAAAAACTTGAGCGGGAGAGTCCAACCAACAAAATTTCTCGTATCAAATGAGGGGATGATAATCATATTACAAGCATATTGTGGGTAATAAGTCAATTGTTGCGTATGAAAATTTTGGTGTAGTTACTCTTGATACCACATATAGGACTAATAGGTATTATATGTCATTTGTTTCATTCATCGGTGTCAATCATCATTATCATTCTATCTTATTTGAGTTTATGCTTTTAAGAGATGAGATCGAGGACACATTTGTATGGTTGTTTGAGAATTGGTTGGAATCAATGAATAAACAAGTTTCTAATGATTATCATCATTGATCAAGACTAAGCAATGTCAAATGCAATAACTAGGGTTTTTCCTAGTACTCACCAATTTCTTTGCACTTGACATATAAATAATAAATATTCAGAAAAATTAAGACAAATATATTCGTTACACCCCACATTTAAGACTGATATTAAATTATGTGTTTATAAGTATTTGAGTATATAAGATTTTAAGGACCGTTGGGATTTGTTAATGGAGGACTACAATTTGCTTGGTAATAAATGGTTAGGTGATCTTTATGCAGTTCAAGAAAAACGTATTTAGGCATATACAAAAAGATTTTTTACTACTGAAATGACTACGACCTCAATGAGTGATAATGTAAATACTTTTTTTTTTTTTTTATAAATATTGTAACAATAAGACAGGTATTAAGGACTTTGTTGTCAATTCTCAAGAAGCAATAGATAAATAGTATATGAGGGAGAAGGACTGTGATTATGTCACTGTGAATAGGAAAAGGAAATTGATTTTCGAACAACCCTTGGAGCTTTTTCCAGCAAAAATTTATACAAAAGAAATATTTAGGCGTTTTCAAGTCGAGTTGACCAAATTTTTGAAGTTTAGCACATAAAATAAGGACGACTTTTCCAACGCAGAGTGTAAGACTTACCATGTTTATAAATCCACTGTCCCAAAAGATTATGAGAGATATTTCACCATCAACCACTTTATAGAATCACAATTCATTAAGTGTAACAGTAAAATGTTAAACATGATGCCATGATTTGTCGTCATATTTTGTAGTTTATGATTTCGAAAAAAAAATTACAAAAATTTCAAGTGGAATGATAGTGAAAATATGGACCATAGATACAAACAAATCAAAGGCCAAAACTCCATATTCCGTCATAATAGGGGTTGACTATCGAGACACTCAAACAGGTCATTATGCTCGCCTAACTAAGCTTATTCTTTGGTTTGATGAGGAGGCGTCATGTTCCTGAGGTACTTCGAATTATGTTGAGGAGATGATGATAGAAAGGGAGAGGACCATAATTACATGGTACGAACCGAAGATAAAATGCCCGCTGCAGTTGATATAAGGTCTAACGTCGAGGTTGAAGTTGACGACGATACCATATTTGAACCAATACGGACTAATAAAAAAGAACTTTAAAAAAGCACACAGATTAAAAGCGAAATATGACTACACAAAAGCTATTGAGGAACATTTGTTTAAAAACGTATACGATATGGGGATTAACGATTCACTATTTTTCAAACTTTTCTTTAACATCCAGCTAAAAAAATGTATCTTAATATTTCAATAGGAAATATTTGTTTTGAATTTCTCTTTTGATGGTAAAAGTTGGTGCGCAATGGGCCAAGGGGTGCACACAATACTCCATAAACCACACACACAAAGGTAAAGTCATAGTAACTATATTTGAGTATAGACAAGGACTCTTTAACATTAACACAAACATATATGGTTGGAAAAGACATTCAAATTTATTGTACAAATTATGACTCTTTATGTCTTAAATTTCTTAGAAAGCTAAATAGTTATTGTGCTTTATTTGACGTTGTATATCTAAATTTCTAACAATTTACTTTACCCTTTATATTTCTCTTATAAAATGTCAATAGACAAACTTGTATTGACAGAGTGACGGTAACCATTTTTAAAAGTCGTAAGCTAAACAACTGTGCAGTAAGCTTCAAAAGAATCTGATCTAAGCATGTGTGCACCGCATAATTATTGTGCAGTTAGGGCCTAAATTTGGGGCATCATAGGATAGTTATGCGGAATGGTCAAAAAACAAGAACAAGCCAGAAAGATCTAAGTATGTGTGCACTGTATAATTATTGTGTGGTAGGGAATTTTGGGGTATCGTAAGATAATTAAGTGATAGGGTCAAAAAATAGGAATAAAATAAGTTGTACACCACATAACTATTATGCAGTAGGGCCAAAATCAAGCTAAACTTTCTGATCAAAACTTCGGGTACTAGAAGGAAGGTTATGTCGCTATCAACAAAGTTACTTTGACCACCTTGATTTTCAAAGTAAGGCACAATCTGATCTATACTGAGAGTCGCATTTGCATTGGATTTGAGGACAACATAATCAGACCACTACAAGGTCATAAGCTGAAACAACATGCACGACATAAAAAGGAACTTTTGTCGCTCCATGTTATTGTCTTGAATATCTCATTCCCTTAACTTCAATAAGTTGAAGTAAGCGTTGACGAGAATATCGTACACATCATGCCTTGGTCATAAAGTATAGACCAAGTTATGAGTCAAAGTGTATACTTGGTCCGGATGCACGATTGAATAAAGAGTTTGATACACAATCTCAAAGAACACGTTATGCTTGACCCACATAACCTTGTCCCATTTTAGGGGTTGAAGTGAATTGTGACGCCCCCAAATCACTATACTTACTATAGCTGACGTGGTGCTCACTATAAATGCTAAATCATTAGGTTTATGGATAATTTCCTTTGTTCATAAACAAAGTTCTCATCTTAATTCCCAAAAATCTTTCATTAATATATATTAATTCCTTGCAATCGATACAAGAGACTTAATACTCAATTGTAACATTTTATCCTTAATATTTAGATATTCTATAACTTTACATGTTCCAACATCCACGACATTAAATCATTAGGACGACTATTGGGAACAGAGAATCTCGCGGTGAATGTTTGCATCTACACCCGTGATAAATGTTTGCGTCTTTATCCGTGACAAATGGTTGTATCTTTGTCCGGTGTAAAATTCTCTTTATGTACAGAACATTACCCAACTAGTTAAAACCCTCATTCGAAACATATTTGTTTATAGTGATATCTTTTCATATTAATAATCATACTTATCCAACATTCAGAATAGTAATAACGAGTTATACCTGGGTCCGAGGAACCTTAACGATGGATTTGACCAGTCAACATCGCTTAGTCCTGTCTCGGATGTACAACACTCACAAGTTATTTACCGATCCTCATTTAGATAAATATATCATTATTACTACTATGTTAAGTTTTAAACAATTCTAAGTTTAATCAAAGTAAAGACATAACAATAGAATGTGATAAAATCTGATAATATTTATATAATATTCAGTTACATGTGTGAAACTTGTTCTTATTACAAAATGTCATTATGACTACAGTTAAGAACAGTTAAGGAAAGCAGTAAACTAGTCTACTCATTTCTTCTTTCCTTTCTTCTTAGAGCTAGAACTCTCGGGTTTGTCTGCAAATTAGGTTTATATGCAAGGGTGAGCTAAAATGCTCAGCAAGTCTTAAACACATAGCATATAAATAAACTCACACCGATAAGGATTGTAAGGATTCATGGCACAACAATTGATATTAACAAATGTTTTAACATAGCAAGACTGAGTGGTGGTTAAACCTTGAACTGTTCTTTGTCTTTCAACTTAGAACCTTTTACAGTGGATATAGAAAGGGGATCTACCTAATGACAACCTATGTTATGCATAACATACCATACACTGGACAGATCAAGAACAGTAATACATATTTGTTCATCTCAGTTTACTTCACATGTCAGGATCGCCCCAAGACGACTTGGTTTGATATAATAAAGCATGATTCGAATTTATCACGAATAAGCATTTCATTTTGCAAGTTATACCGAAACAAGAAGCAATAACTTTCGTATCAAATATTTATAACACGTTGCATACACAAAATGTATAAATCACATAGAATGCAAGGAAACAAAGGTTAAGGATAGAAAACTTGCCTTTAGCACAAATTAGGGTTTCCCGGTAATCGTTTAAAACGCCTATACAAAGGGTTTCGCGTACCGAATGTTAGTTCATCGATTTTTTTCATTCTATACGTGTTTTTATCACTAAACTAGACTATTTTCATTGGTGAAATTTTTAGAAAAATTAGCTAGCTCAAAATCATAAAATTTGGTGCCTTTTAGGGTTTCCACCCGAGAGCCCTTCTTAAATTTTCAGCTTTGACGTCCTTTACGGTAACTGCCATAAGTTTTTCATAGGAAAACATTTTTAAGTGATTCTTGAGTCTAAATTGCTTAAAATTTCATGGTATACAACTTTCATTTACATGTCTAAGGAAGATTCAGATTTTAAGGTTTCAAAAAATGCCAAAAACAGACAGTAAGCATGTTTTGGCCAATATTTTTAAGGTTAACCATGTGAAACATAGTACCGCTTGCGTTAACTCTTTAAGAAATCATGTTGTAAGACTCAATATCACTTTATAACATAAAAATAACAAATAACAAATCTTCTCATAGAAAGATTCATGACTTTTGCTCAAGAACACACGAAAAACACGAAGAACGGAAAAACCGTACATGGTAACGACTATGTTCTTGAGCTTTTGGTTTTTGTACTTGAAATAATTTGAGCATTATAACTACTTACATAAGTGATTATGACACTTTATAATTGACAAAATTTGGTCATTATAACGGCTTGCATAATTGATTAAAACAATTTATAAAAATGCTCAAGAACATACGAAAATGCGGAGAACGGATAAACCGTACATGACCACTACGTATGTTCATTGATCTTTAAACTACAAATTGAAATTCGACATTATAACTACTACAAAATGTAGAAAGGCTCAAGAACATGTGAAGAACACGGAGAACGACAATCGTACATGGCTACAACTCGCGTTCTTGAGCTTTTGAAAAATTAAAGACGAAAGAAAAAACGAACATAATAACTACTAGAGATTGTACCTTTGGTGTTTGCAAGATTTAACTATTTCTTTGCAATTTCCAAGATAGGAACTCTCTCTCAATATATGTATAGCTTTGATACTAGATTTTAAGCTTTGAAAATGAATGGTGAATCAAGTGAACTAAGCTTTCTATTTATAGGAAAAGTCAAGTTTCTTTAATTGCACTTTTAGTCCTTGAAGTTATTATTAGTTTACATAGGGACTTGGACACATATTTAAGAATTTAGGACACCTCATTAAAAGCACAAAATGGCTGAACATTTTGATCCAATGGCCTAGATTCCATCTTGCTTTACTTTGTTCTCATTGGTCGAAAATTAATTACATGGATAGCTAGCTTGGATTTTGATTGGTTAACTCAATTTTACATGGATTTAGTTGATAATTAGTTAGTTAACTAGTGTTTCTTTATCTAGTTTAGTTAATCTAACTTGTTTTTCTTTTCTTAACCATGATTGGTCAAGGTTAGTTTAGTCCTTAATTAAGCTAACATGTGAATGGTTGATTAGTAAATCATTTTAACTAATCAAACTTACTTAGTTTAGCCTTAATCTTGATTAGTATACTAATTAGTATAGTTGACTTTTACTATTCATATTTGACTTTTTCGTATTTATACCGTATAATTTTTGTATTATTATCCTATTATTTATGAATAGTACTTTTTAGGGTTTAGGGTTTGAACCTTAGGGTTTCAAAATTTAGGGTTTAGGTTTTGTCTTCTTTTTTTTCAAAATTTGAAAAAAAATCTTTTATACTCCTTTTTCGTGCACAAGTCAGATACTTGAATCGAAACACGTAAAAAAACAATAACAAAGATTCCATAACACATATTAGATGTGATTCAATCTTTATTTATTCGTATAAAGTCGGATTACAACTCTCTCGGAAGTTCGAAATATTACATTCACCCCTCCTTAAAAGAATTTCGTCCCCGAAATTAACTGATACTATTTAAGAAAACAAATGTGGATATTCTATCTTCATTTTATCTTCTAATTCGCACGTTGCTTCTTCCATGGATTGATTTCTCCATATGACCTTAACTGAAGGTATGACATTGTTTCGCAAGACTTGTTCCTTCCTATCAACAATTTGAACAAGAATCTCCTCGTAGCTTAGGTCTTTCTCAATTTGGATGGGTTCGTAGCTGATGAAGTGTTTGTAATAGGGTTTATAGGGATGCAATATTGAAACATGAAATATTTTATGTATATGTTCCAGCTCTGGAGGCAAGGCTAATTCATAAGCTACCTCACCTATTCTTTGTAATATTTCGAATGGTCCTATAAACCTTGGACTCAGTTTTTCTTTCTTTCCAAAACGAATATTTCCTTTCTAGGGAGATACTTTTAGAAAAACATGACTACCGACTTCAAAGTCTCTCTTTTGTCGATGTAGATCAGCATATCTCTTCTGTCTTTCTTGAGCAGCTCGTAACCGCAGTTGAATTGTTCGAACTACCTCTGCTGTTTGTTGAACCAATTCGGGCCCAAGCATCTTTCGTTCACCAACTTCGTCCCAACACATCGGTGTTCTACACTTCCTTCCATACAGAGCTTCATATGGTGGCATTCCTATACTAGCGTGATAACTATTGTTGTAAGAGAATTCTACCAGAGGTAAGTGATCTTTCCAACTTCCCTCAAAATCCATCATACAAGCTCTCATCATATCCTCCAAAGTTTGGATAGTCCTTTCACTTTGACCATCTGTTTGTGGGTGATAGGTAGTACTCATTCTCAATTGTGTACCTAGATGTTGTTAAAGACTTTTTCAGAAGTTCGATGTGAACCTTGGGTCTCGATCCGACACAATTGAAACTGGTACGCCATGTCTATAGATAACCTCCTTAATGTATAGCTTTACTAATCGATCCAAAGTAAACTTAACTTTTATTGGTAAAAAGTGAGCTGACTTGGTTAGTTTATCCACTATTACCCAAATGACATCATGACCCTTCTGTGTGGTTGGTAGGCCTACTACAAAATCCATTGTAATATGCTCCCATTTTCACTCTGGAATCTCTAACGGTTGCAACAATCCGCTTAATCTTTGATGCTCAGCTTTAACTTGCTGACATGTCAAACACCTACAAACGAATTCAGCCACCTCTCTTTTCATGTTTGGCCACCAGAAATGTTGACTTATGTCTTTGTACATTTTGATACTGCCTGGGTGTACTGAACACTTAGTACTATGTGCTCCTGACATGATCTCTTCCTTGCGTTCTTGAACTAAAGGAATCTAAATTCTAGATTCAAATATAATGATTCCCTCCTTGTCCATCTTGTATTTGCCGTCTGCAATCTCTGTTGACTTCTTCAACTTCTTATAGTTTCCATCCTCCTCTTGGATTTTCTTAATGTTACCCAACAAGGTTGAGTGATCTTCCATTACAAACAATTTTCTTGTCAAGATTGAAGGAACTCTTACCTCTATGTCGAGTCTAGCGAACTCTTTAATCAACTCATCCTGAGTTGTTAACACATTTAACTTATCTTGGTTCTTCCTACTCAAAGCATCTGCAACTACGTTGGCTTTTCCTGGATGATATAGGATCTCACAATCATAATTCTTAATCAATTCCAACCATCATCTTTTCCTCATATTCAACTCTCGTTGTGTAAAAATATACTTTAGACTCTTGTGATCTGTATAAATTTTACATTTATCCCCATACAAGTAACGCCTCCATATCTTCAAAGCAAATACTACTGTCGCTAATTCTTGATCGTGAGTAGGATACCTTAACTCATAATCCTTCAGCTATCGCGAAGCATAAGCTATTACTTTGTCATGTTGCATTAAAACACATCCTAATCCTTTATGTGAGGCATCACTATAGACTACAAGACCTCCACTATTATCAGGTAGTGATAATATTGGTGCCTCACTTAGCCTCTTCTTTAGCTCTTGAAAGCTCTCTTCACATTTGTCTGTCCAAGCATACTTCACGGTCTTCTTGGTTAAGTTGGTTAACGGGGTTGCTATCTTTGAAAAATCCTTAATGAAGCGCCTATAGTACCCTGCTAAACCCAAGAGACTTCTCACTTCGGTTGGGGTCTTTGGTTGTTCCCAGTTCATAACTGCTTCTATCTTTGATGGTCCATTGAAGCTCCACTCTTGTCAATCATATGACCTAAGAACTGAACTTTCTCTAGCCAGAACTCACATTTTGAAAATTTGGCATAGAGTTGTTCCTTTTGTAAGGTTTCTAGTACACTTCTCAAGTGCATAACATGTTCTTCTAGTATTTTCGAGTATATAAGAATATCGTCGATGAACACTACAACATACTTGTCTAAGAAAGACCTAAAAGCCCTATTCATCAAGTCCATGAATGTTACTGGTGTATTCGTTAATCCAAAGGATATCACTAGAAACTCGTAATGTCCATAACGCGTTCTAAATGCTGTCTTCGGCATATCTTCCTTTTTAACCTTCAGTTGATGGTAACCTGACCGTAGATAAATCTTAGAGAAATACTCTGCTCATTTGAGTTAATCAAATAAGTCATCAATCCTAGGTAATTGATACTTATTCTTTATGGTCAATTTATTGAGTTCACGATAATCAACACATAATCTTAAAGTTCCATCCTTTTTCTTGACAAATAACACTGGTGCTCCCCATGAAGAAATACTTGGTTGAATGTATTTCTTATCCAATAGCTCTTGTAACTGTACCATCAACTCTTTCAACTCCACATGCGCCATTCTATATGGGGTTTTTGAAACAGGTGCAGTCACAGGAGCTAAATCAATGACGAACTCAATCTCCCTATCTGGTGGAAGACCGGGTAGATCAT
Source organism: Hedera helix (assembly GCA_947179155.2). Lineage (NCBI taxonomy): Eukaryota > Viridiplantae > Streptophyta > Magnoliopsida > Apiales > Araliaceae > Hedera > Hedera helix. The sequence goes on from OX359278.1 coordinate 31,343,639, forward strand.
CGGGAAAGATATCTTGAAACTCCCTAACCACTGGTATTTGGTTTATATCTAACCCTTTCTGTTGGGTGTCTACGATATATGCCAAATAACATTGGCATCCCTTCTGAAGTAATCCATTTGCTTGATTTGCAATTAGGCATCGGGATTTTCTCAGTGACTGACTTCCGTTGAAGACTTCCGTTGACTTGGACGTTGTAAGAAGTTTAATGCACTTACGTTGGCAATCGATCATCGCTTGGTGATTGGTCAACCAATCCATGCCTAGAATTACATCAAATTCCCCTAATTGGATTGGAATAAGATCGACTCTCAATTCATGACCCTTGATCACTATGCAACAACCTTTTATTATCTTATTAACAGGAATTAGTTCTTTATTAGCAATCTCTATCATTAAAGGACTTTCTAACAATTCACTAGGCACATTTAGTTTTCTAGCAAATTCATGGGAAATAAAAGAGCAAGTAGCACCCGAATCAAATAGCACGTAAGCACTTATGGTGTTGATCGGAATGATACCTAACACTACATCCTGTGATGCTACAGCATCTCCCACGGTCATATTGAATGTCCTTGCTGTTGGACGACCTGGGTTAGTTGTTGGGGTAGATTTATTGCTATTGTCCCCTCCGGCATTTCCCCTTTTCTTGGGGCACATCTTAGCTTGATGCCCCGTGACTCCACAGTGAAAACAAGTGTCTTTCCTAGGGTTAGGGCATGCAGGTGCTATGTGTCCTTCTTGTTTGCAATTGTAGCAAATATTCTTCCCTTTTAGACACACTCCTGCGTATTGTTTCCCGCAGATTTTGCACGGTTCTACTATTTTTTTTATTCTCCCCTTGTTGTTGGGAGTTTCCGCTATTAAACCTTCTTTTATTATTGTTATTATTTCCTCCCTCATTTTCTCCCTTATTATTATTTCCCCCTCCATTCCCTCCTTTATTATTATTCATTTCCTTATTAAATTTTGTGATGGCTTCACTGCTGCCTTCAGCAATGATCGCCTTTTCTAGAAGATGGGTGTAACTATCTATCTGTAAGACAGCTACCTTACCATGAATCCAGGGTTTTAAACCCTCCTCAAACCTTCTTGTCTTACGTTCCTCCGTATCTACTTGATTTGGAGCGAAACGAGCAAGTTCATTGAATTTGGAGGCATACTGGGGAACAGTCATGTCCCCTTGTTTCAAATTTAGAAATTGTACCTCCATTCTATTCTTCATGCTTCGTGGGAAGTAGTTTTCAAAGAATAACTCTTTGAAAGCTTCCCACGCAACCACACCTTCCCCGGCACGGGCTTGGGTGGCTTCCCACCAGAAGTTTGCTTCTCCCTTCATTAGGTAAGTGGCGAACTTAGTCTTTTTGTCCTCAGCAACCTCTGCTAAGTCAAAGGCTTTTTCTATTTCTTTTATCCAACACTGAGCCTCTATAGGCTCAGCGGTTCCCTTATCAGGAGAACCTACATTTTTAAAGTCTTCGAATGATACTTTTTGTAGTTGAGGTTCTGGCTAAGGTGGTGGCAATGGTATTTGTGGTTGTGGTTGTGGCTGTGGTTGTGGAGGTGGTGGTGGCACATTATTTGTTGCACAACTATCTAAGACTCCTATTAACCTATCAAGGAATTGTTGCATAGGATCGGGAGTCTGAACATTACTCTCACTACTATCACTTGTTGTTATTGATGCCCTTCTTCGAGGTCTTGGTGGTGCCATTTCTAAAAAAAAATATACGTGTAAATATGAAAGCATTAAAAAGTGCAAAACATAACTTAAACAAACTTCTTATATAATTAAAATTTGTACATTACATTATCCGAATGAGCTAAATCACTTAACAACTATTAGCATCCCTTATAAAAATGGGAAATGCTAAACAAAACATTTACAACATACTAATATATTACACGTTATTCGACTAGATCTTTCTAGCCTTCTTCTTAATCTTGTAGATCATACTCAATACCACAGACCTATTGATTTCCAATCCCAAATCTTTGGCGGGTGAAGGAAATTCAATTATTTTTTCTCTAGCTTGGTGTAAGTAGCACCATAAGCTTGTTTAATGTGAGCACGATTTGCTCGTAGGAGGTATACTTCCTTTTGGGAAGTTTCTAACTGCATCTGTAGTTGGTAGCTTCTTTCAGCTTCATTCAACCACCGCCTTTGGAGTACCTCCATTATACCATTGGCCTTGTTCATGTTAGCCTAATTTTTGGTTTGGAATTGTTCAACAAGCTCTTCTTGAGCTACTCCATAGGCCAACATTTCAGCAGCATCCTCTTCCAACTCGACGATGATCTCATCTTAAGTTGGTAGGTCTATTACATCTGCATCTTCTATTTGGGGAACTTGATTAACCTCTCCGACATCATGTAGTTACATGTTCTGATTAGGCTCTTCTGTTTCGGATTCACCACTAGAATGCTCGCTCGGATCACTTTCGTAGTCTAAGGCTTGAGCGTTGTCTTCGTGTATGTCAGCCATTTCTAAAAAACAAGATTGACTTTAATTAGTATAGTTCTTTCACATAATGTCTTTTAAGTAATTAAGATTTAAAGTTTATTATCATCTTTTAATTATTTATTAGACTCTTCACAAGTCTATTTAACTTAAACGATCAGATTATATCCTAAAGTACTTACTACTTTAGAGCTATAATCTACAACTTTGATATCAACCTGTGACGCCCCCAAATCACTATGCTTACTATAGTTGACTTGGTGCTCACTATAAATGCTAAATCATTAGGTTTATGGATAATTTCCTTTGTTCATAAATAAAGTTCTCATCTTAATTCCCAAAGATCTTTCATTAATATATATTAATTCCTTGCAATCGAAACAAGAGACTTAATACTCAATCGTAACATTTTATCCTTAATATTTAGATATTCTATAACTTTACATGTTCCAACATTCACGGCATTAAATCATTAGGACGGCTCTTGGGAACAGAGAATCTCACGGTGAATGTTTGCATCTTCACCCGTGATAAATGTTTGCGTCTTTATCTGTGACAAATGGTTGTATCTTTGTTCGGTGCAAAATTCTCTTTCCGTACAGAACATTACCCAACTAGTTAAAACCCTCATTCGAAACATATTTGTTTATAGTGATATCTTTTCATATTAATAATCCTACTTATCCGACATTCAGAATAGTAATAACGAGTTATACCTGGGTCCGAGGAACCTTAACGATGGATTTGACCAGTCAACATCGCTTAGTCCTATCTCAGATGTACAACACTCATAAGTTATTTACCGATCCTCATTCAGATAAATAGATCATTATTAATACTATGTTAAGTTTTAAACAATTCTAAGTTTAATCAAAGTAAAGACATAACAATAGAATGTGATAAAATCTAATAATATTTATATAATATTTGGTTATATGTGTGAAACTTATTCTTATTACAAAATGTCATTATGACTACAGTTAAGAACAGTTAAGGAAAGCAGTAAACTAGTCTACATATTTCTTCTTTCCTTTCTTCTTAGAGCCGGAGCTCTCGGGTTTGTCTGCAAATTAGGTTTATATGCAAGGGTGAGCTAAAATGCTCAGCAAATCTTAAACACATAGCATATAAGTGAACTCACACCGATAAGGTTTGTAAGGATTCATGGCACAATAATTGATATTTATAAATGTTTTAACATAGCAAGACTGAGTGGCGGTTAAACCTTGAACTGTTCTTTGTTTTTCGACTTAGAACCTTTTACAGTGGATATAGAAAGGGGATCAACCTAACAACATTCTATGTTATGCATAACATACCATACACTGGATAGATCAAGAACAGTAATACATATTTGTTCATCTTAGTTTACTTCACATGTCAGGGTCGCCCCAAGACGACTTGGTTTGTTATAACAAAGCATGATTCGAATTTATCATGAATAAACATTTCTTTTTGCAAGTTATGCCGAAATAAGAAGCAATAACTTTCGTATCAAAGATTTATAACACGTTGCATACAAAAAATGTATAAATCACATAGAAAACAAGTAAACAAAGATTAAGGATAGAAAACTTGCTTTTAGCACAAATTAGGGTTTCCCGGTAATCGTTTAAAGTGCCTATACAAAGGGTTTCGCGTACCGAATGATAGTTCATCGAATTTTTTCATTCTATACGTGTTTTTTTCACTAAACTAGACTATTTTCATTGTTGAAATTTTTTAAAAAATTGGCTAGCTCAAAATCATAAAATTTGATGCCTTTTAGGGTTTCCACCCGAGAGCCCTACTTAAATTTTTAGCTTTGGCGTCCTTTACGGTAATTGTCATAATTTTTGCATACGAAAATATTTTTAAGTGATTCTTGAGTCTAAATTGCTTAGAATTTCATGCTATACAACTTTCATTTGCATGTCTAAGACAGATTCAGATTTTAAGGTTTCGAAAAATGCCAAAAATAGACAGTAAGCATGGTTTGACCAATATTTTTAGGGTTAACGATGTGAAACATGGTACCGCTTGATTTAACTCTTTAAGAAATTATTTTGTAAGACTCAATATCACTTTATAACATAAAAATAACAAATCACAAATCTTCTCATAGAAAGATTCATGATTTTTTCTCAAGAACACACGAAGAACACGAAGAACGGAAAAACCGTACATGGTAACGACTATGTTCTTGAGCTTTTGGTTTTTGTACTTGAAATAATTTGAGCATTATAACTGCTTACATAAGTGATTATAACACTTTATAATTGACAAAATGTGGTCATTATAACGGCTTGCATAATTGATTAAAATAATTTATAAAAATGCTTAAGAACATACGAAAACGTGGAGAACGGATAAACCGTACATGACCACTACGTATGTTCATTGAGCTTTAAACTACGAATTGAAATTCGACATTATAACTACTATAAAATGTAGAAAGGCTCAAGAACACGTGAAGAACACGGAGAACTACAATCGTACATGGCTACGACTCGCGTTCTTGAGCTTTTAAAAAATTAAAGACAAAAGGAAAAACGAACATAATAACTACTAGAGATTGTACCTTTGGTGTTTGCAAGCTTTAATTATTTGTTTGCAATTTCCAAGATAGTAACTCTCTCTCAATATATGTATAACTTTGATACTAGATTTTAAGTTTTGAAAATGAATGGTGAATCAAGTGAACTAAGCTTTCTATTTATAGGAAAAGTCAAGTTTCTATAATTGCAATTTTAGTCCTTGAAGTTATTATTAGTTTACATAGGGACTTGGACACATATTTAAGAACTTAGGACACCTCATTAAACGCACAAAATGGTTGGACATTTTGATCCAATGGCCTAGATTCCATCTTGCTTTACTTTGTTCTCATTGTTCGAAAATTAATTACATGGATAGCTAGCTTGGATTTTAATTGGTTACCTCAATTTTACACGGATTTAGTTGATAATTAGTTAGTTAACTAGTGTTTCTTTATCTAGTTTAGTTAATCTAACTTGTTTTTCTTTTCTTAACCATGATTGATCAAGGTTAGTTTAGTCCTTAATTAAGCTAACATGTGATTGGTTGATTAGTAAATCATTTTAACTAATCAAACTTACTTAGTTTAGCCTTAATCTTGATTGATATACTAATTAGTATAGTTGACTTTTACTATTCATATTTGACTTTTTCGTATTTATACCGTATAATTTTTGTATTATTATCGTATTATTTATGAATAGTACTTTTTAGGGTTTAGGGTTTGAACCTTAGGGTTTCAAAATTTAGGGTTTAGGTTTTATCTTTTTTTTTTCAAATTTTAAAAAAAAATCTTTTATACTCCTTTTTCGTGCAAAAGTCAGATACTTGAATCGAAACACGTAAACAAACAATAACAAATATTCCATACACATATTAGATGTAATTCAATATTTATTTATTAATATAAAGTCGGATTACAACTCTCTCGAAAGTTCAGAATATTACATGAATCGTACCTACACTTTGAAATACGGTCAATAGTTAAAAAGAATGGAAACTCTATGTATGCTCTTAGTGTTAACTGCTCCTTTGGTCATTTAACACTAAGCGAGGTCTATTCCTGAATAGGAGTTTAGTTACATTTCCTGCTCAGTATAAGTTCATACCTTTGAGGAAAGGGTGCTCAATACGAATAAGGTGGATATGGATCGTCTTATATTATTTTGTCCATCATCACTGGTGGATATAGAGATTGTATACTAGGACGAAAGATGGAATATAGAATCTCCTGGCTGAATTCAAATTCAATAGCCACTGTGGTTGTTGTGGAGTTGTGTACGTAGGAGGAGGTGCATATAAAGTTCCCCATATTTTGTTAGTCAAACTCCACAACTTTCTTGTACCAATTTAAGTAAACTGCTCTATCCTCGTACAAAGGTGGAGATTGTAATATTTTTTCCACAAAGTCTATGGTATAGTGAATCTAGAATAAATAAAAATACAAAATAAGGCAATAACTATGTGTAGATAAATTAACCAAAAATTGGAAAAAATATTAATTGAATCAAAATACTTAAAAGGTTTATGGCGTCGTGTTGTGGAAATAGTCCACGTACTATATATTTTTTGTCTTGTACGAGACGTGGACGTTGAATCCTTAATCTAGTTACCCTCCTATACCACTTAAGATATTGTGATATAGGGATAAATTATCTTGTAGCAGCCACTAAGACAACTAATAGATCTCGCCACTGATTCTAAGGATGTATATATGATCATTTTAGTTGAATGAAGTTTATCGTTTCAATATTTTCGTGTGGAGCACGCAATACTTCCGTATCCTCCGCATTTAATGGGATATATTGTAGATTCCCAAAATGCCGTAAAGTACGATTTGGCATCTGAAACTCCATAACATCGAACTATATGAGCGGGACTCTAGACTGTTATTTTCCAGATGTACATCAAAGTGATCTAGAAGGGGGAGTTGAATATATCTTTATACATTTATTTATAACTTTTTTCATTTAAGTACATTTACCGAATAATTATTCAATTGAATGCGTAACAGAATTAGTTTATTTGGTAATACCCCTTCTTGATCCTTAATCTAAAAACACACAGTTCTATATTTGGTTTGCTAATGGAAAGAAGTCACAAGCAAATATAACATTCATAGCAAAAATAAGAAAGATAAAGAATGAGGTAAAGAAGCATGGGGAATACAGGAATTTTTTCAGAGGTTTGGAGTCTGAATATTTTTTAAAGTCTCATCTTACATAAGGTCTTAAAGCCCTTTATTTTCAGGATCCCTCAACCTACCCGCTCTTGGTCTAATTTATAAAGAATCAGGCGAGTCACAAAGTCTTGACTTTTGTTGTAGTTGATGAAGATGGTTGATGTGTTGCTAAGTTGGCTTTAAGCTCCATTTCTCTTATAAAACTTAGGAACTGAATGACTTCTCTTTGTTGTTGATCTCTTGAGCTCTTGTGTATAGCTTTCTCTTTTCTTCTCTGGCTCTTTTCATGCTAAAATCATTCTTCGATCGATCCTCCAAAACTGAGAGTGGTTTTGGGTTAGGATATCATCTTGTTTAGATCGATCCTTGGCTCTAGGACATTATTTCCTTTTATATCTTTCTTTTATTTTCTGATTCCAGAGTTCTTCTCTTTTCTCACTCTTTTTTTTGTTTCCTCAACTCTCCTTCAAATTCAAATGAAGGTTTCTATTTATAAATAGACCTCTGTTAATTTTTTCGTTGAAAGCTTATTTTTTGATCCCAAAAGATATTTGATTTGACTTTTAGAGAGTATGTGTCAGCTTGCTTTTTGCTTTGATATGTCACATCTGACTGTTGTAGTGACATGTACTTGAATGATGTCATTTCCCCATGCTAGCCATTAGACATAAATGATGTAAAATTATATGTAAATCACATTCTATTGTTTTGATGAATGAAAAAAAATATTATTCCATTTGAATAATTTGTTGAATTAACTTTTAAATTTAAATTGTCTACTCATGCAGGAGTACAAAACCAATTAGAATAACTTATTGTGAAATTAACAAACAAATTATTACCTGATAAAAATGTTATGTAATAGTAAGTAAGGTACACAACTGAATAATCTATCAAACAATATATAGGCCAACCTTAAAAATGAAACCAAACTCTTAAATCAAGTATTAATAATTTTTAAATCAATATTACAAAATTGTTATATTTTAAATAAATTTTCTCTTCACAACAGTTAACTCATAATAAACTCATTCCACCAACAACTTATTATCAGTTTCTTTTCTTTTCCCTATTTTTAATTCTTATATTTCTCTCTTATCGTTTCTTATCCATGTTTTACTTAAATATTATAATGTTTTTTCTTAATTGCACACATAAAATGTGTGCCAGATATACTAGTATATATAATTACTATCTGGATAGAGTTCTATTACATGGATTTAGGTTATCATTCACATTCACCATCACTTTGACAATTTTTAAGCAAGAGTTTTCATTTGTATCCACATCCATAATGATGCAATTTTTTTACGACAAAATTTTAAATGCGATTTTTTTACTCTTTTCATCGAAAAGTATTAATCCACTTCAATTGACTAAAAATTTCTTATCTTAAAAAATAAGAGAATTTTAGCACAAACATTTTAATGGAAATTGGACATTTGTAAGTCATCAATCACATAAATAATATAAATAAATTTGAGCTATATTTATATCCCACAATAATTTTTACATTTTTAAACCTAAAAATATTAATATTAACATATCTTTAATCATAACTATAACTATATACATACATACATACATACATACATAGATATATATATATATATATATATATATGCATTTGAAAAAATATTTATGTAGTAGTGTAAGTTAGAGTCGATCCCACAGAGAATGATTAATTTAATTTTATATTTTGTAAATCAGAATTGGGTGGTTTTTAATTAAAGAAACAATTTAAATAACATTAATTAAAGTAAACAAATATACAAGTAATTTAATGAAATAAATCAGAAGAACAAGCTTTGGTTTAAGTTAACATTCACTGTCAAAAATTTACAACTAATCATTGACGCAAGTATAAATCAATTAATATTTTGAATATTTACCGTAGGAATAATTACTCGTCGGTGGAATAATTTTTCTTCCCTCCTCTTAATTAGATACACGCGATCTAAATGACCATTAATACTAAAAAACCTCCAACACGTTCTAAAGATTTAATTTAATAGCAGCTTTAAGAATCAGAGAGATCGTTGAACTAAATAACACAAGCTACGCGTTTGCATTTAATTTAGATGAACATTCTTCCTAAGATATAATAATCTTTTGATCTGCAAAACAATTATTAAACTTAGTTGCTTTAGAAATGGTTAGTAGGGCTCCTAACAATTAAACAAATCAATTATAAAATTAAGCACAAAAGAATATCCAATACTCAAAATATAAGTTAAATAATTAAAATAAATTAGATCTCACAATATATTAATCTTGATGGCTTCAGTTACTTAAATAAAGAAAAATAATTTAGCTACTCATAATAGAAGAAGAATAAAAATCTATGTACAAGAGAATACCCTAATTGTGTCCCAAAACTTCTATTTATAGATTACATAATTTGTCCAAAACCTAATAGAATTTAAAATACAAAATAAAAAAATTAATAATTAAAATCCTATTTTATTTTCTTTTTTCAAGTTACTATCGAAAATATATAAATATCTCATTTTATTTCATAATGGAACCCACGTGCATGCTGTTTAATTCCTGAAGAAACAAAAGTTGCAACTGTGTCGGACTCGTTAGCATGAAAAACTAAAAATAAAGAAGTCTGCCACCTAATACACGAATTTCCACGCGCCTATCCCATTTCACCTTCCCGCGAATTATGCCAACATATCCTTGCCATGCACAGACAAATGACGACGTCCAATTCTGTGCCTAATTCTCCTTATGCGCGCATGACGCGAACTCTAGCTGCTGAATCCCATGCCAAAATGCTACAGTTTCTGTTGATGTCCGCGCCTGGCGTCATACACATGTTGCTGAAATTTATAAGATTACCCATTCAACTTCAATTTTAATTCCTTCTTCCTACAAATTGAAAATAAAAATAATTAAAAAATACTTAAAATCAAATAAATTATCTAAAACACTAAAAATACTCAAAAACTCACAAATAATTAATCATAAAATACCTAATATATATATATATATATATATATATATATATATATATATATATATATATATATATATATATATAGCCGATCTATTGACAACGTTGTAAAAAAATATTTATCCTTACAACAGATCTCAACCGTCTAGGCTAAGATCTGACGGATTAAATGACTCTCTCCCACAGTTTAGCTTCCAGGAATGCGTAGTATTATACTGCAGACGGTATTAAATTTCTAAAATACCCCTAACATCTAATTGAATACACTCGTTGTCTGCAGTATTAAACTGCGGATGGTGAATATTATGTAAGTCTCATCCGCAATATTAAACTGCAAACACTAGTTTAATTATAAAACTACGTTCGTCATTATTCATAACAATTAGTTTGGATCTCATCTCATTTTCACAGCAGCGATTTGGGTAGTTATAATTGAGGCTATTAGATCTTTTATTTCTTCTTGCATATAACATGAATCTGCAACGAGGATATACAGGAGAAATAGAAAATTTATAGCTTTAAATATAAAATTGCGATCGTCATTGTTCATAGCAATCTATTTTCTTCAGAGGCACACTAGAGTTTTAGAAGACGGAGTTGAATAGATCTTTAAAAATTTTGTTCATTTAAAAGATCAAGTATTAGACAATTAATTTATTTAATTAATTATGCACAGCGGAATATTAGTATAAAATTCCCCCTTAAAGGTTTAATGAAATCTTGATTCTTTCTTTGGTGTGTGAAGATTAGTCACTGACAGATAGAACAGTTTATAGCAGTTAATGACAGAATATAAATGCTGAAAGTAAATAACACAAGTTGTTTTACGTGGTTCAGAGTATCAACACTCCTAGTCCACTCATCTACTTCAGCAAGTAGGATATCCACTAAGAATAAGGTCACTCAGAGCATATTATAACTAAATCACTTAGATTCCTTAAAGTCGTTTAGTCTCGAAATATTCAGACACTTAGTTTAGGACACTTAGACCTCTTCAAGTCACTTAGAATTGGTATAATGATCACACAGATCAAGTGTATCGCCACTGATTATTGATTAAGTTTGAGGTGCTGCTAAGCTTTGCAATGATGCTTGAATTCTTTTGGTATTAGTAGCTTTTATCAAGTACTTCTTATTCTTATTTTCGTAGAGTAGATTTCTTCGTTTAGCTTTTTGTAGAGGTCCAGCTTTGTACTTTTGGTGATTCCATCTTTGGATTTTAATCCTCATACATTTTTATATCTCTTCAGAAATAGTTCCTTTGGAGCATTTAATATTCTGATAATGCTTTTAATATTCTTCTAACTTTGGGGTAGATAGAAGACTTTTTTATGAACCTAGTACATCCCATCAGTTAGTAGTTCTCATATACCTCTAAACTGAGATGACAGACTTTCTACAATGAAGATGCTAGAAGTGTTCTTCCTACTTCAATCAAAGTTATGTTCTTCCTTTCAGCTATTCCATTCTGTTGTGGAGTCCTTGAAGCTGAGAAATTGTGTTGAATTCCATTATCTTCACAGAACTGATCCATCTCAGAAAAGTTAAACTTTATTCTATGATCACTTCTAATTGCCTTTATCTTTTCACCTTGTTCATTAATGACCAATTTGAATAATCTGATCAGCTGATTGCTAGTTTCATTTTTAGAGCTTAAGAAGAATACCCATGTGTATCTAGTGTAGTTATCCACAACGACTAGTGAGTATCTTTTACCTCAAAGACTGACAATTGTTATTGGACCAAATAATCCATGTGCAACACCAGGGGCTTCACATTTGAACTTACTACTTTACGTTTGAATGAACTTCTTGTTTGCTTTCCAAACTGATAGGCCTTACACAGTCTTTCTTTGATATAACTTAACCTTGGAAAATCTATAACAAAGTCTTTGGAGACAAGCTTTAACGTGCTATTGAATTTGAGATAAGATAATCTTTTATGCCACAGCCAACTCACATCTCCTGAGGCTTTAGTAAGAAAGCAAGCTGCTTTAGAAGAATTGAGCTTAACAAGATTGACTACATAGATATTTCCTTATCTAGATCCAGTTAGCTTTAAGGAGTTAGTTTTAAGATCTCTAACTTCACAATTGTGATGCCCCCAAATCGGGCCCACACCACCTAATTTGAGTTGTCAAAAGACTACAACAAAATTATTACAATACATTGTTCAATAATACACAACTAAGTCTTCACAATTATTACTATTCTACAATACAGTGAAGACTACTATAGCAACTATCTCAGACCGCTACTTCATTCTCCTTTCCTCCCCGCTAGTCCCAGCTACGCTCTCATTTCCTGAACAATTAAACAAAAAGGTAACGGTGAGCTCAAATAGCCTAGTAAAGAATATTATGATTAAAATAATGAAAATAAATTGTTTTTAGCCTTCAACAGTTGAGTTCTTATTTGAATATAATAGACAACAAGTTTTAAATTAACAGCTACAGTTGAATTATAAACGGTAAAATTAACAATAGTAATTAAGTTCTTAAACAAAATTTCACTGTAGCAAAATAACCACCACTAAAAGAATCAAGTAGATCATGATGTCTACTAGCCTCTCTTTTTAAGAAAATCATCATTAACTTTTATCATCTAAAACACCACTGGTCATGATCATGTCAAACAACAATTCCTCTTTGCCCCTGGCCAAAGAGAACATTCATCACGTGTCCTTGTCATCCGACCAAAGACACCAAACAATTATATCGCCTATATCCTATATCGCATTTAACCTATATCGCCTTTAACATGTCATCTGTGTCCCAGGCCATAGATATTCAAAACAACCTGATACTTGATGATTGAAATAACAAAAAAGATATAAATAATTAACAGATGAAAAAGATAAACAATAACATGAGGAGTTAACAATTTTGACTTTGTCCAGATTCAGATAAAGTCCAAAATATCAATATGATTTATAGAAAAAGGTGTTCAAATCCAAGAGTAATGTCCAAGATCCACAGGAAATAAGTTCAACGGTAAGGTTTACGGTACAAGAAATTAATCCAAAATGTTCACAGTTCAAATAAATGTTCACAATTCAAAAGTTCAAGGTCCATAAGTTCATAGTCCAAATAAATGTCCACAGTTCAAAAGTTCAAAGTCCATAAGTTCACAATTCAAATATAACGATGGAAATTTAATAGGATTGTTCTTGTCAAAGGGTATTAGATGAAGTGCAAACTATTAAGGGAATATTAATGAATTATTAATTTAAGAATTTTCACCATTTAATAATATTAGAGATACAAATGAAATACTTTCTTACCGTAGTAAGTTTAAGTGATAGAAGATGAAAAAGATGGTATCCCTTACAAATAAAAAAGAAAATGGCATCCCTTTATGATGATGAAAAGAATGATACCCCTTACCGTAATAAGTTTAAGAGTTTGAAAGAAAAGTGAAATCTCTTACTTTATCTCATGACTAAATATAGTTTTTATGATGTTGATCGTCCTATATGTATATTCATAATTTAATTAGTAAGTAACACATATCAATTTTATGTATATAAAATCATCCAAGTGACTATATAAATATACTTCAAAATAATTTTTAAAGAAAATAATTTCCAAGTAAAATCTTTCAAAGGAAATTTTTCAAAATAAATCTTCTAATAGAAGAGTCTTCTAAAGGAAGAGTTGTAAACTGATGTGTGTGTGAGTGTTTATATAACTTTTAAAAGAAAAACTTACTTGAACAATACTCGTACCCTTCCAGATCTTCAACGCTTAAGATAATTTTAATACACTTAAGGAGACACTTATACTAAGAAATATCTAGAGAGTGGAAAGAAGATTGAGTGAGTAATGTATGAAACTCCTTATGCTAAGCCCCCTATTTATAGCCAGAGTCTAACCAACTTTTCCATACACACGTTACCCATTTTAATCTGAACCATTCATTAACCAACACACGTTTCACACTTTAATTTGCACCGCTCAATGACTATCACACATTTCACGCATACACGTGTTACACATTTACACGCATTATACATTTATGTGTGTTACACACTTACACGTGTTACACACTTACACGTGTTGCACACGTACACGCATTATACATTTTTATATTATTTTATTGATTTAATATCTCAATTATTAAACATACCGTATTTTTTAAATAATAAATATGTCTAACTGTTTAATACCCGTGACTACTATTGTAACAATTATTGGCCTAATAATGTAAGATGTTGTGTATTATGACAATTATTGATTCAATAATATGGAACACTGTGCAATTAATAATGTAAAATATTGTGTAATGACAATTATTGATTCAATAATGTAAAATGATGTGTAATGATAATTATTGTTTCAATAATATAAAATGTTATGTAATGACAATTATTGATGAAATACTGTGCAATAGCCACTTTATCAATTCAATAATTTAAACATTGTGTAACATCATGTGCTATTATGCAATAGCATGAGCTACAGTAAAATATCGCGTGCTACAGTAAAATACCATATGTTACCATACTTTTATCACTGGGTATTTTAACAGTTAAAAATGATAATACTGTTGACAAATTTTATTTATAAATGCTATTGCTATCGTTTTCTTCATCCGACAATATTTCGCTGTGGGGTCCACCCATAACTGAATATTTTGGCGACGTCATACGAATATTCCCCGACAGAACGAATATTCCTCGAAAGAACAAATATTTCCTGACCAATCGAATATTGTCCGACATAAAATTTTTGCACATAACATCCTTAACTTTAATTTTTATTAATTTAACACCTTACTGTTAAACATAAAATTATGAGAAAAATTTAAAATCTATTTATTAAAATTCGGGGTCTTACATCATTTCCTCCTAAAGAAATTTCGTCCCCAAAATTTACGCACCTGGTATTTTGAAGAGATCAGGATACTTAGCTCTCATTTTAGATTCTAACTCTCAGGTTATTTCCTCAGTATCTTGGTTTTTTCATAAAAAAATCTTGACTTGAGGTATAATCTTTAAGCGTAAGATCTGCTCTTTCTTATCCAAGATCTTGACAAGTACTTCCTCATACGTTAAATCTTCCACTATCTTATCTGGCTCCAATTCAATAATGTGATTTGGGTCCTTCACATATTTACGTAACATAAATTTGTGAAAAACGTTATGAATGCGGGACATATTTGGTGGTAGAGCTAGTCTGTAGGCCACAGTTCCTATTCGGTCAAGGATTTCAAATGGTCCAATAAATCGAGGATTGAGCTTTCCTCTCTTTCCAAATCTTGTAATTCCTTTTCATGGAGAAACACGTGAGAATACATGATCTCCAACGTTGAAACTTTTGTCCTTTCGATGAAGATCAACATAACTCTTTTGTCGTTCTTGTGTAACTTGTATTCGTCGTCTGATCATTTGGATCTTTTTTGTTGTCATGCGCACCAGCTCAGGTCCCAACAATTTTGCTTCTCTCACCTCATTCCAACATACTGAAGAGCGACACTTTTATCCATGCAAAGCCTCAAATGGAGTAATTCCTATACTTGCTTGATAGCTGTTATTGTAGGAGAATTCAACCAATGGTAAATACTTGTCCCAACTTCCTTTGAAGTCTAGCACACAAAGCCTCAATAAATCTTCAAAAGTCTGAATTGTCCTTTCCGATTGTCCATCTGTTTGGGGATGATAAACAGAACTAAATTGTAGTTTGATGCCCATAGCTTTTTGTAAATTGATCCAAAATCGTGAAGTGAATCTAGGGCCCCAATCAGAAACTATAGATACTGGCATGCCATGCATTCTCACAATCTCACTTATGTACATATTAGCTAGACGCTCAAGTGAATAATTTTCTCGTATAGGCAAGAAATGAGCGGACTTGGTCAATCTATCTACAATGACCCAAATCGCATCTAAGCCTTGAGAAACTTTGGGAAGACCCGTCATAAAATTCATATTGATGTGTTCCCACTTCCATTCGGGAACCTCAAGTGGTTGCAATGGACCCTTAGGCACTTGATACCCCGCCTTGACATGTTGACACGTCAAACACCTTGTGACAAACTCAGCGATCTCCTTCTTTATATTGCTCCACCAAAATGTATGTCGAAGGTCACGATACATTTTGGTACTTCCAAATTGAATTGTAAACGGCGTATTGTATACCTCCGTCATGATTTTATACTTCAATTCAGGGTCGTTAGGAATACAAAGTCGAGAGTTGACTCGAAATATCCCTTTCTCATCGATTCTTGCTTCTGGAATAGCACATTCTCATACTTTTCTCATTATATTCATCAGTTCTGGATCAGTAGCTTGAGCAGCTTTGACTTTATCGATTAAAGTCGATTCTACTCGTACGTGCGCGATCCTCATCTGGGTTTCTGGTGATTTTAGCTCTATCTCCATCTTTTGTAAATTGTACAAAATGCGCTTTTGTGTTGTTAGTATTGCATTCGTACTCGTATATGATCTTCTACTAAATGCATCAGCTACCACGTTCGCCTTTCCTAGGTGGTACTGGATAGTGTGGTCATAATCCTTTAAAAGCTCAAGCTAATGTCGCTGTCGCATGTTGAGTTCCTTCTAGGTGAAGAAATACTTGAGACTTTTATGATCTGTAAAGATCTCCACTTTTTCTCCGTACAAGTAGTGTCTCCAGATCTTCAATGCAAAAACGACCGCTGCTAACTCTAGATCATGAGTAGGGTAATTTTTCTCATAATATTTGAGTTGTCGAGAGGCGTAAGCTATAACTTTTTCGTGTTACATAAGAACGCATCCTAGACCACTACTTGAAGCATCGATGTAGATAACAAATCCTCTTGATCCTGATGGTATAGTCAGAACAGGAGCTGAAACGAGTCTCGTCTTAAGTTCTTGAAAGCTTTTCTCGCATTCCTTACTCCATTCGAATTTTGTATTTTTTCGAGTCAGCTGAGTTAGTGGAGTGACAATTCAAGAAAAACCTTCTACAAATCTCCGATAATAACCAGCTAGACCTAGAAAACTTCGTACTTCAGTTACTGTTTTAGGTTGCTCCAAGTTTAAAATTGCTTTAATCTTCGCAGGATCAACCGATATTCCTTGTTTAGAAATCACATGCCCAAGGAATGTTACTTCCTCAAGCCAGAACTCGCATTTCTTCAACTTAGCATATAATTTATTTTCACGTAACTTTTGGAGTATAAAACGCAAGTGACGTTCATGATCCTCACGACTCTTGGAGTATATGAGGATGTCATCAATAAAGACAACCACAAAATGATCTAAATATTCTTTGAATAGTCGATTCATCATGTCCATAAAGGCTGCAGGAGCATTAGTTAGTCAAAAAGGCATGACTAAGAACTCGTAATGCCCACAGCGAGTTCTGAAGGCAGTCTTTGAAACGTCATCAGCTCTAACCTTCAACTAATGATAACCAGATCGGAGATCGATCTTTGAAAAATGCTAAGCACCTTGTAATTGATCAAACAAGTCATCAATTTGAGGTAACGGATATTTATTCTTGATGATGACATGATTCAACTCTCGATAGTCAATGCATAATCTCATATTCTCATCCTTCTTCTTTACAAATATAATAGGGGCACCCCAAGGTGATGTACTTGGTCGTATGAAACCGATATATAGGAGTTCCTGAAGTTGAACTTTCAACTCTTGAAGTTCTATGGGATCCATTCGGTATGGGGCTTTAGAAATAGATTTAGTATCGGGTTCAAGGTTAATACAAAATTCAATTTCACGGTCTGGGGGTAGGCCAGGAAGTTCTTCGGGAAATACATCAGGGAATTCATTAACAATAGGAAGATTGTTCAAGTTTATCGAGTTTTTATTTAGATCAGTGATATGAGCTAGGAAGGCTTGACATCTGTTTTTTTAATAAACGAATGACTTTATGGCTAGAAATAACGGTTACTGATTTCAAAGGTTTGGTTGCTTGAATTTGCATGATAGGTTGGTTAGGAACATGAAAACTAATGAGCTTATAGAAGCAATCAATTTTAGCATGTAGGTAGTCAACAAATCAATTTCTAAAATCACATCAAACTCATACATTTCCAAATAGATAAGGTCAACGGGTAGGATGAGGTTATTGATTTGAACCATGTAAAATTTATGAACAGTAGATGTAATGGCTATTTCCCCTAATGAAGTTTCAACACATAAGTCAAAGTCTAGATTTTCAAGAATCAAATTTAAACGTTGAGCACATGCAGGTGAGATAAAAGAGTGGGTAGAACCAGTATCTAATAGGGCATAGACTTCACAAGAGTTTATGAATAGCTTACCGGTTATCACCTCGTTCAGGTTCCGTGCCTTCTGAGATGTTATGACAAAGGCTCTCCACTGGACTACAGATTTTCATTTGTCCGTGCTAGCCTTTAGAGCCATCATCGCTGCTAGACTTGATTTTGTGACAGGACAAAATCGAGCAATATGACCTTCTTTCCCACAATTATAACAAGACTTAGATTGCTGAGTACCGTTTGGGTTGATATGACCCTCCTAACCACACCTGTAGCATTTTACGGGTGGTCGATCTCTTCTCCTTGAAACTATTACAGGTGCTGATGTTGGTGTTGGTGTCTTTCCGTGATCGTTGTAGGATCTCTTTCTTTTAAAATTATTCCCACTTGTTTCTCCCCTTCTGTTATCTGGACCAGAATTACCACCGAAGTGGTTACTATTTCTGAAATGGTGACTGTCGCCTCTACGATTCTCATTCCGATAATTATTTTCATTATTTCTTCCTCTTGGTTGGTCATTGGCTCTTGATTGCAATATTTCATCCTTTTGTTCGACCCTTTAAGCCCTATCCACCACATCTGAATATAGACAAAGTTTGTGAGAGATGAGGTGTCGACGAATTTTGGGTCTCAGGCCTCTTAAGAACATTGCGAGCCATTCGGGCTTCATCGTTCACCAAATGAGGCGTGAATCTGGATAACTCCGTGAACTTGACTTCATATTGAGAAACAGTCATATTCCCTTGTTCTAGTTTAATAAATTTCACCTCTTTCATATGGCGGACACTTTCTGGAAAATACTTTTCATTAAACAAATCCTGAAACTCCGTCAAGGACATCTCAAGTGCCGAATGATGGGTACGTTTTATCGATTCTCACCAATGGTCTGCTTCTCCTCTTAGCGTGAAGGTAGCAAATAGGACCTTTTGATCATCAGTGCGGCGCAGAACGTCAAATATCTTTGTCATCTGCTTCAGCCATGCTTCAGCCTTAAGTGGGTCCGGCTTCCCGAAAAATTCGGGTGGCCCCAACTCTTTAAACTGCTTCGCAGTGACCATCCTCAAATTATCAGCATTTTCACTTGTGGGAGTTCCCCTCGCTTGATTTTGCATGAATTGTATAAAGTTTCTAAAGAAACCATCACAATTCATATGGCCACCTGCGTTATTTTCAAAAGCTGTAGGAGGATTATTTTTAGCCTCCTGATTTTCTATAGCATAATGCATCCCTTGGTTTTCAGATGTCATTCTGAAATATGATCACAAAACAAAGGTTAGTTTAAACAAACCGACTTGTCATTTTTTATCGCTTCATTGAACTAGCAAAATTTAACTTAGGTAGGACACACTAGCGAATGATTCTAATCGTCTCTCCCCTCCTAGTTCTAATCCCAGATATTCATGCAATATCATATCCCTAAGCTTTGATACCAATTGTGACGCTCCCAAATTGCACCCACACCACCCAATTTGAGTCGTCAAAAGACTACAACAAAATTATTCAATATACTATTTAATAATACACAACTAAGTCTTTACAATTATTACTATTCTACAATACAGTGAAGACTACTATAGTTGTGACGCCCCCAAATCTGGGCCCACACAGCCCAAACTTGAGTCGTCAAAAGACTACAACAAAATTATTACAACAAAGCACAACGTACTACAATACAGTGTATAATAATACACAACTAAGTCTTCACTATTATTGCCACACTATTTTACAAAACGTGAAGACTATGATAACTATTCCTCGGACCCTCACTCCATTCCCCGGCTAGACCCTGTTATGTTTTCATCTCCTGTTGAAAAATAATGGAACAAAAGAAAGGGTGAGCTCAAATAGCCCAGTAAGAAATATCATGACTAAGATAATGACGAATAAATTATCATTAGCCTTCAACAGTTGAGTTCTTGATAGAATACAAGGTTTATATCAAAAACTGCAGTTAAATTCTTAAACAACGTTCAGATCAATAATAGCAGCGGAATGAGCAATCTATTAGAAGAATAATGCAGATTATAATGTCCACTCGCTTCTCTTTTTCGTAAAAACATCATCAACTTTTATCATCTGAAATACCATTAGTCATGATAATAAAAATTCACAGTTCCTGATCATAATCATGCAAATCAACAGTTTATCTTTGCACTACGGGCCAAAGATATTTAATTTAGCACCAGCGGTCATGATTATACCAGATTCAGCCTTTGGTGATAATCATACCAAACAACAGTTCATCTATGCACTACGGGCCAAAGAGAACTTTCACCACGTGCCATAAAAGACACCGAACAGATGTATCGCCTTTAACCTATTATATCGCCTTTAACCTATCATCTGTTCAACAAATATATCACATCTGTGCCCCCGGCCACAGATATTCACAACAGCTTGATTTTTGGATGATTAGAATGATATAAATGATGAACAGAAGAAATAGGATAACAATAAGTATCGGAAGTTTACTTTGTACAGATTCAAATAATGTCCAAATTGTCAACATGATGTGGAGTGAAATTTAAAAATGATATTCAAGATCCACAGTTCAGAATAACGGTTACAATTCAATAGAAAGGTTCACGTAAATAGGAAGGTTCAGTTGAAATAATGAAGTTCAACTATTATGGAACATATAATATTTTCAGGAATTATAGAAGCAATAGTTCCATAATAAATTTCGATTTAGGAGTATGAAAGAAAATAATATCCCTTACCGTAGCAGGTTTGATTAACAAAAGGTGAAGGAAATTAATACAAAGGGTTATTCACCAACAGGCGGCAATCCGCTCCGTAAGGTTATTCCCACAATTTAATAGAATTTGAGTACAAAGAGTTATTCACCAAACAGGCGGCAATCCGCTCCGTAAGGTTATTCTCAGAGATTAATAATGAATGAATACGAAAGGTTATTCACCAACAGGCGGCAATCCGCTCCGTAAGGTTATTCCCACAATTTAATACATGGAAATAAAAGGCACGTCTTATGAGTAAGGAAGAAACAATATTATTATCGAGAATCAAATAATGATAATCCCTTACCATAGTACGTTTGAATAATGGAAGATGAAAAAGATGGTATCCCTTACGAGTAGTAAATTTAAGAGTATGAAAGAAAATGACATCCCTTACCATAATAAGGTTAAGAGTATGAAAGAAAATGATATTTCTTACAAGTAAGAAAAGAAAATGACATTCCTTACCGTAATAAATTTAAGAGTGTGAAAAGAATGATATTCCTTACGAGTAGTAAATTTAAGAGTATGAAAGAAAATGACATACCTTACCGTAGTAAGTTTAAAAGTGTGAAAAAAAAATGACATTCCTTACCTTGATATTGTGAAACAAGTTTATACTCGAACAAATCCTTCCTTGTTTGTAGCAGTAAAGAATCTGACTTTTGAGTCTTCTAGAGTTTTTTTTAAATCTCTTTATGTTTTTAAAATAATGTTACTCTCGGAAAGATAGACGACATAGACTCAAGAATCACTCAATTCGGAGTTAATATGAATGAGTTATGAATTTTCAAAACTAAGACTGAAAATAGTGACGAAAATTAGAATAGGTTACGGTTTTTAGTATTTTAAGACATGAAGATGATTTCAGATGACTTTTCTTCCTTCTTCAAAGTTGTAGAGGACGAAAAACTGAAGAGACAGGCTTTTAATTCATTAAATTCTGACAAATAATGAATTTACTACGATTTTTCGAAAGAGTTGCTGTACATAAGAAAATTCTACTCGGGAATTCAAAGAAGAATGCAAAAGATTTCAAAACTAGGAATGACTTAAGAACACTTAGAGAGAACTTACACAAAAAGTATTTAGAGAGAGAAAGAAAGAACAAGTAAGGAAGTTTATGAAAAATCCTTAAGTTAAGGCTTCTATTTATAGCCAAAAATCTTATCATTCATTTAATCTAAACCATTCATTTAAAGATCATCTTTTAATCTACACCATCCATTTCAAATTTTATATTATCTTTAATCTACACCATTCATTTCATATCACCTAACTTTATATTATAAACAAATCAATTCAATTATTCAACAATAATTCACACTTTAATCTACACCATTCATTTCATATCACCTAATAATCACCTAACTTTATATTATAAACAAATCAATTCAATTATTCAACAATAATTCACACTTTAATCTACACCATTCATTTCATATCACCTAATAATCACCTAACTTTATATTATAAACAAATAACTTTATCAATTCAATTATTATGACTAATTGTTATAAATACAGTATAGTTAGCTCTTAGATATCAAGTCAATAAATTAATGAAATACAATTGTTTAAATAACATCATAATAAAGATAATAATAATGTAAAAGAAAGCATACGTTACTGTGTAATGACAATTATTGATTCAATAATGTGAATTACTGTGCATATGTTACTGTGACAATTATTAGGTTCAATAATTTTAAAAACAGTGCAGCAACAATTATTGACTCAATGATATAAAATACAGTGTAATGACAATTATTAAATCAATAATGCAAAATACTGTGTAACAATAATTATTGAATTGATAATATAAAATATTATGCAGTGACAATTATCGATGAAATGATGCGTAACAGTTACGGTGTCAATTATCAGACCAATAATATGAGACACTATGCAATACCGTGTGTTACTGTAGAGTACCGTGTGCTACAGAAAATACCAAAAACTACCGTATGCTACTATTCTTTTATCACCG
The DNA here is from genome assembly GCA_947179155.2 of Hedera helix. NCBI lineage: Eukaryota > Viridiplantae > Streptophyta > Magnoliopsida > Apiales > Araliaceae > Hedera > Hedera helix. The sequence continues at coordinate 31,366,711 of OX359278.1, forward strand.
GTATTTTAACAGTTCCGTTGACTATTTTTATTTAAAAAGGTTATTTCTGTCGTTTTCTATATCCGACAAATATTTCGTTGTGGGGTCCACCAATAATTTGTTATTTCGGCGCGTCGTACGACACGAATATTCCCCGACCAAACGAATATTCCCCGACAAAGCGAATATTGTCCGACAAAATAAAATTTGCACATAACATCCTTAACTTTTAACTTTATCGATTTAACCACTTACTGTTTCAAAAAAATATATATGAAGAAAAATTAAATTTTGTATTTCATAAAATTCGGGGTCTTACAATAGTAACTATCTCGGACCGTTACTCCATTCTCCTTTCCTCCCCGCTAGTCCCGACTACGCTCTCATTTCCTGAACAATTAAACAAAAAGGTAAAGGTGAGCTCAAATAGCCAGTAAGGAATATCATGATTAAGATAATGAAAAATAAATTATTCTTAGCCTTCAACAGTTGAGTTCTTTTTTGAATATAATAGACAACAAGTTTTAAATTAACAGCTGCAGTTGAATTATAAACAGTAAGATTAACAATAGCAGTTAAGTTCTTAAACAAAATTTCACTGCAGCGAAATAACCACCACTAAAAGAATCAAGTAGATCATGATGTCTACTAGCCTCTCTTTTTAAGAAAATCATTATCAACTTTTATCATCTGAAACACCACTGCTCATGATCATGCCAAATAGCAGATCTTCTTTGCCCCTGGCCAAAGAGAACATTCATCACGTGTCCTTGTCATCCGACCAAAGACAACAAACAATTATATCGCCTTTATCCTATATTGCCTTTAACTTATATCGCCTTTAACATATCATCTGTGCCCCAGACCACAGATATTCAAAACAACCTGATACTTGATGATTGAAATAACAACAAAGATATAAATAATGAACAGAAGAAAAAGATAAACAATAACATGAGGAGTTAACAATTTCGACTTTGTCCAGATTCAAATAAAGTCGAAAATATCAATATGATTTATAGAAAAATGTGTTCAAATTCAAGAGTAATGTCCAAGATTCATAGGAAATAAGTTTAACGGTAAGGTTTACGGTACAAGAAATTAATCCAAAATGTTCACAGTTCAAATAAATGTTCACAATTCAAAAGTTCAAGGTCTATAAGTTCACTGGAAGCTGTCGTTATCACTCCAAAATTATTCCTTACTTTCCCTCTATCAATATAAAAATTGGTATAATGGCAAGCAAGAGTCGAACCCACGAGAAGTGTATTGTTTATGATTTATCCGAATGCTTCTAACAGTAAATAACAGGTAATAATAAAAAGGGAATTTTTGTAACTATGATTCTAATAGAAAACAAGAAATATTGATTAAGATTATCCAATGATTTGCAAACTTCAGTTATTCAGTTCAGTATCATCTTTTCATAATTATGATATAATTAAATCAATCAATATCTTTCCTTCAATGAAATTAATAACCCTAGGTAACCACGGTCCGCGTTACCCGAATTTCTCCTTAAATTATAAATCCAATGCAGCGATCTCTCACAAAAGATCCTAACTATCATACAACCTAGAACTATCAGCCTAGATTTAATATAACAGTTGCATTAAAAATTAGAGAATTAGATTATTCCAAGCAATAATCGTACGATCGCAGATTATTTAACCTGTCTCCTTGATATCACAGCAATATTCAAAAGCTTGACCACAATTAAATATCACTATTTGCTACTTATGATCAGATATAACATCGTTTGCTTAATATTATACCTTAATCTAGCATATGACAATAATCAAATCAATTCAACGGATCCTTATCAAATTAATCAGATCAATTATCATTCAACAATTCTAATAGATTATCAAGAATGAATTTCACAGCTGAAGGGAAGAATACTGAGAACTTAATTAATTCATAAATAATAAATAAGATTCAACATCCCTTAGAACTGAATAAAAATACTTAGCCTGACATGCCTTCAAATTCGCTCCAAAGTCAATAATATGAATCGAGAGAGAGAGAGAGCTTAAAACCTTACAAAAGAAGTATATATAAACTAACATAAGTCTAGCTCGCCTACAGCAGTCCTAAACCTAATAGACATCCTTTTAGCATCAGAACTCAGCAAAATAAATCACGCTGGCAACATATTACGCGTAGTGGCGCGGCCGCGCAACAATAAACCTTGTACCTTGCGCGCCCCGCGCTGATCTCGCAGAAACTCCACTTTCAGATTCTAGCCACGGCGCGCCTCGCGCCTTACTTCTTCATAACCAGAGCGCGGCCGCGCTGTCCTCCCAAAAGTATCAAGTTCTGATTTCGTCCATGGCGCGCCTCGCGCCTTATTCCTTCCTTATTATGGCGCAGCCGCGCCAGACCTTCAGTTTCTGCTGCAGAGTGCTTTCCAATTCTTGCCTTTCCTGGTCCGAATTCCATCCAACTGCGACATCCTTCACATAACACAAAACACACAAAAAGTAACTAAACGACTTGAGAAATAAACAGCAATTCAAGGTTAAACACATCCAATACGTAAGTATAAAACTTACCCATCATTCACAGTCCAAATAAATGTCCACAGTTCAAAAGTTCAAAGTCCATAAGTTCATAGTTCAAATATAACAATGAAAATTTAATAGGATTGTTCTTGTCAAAGGGTATTAGATGAAGTGCAAACTATTAAGGAAATATTAATGAATTATTAATTTAAGAATTTTCACCGTTTAATAATATTAGAGAAACAAATGAGATACTTTCTTACCGTAGTAAGTTTAAGTGATAGAAGATGAAAAAGATGGCATCCCTTACAAATAAAAAAGAAAATGACATCCCTTTATGATGATGAAAAGAATGATACCCCTTACCGTAATAAGTTTAAGAGTTTGAAAGAAAAGTGATATCCCTTACCTTATCTCGTGACTAAATATAACTTTTATGATGTTGATCGTCCTATATGTATATTCATAATTTAATTAGTAAGTAACACATACCAATTTTATGTATATAAAATCATCCAAGTGACTATATAAATATACTTCAAAATAATTTTTAAAGAAAATAATTTTTCAAGTAAAATCTTTCAAATGAAGTTTTTCAAAATAAATCTTCTAATAGAAGAGTCTTCTATAGGAAGAGTTGTAAATTGATGTGTGTGTGAGTGTTTATATAACTTTTAAAAGAAAAACTTACTTGAACAATACTCGTACCCTGCCAGATCTTCAATGTTTAAGATAATTTTAATACACTTAGGAAGACACTTATACTAAGAAATATCTAGAGAGTGGAAAGAAGATTAAGTGAGGAATGTATGAAACTCCTTATGTTAAGCCCCCTATTTATAGCCACAGTCTAATCAATTTTTTCATACACACGTCGTTACACATTTTAATCTCATCTTTTAATCTGAATCATTCATCAACCAACACATGTTTCACACTTTAATCTGCACCGCTCAATGACTATCACGCGTTTCACCCCTACACTGGTTACACATTTACGTGCGTTACACACTTACACGTGTTGCACACGTACACGTGTTACACATTTTTATATTATTTTATTGATTTAATATCTCAATTATTAAACATACTGTATTTTTTAAATAATAAATCTATCTAACTATTTAATACCCGTAACTACTACTGTAACAATTACTGGCCCAACAATGCAAGATGTTGTGCATTATGACAATTATTGATTCAATAATATGAAAAACTGTGCAATTAATAATGTAAAATATTGTATAATGACAATTATTAATTCAATAATGTAAAATGATGTGTAATGATTATTATTGGTTTAATAATATAAAATGTTGTGTAATGACAATTATTGATGAAATATTGTGCAATAGCCACTTTATTAGTTCAATAATTTAAACATTGTGTAATACCGTGTGTTACTATTCAATACCATGAACTACAGTAAAATATCGCGTGCTACAGTAAAATATCATATGTTACCATACTTTTATCACTGGGTATTTTAATAGTTAAAAGTGATAATACCGTTGACAATTTTTATTTAGAAATGCTACTGCTGTCATTTTTTTCATCCGATAATATTTCGTTGTGGGGTCCACCCATAACTGAATATTTCGGCGCCGTCATACGAATATTCCCCAACAGAACGAATCTTTCTCGACAGAAGGAATATTTCCTAACCAATCGAATATTATCCGACATAAAAATTTTGTACATAACATCCTTAACTTTAATTTTTATTAATTTAACACCTTACTGTTAAGCATAAAATTATGAGAAAAATTTGAAATCTATTTATTAAAATTCGGGATCTTACAACAATAATTGTTAAGGAAGATGACTTGATGACCTTTATCACATAGTTGACTGATACTTAGCAAGTTCTGTTTCAGACCATCCACATAGGCAACCTTACTGAAAGATACTACTCCATTTCCAATTGAACCATAACCTCTGGTTTTTTCAAAATTGTTATCTCCAAAGATAACATTTGGACCAACTTTCTCTCTAAAATTTGACATAAGAGTTTTGTTTCTTGTCATATGCCTTGAACATCCACTATCAAGATACCAAATGAATTTAGTGGATCTAGGTGCCTGCAAAAAAGTCATTCTTTATTTTGGTACCCAGACTACCTTAGTTTCTTTTATGTTAGTGCATTTTGGTACCCAAATTTGCTTAAGTTTGGATTTCTTATGAACTAATAGATAATTATAACATATTTGTAAGACGCCGACTTTTATGAAATACAAATTAAATTTTTCTTTATATATTTTCTTCTAAAAACGGTAAATGAATAAATTGACAAAAGTAAAAATTAAGAAATATTTGTACAAATTTTATCTTGTGGGAGAATATTCGTTTTGGCGGGGAATATTCGTGTTGTCGGGGAATATTCGATTCGTACGACGGCGCCAAAATAACCAAATATTGGTGGACCCCCACAACGAATTATTGTCGGATATAGAAAGCGATATACGTAACCTTTCTAAATAAATATAGTCAACGGTATTATCATTTTTAACTGTTAAAATAACCAGTGGTAAAAGAATAGTAACATATGGTAGTGTACAGTAGCACACGGTATTGCACAGTATTTCATATTATTGAACTGATAAAGTGGCTATTGTACTATATTGACTTTATTGAACCAATAATTGTCACATGCATAATAATTTATATTATTGAGCTGATAATTGTCACAATAGCATATGCACAGTAATTCACATTACTGAATCAATAATTGTCATTACACAGTAACGCGCTTATTTATTTTCAGCATTATTGTTATCTCTTTTATGATGTTAATTAAACTGTTGTATTCTATTATCAGTTAATTTCTCTACTTATCTAACTCAGAAAGTTAACTACACTGCATTTATAACAATTAGTCATAATAATAAATAATTATGAATTATTGTTGAATAATAGAATTGATAAAGTTATTTGTTTTTATTATAATAAATTATATAAAGTTATTTATTTTTATATATAAAGTTAATTGAATTATATAAAGTTAGTTGTGTTATATATAAGGTAAATTTAATGGTATAGATTAAAGATGATCTTTAAATGAATGGTTTAGATTAAGAAAATCTCAAAAGATGAAATGCGTGGTATAGATTAAATATTATCTTGAAATATACGTTTTGAATTAAATTAGAAAATATTGGTTTAAGATAAGATTTTAAGCTATAAATAGAGGCATTAACTTAAGGATTTTTCATAAAAACTTCCTTGTTTATTCTTTCTTTCACTCTCCAAATATTTCTTTATATAAGTTCTCTTTGAGTGTGCTAAAGTCATCTTGAGTATTTGTGAAGATCTGTAAGTGTACGAGTACTGACCAAGTAAGTCTTTTTATAAAAGTTATATAAGTAACCACACACATCATACGATGTTTATAAATCTTCCTTTAGAAGGCTCTTCCTTTAGAAGATTCATTTTGAAAAGCTTCCTTTGGAAGATTTATTTTGAAATATTATCTTCTTCAAAAATTATATTGAAGTTATTCTATTTTATTCTATTAAATCACTTTTGATGATTTCATATGAATTGGTATACACCATGAAATTATATATGGTAGTTACTAATTAAATTATAAAAATATAAGTTGATCAACTTCATATCCAGTCACGTGTTAAGGTAAGGGATACCATCTTTTTCATCTTTCACTATTCAAACTTACTACGGTAAGGGATTATTATTCTTTGATTCTTGAAAATAATATCGTTTCTTCCTTACTCGTAAGATGTGTCATTTATTTTCATGCATTAATTTATGGGAATAACCTGACTACACGGACTACCGCATGTTTGGTGAATAACCTTTCTTATTCATTTGTGGGAATAACCTGACTACGCGGTGTTGGTTTGTAATATTCATAGACACGCAATCAAATTGCATAAAATAGCGGAAGCATGGTAAAATCAAATTTAAAATTTTACAAACCATAATCGAGGATCGACCTTTATACGCAATTATTAATTAATAAAGAAGAAGTTAGAGATATACCCTTGTAAAACTCAAAGCTTCAACAGGTACAAGTTCACCTCCAAATCCTTCGCGTTCTTCTTGAATTTCACCGATTGGATTCCAATGATCAATGTTAGCCACCCAAGTGTTTGGCCTCTAGAGGTGATCCACCAAGGAATAATAATAATTCAAGAAGTGGGTGATGGCAAACCCTAGTTTTCTCTCTCTAGAGAATATGTGAGTACTCTCCCAAAACTTATGGAAGTATATGTGTGTAACCTTAATCCATAATAAGACTTCTCTTATTTATAGATTTAGTAAACCCTCCTAACACCTTTAGGAATAGGGTTTTTAATTAAACTCCTAATCTAATTAGGATCTTAATTAATTTAATATAATAATTATAATTCCTAAACTATTTATGAACTTAATTATCAATTATGAGAGTGCTCTTATTAATTAATTCCTAAACCATTTAGGAACTCAATAATAACAAAAATAGTAATAATAATAATAATAATAATAAGACTCCTTTTATTAATTTATAATTAGTATTTCTAAAATACTAAATTATAAATATTAAGCTATTTAATTTATTCTATCCACATAGTATAAATTAAATATACTTAATTCATTATTACAATTATGTCATTTACTTCTTAAATAATTATTTTTCTTTTGCGGTATGACCCTTTAGGTTCTCCATATTAAACCGGTTATAGAATAAATTAATTAGAACTATTCTAATCTTATATATAAATTAAACTATTTAATTCATTTAAATAAATAGTATTTATTCCATAATAAGGGTAAGCCCCCTTAGCGATCAGCGACTTTCCAGATAATATAGATTTCAACATTTAATCACAAAAGAACCTATTCAACGAATAGTTACTGTACAATTCAATCATTCTACCACACAACGTCCCAATCAAAAATAAGACATGGTATAACTGTCAAGTCTTATTTTATTTGATTATATGCATTTCGATTCTTAAATGAATAACTATAATTAATGTAAATTAGAAACTACTTTCTAATTTTCATTCTGCCTTGGCCAAGGACTACTGAGTTGTCATTTATCGAATCGCATAGGACATTCCCTTCTTTTACTAGAAGTGGTAGATTCTTTGTTGATCATTCATCTATCTCCATGTATGACTTATTATATCCGATCATACCCTTTGATACACCCTAAAGGTTTTAAGGAATATGTCAAAATATAATTCATCATACAAAATAGCATTGTTCGAAAACTATGAGTTTATCCATTTGATTAATTCAAGTAATTAATCATGAATAAAGAAATGCCTTGATTCTTTTATTAATAAACGAATAAGATTACAAAGTATATGTTTATCACATCAAATGTGATTGGCTTGAGGGCATACTACTTTCACGCGGACTACCACATGTTTGGTGAATAACCTTTCGTATTCATTCCTTATTAATTTGTGAGAGAAACCTGACTACGAGGACTACCACATGTTTGGTGAATAACATTTCATATTCATTCCTTATTAATCTTTGAGAATAACCTGACTACGCGAACTACCGCATGTTTGGTGAATTACTCTTCGTATTTGTCTCTTGTTGGTAAGGTTTCCAGAAATGATTATATATTCTTTAATAGTTTGTGCTTCATCTAATATCATTTCAATTGAGCCTTCTTATTTTTCTAAATCTTTCTATTGAACCTTAACCGTTATTCTGAACTGTGGATCTTGAATATCATTCTTGAATTTAAGTCCACATCATTGGTGTGATGTCGCAAGCACCCAAAAATAAAATCTTACTTTGAAAAAATAAATATGTAGTAGTGTAAGTAAGAATCGATCCCACAAAGAATGATTAATTTAATTTTATGTTTTGTAAACCAAAATTGGGGGGGGGGGGGGGGGTAAATCAAATAAATAATTTAAATAAAATTTACTAAAATAAAAATACAAGAAATAAATAAAAAGAAAAAGCCTTGGTTTAAGTCAAAATCCACCATCAAGAATTTACAACTGATCACTGATGCAAGAATAACTAAATTCATATTTTAAACATTCACCGTAGAAAGAACTACTCGCAGGTGGAATAATTTTTCTCCTCTCTCCTTAATTTTAGATAAGTAGACACACGTGTTCTAAATTACCCTTACTATTAAACAACCCCCGACACGTGCTAAAGATTTAATTTAATTGCAGCTTTAAGAATTAGAGAGATCATTGAACTAAACAATACAAGCCACGCGTTTGCATTTAATTTAGATGAATATTCTTCCTAAGATAAAATAATCTTTTGATCTGCAAAACAATTATTAAACTTAGTTGTTTCACAAATAGTAGTAGATTAATATGAATAATAAACTAGTAGGCCTCCTAGCAATTAAACAAACTAATCATAAAATTAAGCACAGAAAAATATCCAATACTCAAAATATAAATTGAACAATTAAAATAAATTAGATCTCACAGTGTATAAATCTTGATGGCTTCAATCACTTAAACCAAGAAAAATAATTTAGCTACTCATAATTGTAGAGAGCATCAAAGAATAGAAGAGATAATTTTTCTTATTAGAAAAGTTGTATCTTACATTGTGTCTCAAGCCCTCTATTTATAGGCTCCAAAATCCTCCTAACCCTAGTAGGAAGTACCATTTCCAAACCCTAATAGGATTTAAAATACAAATAAAAATAAAAGAAAAATAAAATAATTATTATCCTAACCCTAATTGGAATTAAAATCCAATTTGGAATCAAAAAGTAGAAATAAATCGCGAATAATCTCGTTTTCAGAATTAACGCGTCAAACAAACAGCCCCTTCGCTACAGTATCAAGTCAACGTCAGCCGCCCGCGCAATGCACGCAGCGCCCTTCCAGAATAAAAACGACGTTGTTTCGCCTTTCCTCGCTTCTGCTCCTTGGCCACGCATTGCGCGAGGCTTTTTTCTTTTTCTGCTAATCAAAACGACGTCGTTTGCTCTGCTGAACGATTTCTTCCACCCCCCGCGCAATGCGCGAGCGCCGACTTTTTCGATAATTACATATTTTCCCCCGGTCTTTGCAGAATTTACAGATTTGCCCCCCAAGCTTATTTTCCCTACAAAATAAAATATAAAATAATAAAAAATAATATAAAAATAATATAAAAATATTGAAAATATTAAAAATACATAATAATAAATAAAACACCTAAAACACTAAATAAAAACACATAAATAAAAAGAAATATATAAAAATACTTTAAAATTACCTAAATTAACATAAATTAACCAAAATCCTATAAAACCTATTAAAACCAAAATAAGCTGAATAATTAAACATTTAAGCACACAATAAATATAAAAACTAAGTATTAGGGAATAAAAATATCGTATAATTTAACTCTATCAAATACCCCCACACTTAGCTTTTTGCTTGTCCTCAAGCAAAACAAAAACAAAGACTATAAAATTAAAACTAATAACCAAACAACTTACTTGAGAGATAGATCAATATAAATTTCAACATCATCCTCAAAGATTTTTTAAATGATAACTCAAAGAAAATTTCAAAATATACAAAATCTAGAACTTCAACATATTTATCAATTTTAATTTAATCAAGACATTTTGTGTGTTTGTGAATCCAAATGTATCAAACTAATCAAAACTTAGATAAGTTTCGATCATTAATTACCTTATAAAAGACATATAACAAAACTCAATATACTTATTTTTCACATCACTTTCAGCTAAAACAGACAAATATAATCGGAAGATCAAAAGGCTTTTAATTAATGAAACACACTAGGATTATCAATATCAATTTTTTTAAATTTTTTTCCATTTTTTTTCTTTTAATGGGTGCATTTTATGCTCCATCCCATTTTTTTTTCTTTTTTTCTTTTTTTTCTTCTTTAGTGAGTGCATTTTATGCTTCATCTCACTTTTTCATATATTTATGAGTAAGTACGTTTTATACTCCATCTCAACCCACCACAAGATTTTTCTTCTCAATTTAACAATCCTAGAAAAATTATCTAAATTATCTCCTCCAAATTATATTTTGCCTTATATTTCACTTCAAATAATGATCAAATAAAATATAGAGTTCAAAAATATCTTTCATAAGCATTTAACCATATAAACTTTTTCTTAATTAAAACTAGCTCAAACAAATGGATATAAGTGCATAAAAAGTTAAAAGATCTCAAACAAAGTAAATATCAATAATAAGTCAAAATTAAGACTGAGCAAAAATTTATTATTTTTCCAAGAGTTATTAAATAAAAGTCAAAATTTTTATCATTGGCTAAAAATTAAAAATCCAATTAACTCATTATTCAAGTGACTCATCCTAAAAATAAAATAAAAAATTACCTCATTTTCGTAGGAAACACGGTTACACTTAGCATGTGCAACAAGCTTTTAAACCCCAAGGTTATCCCAAGTGGACGAGTTTTGTCTCGTGAGGGTTTGTAGTGAATTTATCCACAAAATTAAAAATTTCAAAAGTTTTAAAATTCTTAAAATTTTCAAAATATGACCTAAAAATAACAAAAATACCTAAAAATAACAAAAATCCTAAATCCATTCCCCCACACTTAAAATTTACATTGTCCCCAATGTAAAGTATAATGCAAAGAAACAGGCACAAATAACTATAAAAAGAAAAAGGAAAAGAAATGCAAATCTGATTTCTTGGGTTGACTCTGAAGCAGTGCCTTTATTTATTGTCATTGGCTGGACAGCATGCTTAAACCTTACGTTACTCTTTCCTCTCAAATTGGGCTATGTAGGCCTAGATTTGGGAGCGTCACAATATTGTAGTATCGTGATATTTGTAGGATTTAATATTATGTATGGATGACTTAATATTGTTGAATTTTTCTACTTGAAACTCTTGTATACGATTTTTATATCCAGTTATTCTTTTTTACTTGAATTTCTTATACTGCCATATTGTTCTATGATTTTGTGTTTTCGTAGAGACAACACTTTGTAAAGTAGTTTCCAACTCTACTTGAGCTTTCTCTTTTTTCTCTTGAAGAAGGGAATATTCCTTTGATAAAACTCTAGAAGACTTCATATATTGATGCAGATCTTTAGTGATATCTTGTAACGTAATTCTTAGATCATCAATATCTATATTATAAGAGTTAAAATCAGATACCTCATTTATCTTAATTTCTCGACGATTAGTGGATTTTCTTGATTTTTCTTTTATGGCCATTAGATTGAGTTTGTCCATTTGAAAATCTTTTTCATTGCTTGAATCTGAGTTAGAGCTACTTTTTGTTTTGCTCTATGACCTTTTATTTCTATGATTAAACATTATTTCATTTATATCATCATAGATAAGAATTAGCTCTATTTGAATGCATTGGCCATTAGTTCATATGTCATTTATATAAGCATCTATATCATCCAGATATTCTTCTAAGTGAACATCCCAGTTAGCAAACTCTTCTCTGTTGAGATAAATTAAGTAACTCATTTTCACCATTAAACTCAAAATCAGTTTTATTGTTTGTCATAAGATCAACTCAAAGTGTTTAAGATTTATATTGTGAGAACCTGCTCTGATACCACTTATTATTTCCCAAAGCCACACTAGAGATCTAGAGGGGGGGGGGGGGGGTTAAATAGATCTTTAAAAAAAATTGTTCATTTAAAAGATCAAGTATCAGATAATTGATTTGTTTAATTAATTATGCACAACATAATATTAATATAAAATCCCCCATTAAAGGTTTAATAAAATCTTGATTCTCTCTTTGGTATGTGAACATTAGTCACTGACAAATAGAGCAGTTTATAGCAGTTAATGACAGAATGTAAATGCATAAAGTAAATAACACAAGATGTTTTAAGTGGTTTGGAGTATCAACACTCATAATCCACTCTTCTACTTCAACAAGTAGGATATCCATTAAGGATAAGGTCACTCAGACCCTATTACAACTAAATCACTTAGATTCCTTTGAGTCACTTAGTCTCAGTGTAAGACCCCGAATTTTATGAAATACAAAATTTAATTTTTCTTCATATATATTTTTTTTGAAACAGTAAGTGGTTAAATCGATAAAGTTAAAAGTTAAGGATGTTATGTGCAAATTTTATTTTGTCGGACAATATTCGCTTTGTCGGGGAATATTCGTTTGGTCGGGGAATATTCGTGTCGTACGACGGCGCCGAAATAACAAATTATTGGTGGACCCCACAACGGAATATTTGTCGGATATAGAAAACGACAGAAATAACTTTTTTAAATAAAAATAGTCAACGGAACTGTTAAAATACCGGTGATAAAAGAATAGTAGCATACGGTAGTTTATGGTATTTTCTGTAACACACGGTATTGCATAGTGTCTCATATTATTGGTCTGATAATTGACACCGTAACTGTTACGCATCATTTCATCGATAATTGTCACTGCATAATATTTTATATTATCAATTCAATAATTGTTGTTACACAGTATTTTGCATTATTGATTTAATAATTGTCATTACACTGTATTTTATATCATTGAGTCAATAATTGTTGTTGCACTGTTTTTAAAATTATTGAACCTAATAATTGTCACAGTAACATATGCACAGTAATTCACATTATTGAATCAATAATTGTCATTACACAGTAACGTATGCTTTATTTTACATTATTGTTATCTCTATTATGATGTTATTTAAACAGTTGTATTTCATTAATTTATTGACTTGATATCTAAGAGCTAACTATACTGTATTTATAACAATTAGTCATAATAATTGAATTGATAAAAGTTATTTGTTTATAATATAAAGTTAGGTGATTATTAGGTGATATGAAATGAATGGTGTAGATTAAAGTGTGAATTATTGTTGAATAATTGAATTAATTTGTTTATAATATAAAGTTAGGTGATTATTAGGTGATATGAAATGAATGGTGTAGATTAAAGTGTGAATTATTGTTGAATAATTAAATTGATTTGTTTATAATATAAAGTTAGGTGATTATTAGGTGATATGAAATGAATGGTGTAGATTAAGATAATATAATATTTCAAATGGATGGTGTAGATTAAAAGATGATCTTTAAATGAATGGTTTAGATTAAATGAATGATAAGATTTTTGGCTATAAATAGAAGCCTTAACTTAAGGATTTTTCATAAACTTCCTTACTTGTTCTTTCTTTCTCTCTCTAAATACTTTTTGTGTAAGTTCTCTCTAAGTGTTCTTAAGTCATTCCTAGTTTTGAAATCTTTTGCATTCTTCTTTGAATTCCCGAGTAGAATTTTCTTATGTACAGCAACTCTTTCGAAAAATCGTAGTAAATTCATTATTTGTCAGAATTTAATGAATTAAAAGCCTGTCTCTTCAGTTTTTCGTCCTCTACAACTTTGAAGAAGGAAGAAAAGTCATCTGAAATCATCTTCATGCCTTAAAATACTAAAAACCGTAACCTATTCTGATTTTCGTCACTATTTTCAGTCTTAGTTTTGAAAATTCATAACTCATTCATATTAACTCCGAATTGAGTGATTCTTGAGTCTATGCCGCCTATCTTTTCGAGAGTAACATTATTTTAAAAACATAAAGAGATTTTAAAAACTCTAGAAGACTCAAAAGTCAGATTCTTTACTGCTATATAGACAAACAAGGAAGGATTTGTTCGGCTAATAAACTTGTTTCACAATATCAAGGTAAGGGATACCATCTTTTTCATCTTCCATTATTCAAACGTACTATAGTAAGGGATTATCATTATTTGATTGTTTCTTCCTTACTCATAAGACGTGCCTTTTATTTCCATGTATTAAATTGTGGGAATAACCTTACGGAGCGGATTGCCGCCTGTTGGTGAATAACCTTTCGTATTCATTCATTATTAATCTCTGAGAATAACCTTACGGAGCGGATTGCCGCCTGTTTGGTGAATAACTATTTGTACTCAAATTCTATTAGATTGTGGGAATAACCTTACGGAACGGATTGCCGCCTGTTGGTGAATAACCTTTCGTATTCATTCATTATTAATCTCTGAGAATAACCTTACGGAGCGGATTGCCGCCTGTTTGGTGAATAACTCTTTGTACTCAAATTCTATTAAATTGTGGGAATAACCTTACGGAGCGGATTGCCGCCTGTTGGTGAATAACCCTTTGTATTAATTTCCTTCACCTTTTGTTAATCAAACCTGCTACGGTAAGGGATATTATTTTCTTTCATACTCCTAAATCGAAATTTATTATGGAACTATTGCTTCTATAATTCCTGAAAATATTATATGTTCCATAATAGTTGAACTTCATTATTTCAACTGAACCTTCCTATTTACGTGAACCTTTCTATTGAATTGTAACCGTTATTCTGAACTGTGGATCTTGAATATCATTTTTAAATTTCACTCCACATCATGTTGACAATTTGGACATTATTTGAATCTGTACAAAGTAAACTTCCGATACTTATTGTTATCCTATTTCTTCTGTTCATCATTTATATCATTCTAATCATCCAAAAATCAAGCTGTTGTGAATATCTGTGGCCGGGGGCACAGATGTGATATATTTGTTGAACAGATGATAGGTTAAAGGCGATATAATAGGTTAAAGGCGATACATCTGTTCGGTGTCTTTTATGGCACGTGGTGAATGTTCTCTTTGGCCCGTAGTGCAAAGATGAACTGTTGTTTGGTATGATTATGACCAAAGGCTGAATCTGGTATAATCATGACCGTTGGTGCTATATTGAATATCTTTGGCCCGTAGTGCAAAGATGAACTGTTGATGTGCATGATTATGATCAGGAACTGTGAATTTATATTATCATGACTAATGGTATTTCAGATGATAAAAGTTGATGATGTTTTTACGAAAAAGAGAAGCGAGTGGATATTATAGTCTGCATTATTCTTCTAATAGATTGCTCATTCCGCTGCTATTATTGATCTGAACATTGTTTAAGAATTTAACTACAGTTTTTGATATAAACCTTGTAGTCTATTGTATTCTATCAAGAACTCAACTGTTGAAGGCTAATGATAATTTATTCGTCATTATCTTAGTCATGATATTTCTTACTGGGCTATTTGAGCTCACCCTTTCTTTTGTTCCATTGTTTTTCAACAGGAGATGAAAACATAACAGGGTCTAGCCGGGGAATGGAGTGAGGGTCCGAGGAATAGTTATCTTAGTCTTCACGTTTTGTAAAATAGTGTGGCAATAATAGTGAAGACTTAGTTGTGTATTATTATACACTGTATTGTTGTACGTTGTGCTTTGTTGTAATAATTTTGTTGTAGTCTTTTGACGACTTAAGTTTGGGCTGTGTGGGCCCAGATTTGGGGGCGTCACAGTTGGCATCAGAGCTTAGGGATATGGTCTTTAATGGAGATCTGGGGTTAGAACTAGGAGGGGAGAGACGAATAGAATCAATTACTAGTGTGTCCTACCTAAATTAGATTTTTTTTTTATCTAATGAATCGATTTGAATGTAGGAACAGGAAGTGATGAGTCAGTTTGTTTGAACTAACAATTATTTTGTGACCACAGTTTAGTATGACATCTGAAAATCAGGAGGATAACTATGAAATGCCCGGTACGTCAATTTCGGGGACGAAATTTCATAAGGAGGGGAGGTTGTAAGACCCCGAATTTTATGAAATACAAAATTTAATTTTTCTTCATATATATTTTTTTTGAAACAGTAAGTGGTTAAATCGATAAAGTTAAAAGTTAAGGATGTTATGTGCAAATTTTATTTTGTCGGACAATATTCACTTTGTCGGGGAATATTCGTTTGGTCGGGGAATATTCGTGTCGTACGACGGCGCCGAAATAACAAATTATTGGTGGACCCCACAACGGAATATTTGTCGGATATAGAAAACGACAGAAATAACCTTTTTAAATAAAAATAGTCAACGGAACTGTTAAAATACCGGTGATAAAAGAATAGTAGCATACGGTAGTTTATGGTATTTTCTATAACACACGGTATTGCATAGTGTCTCATATTATTGGTCTGATAATTGACACCGTAACTGTTACGCATCATTTCATCGATAATTGTCACTGCATAATATTTTATATTATCAATTCAATAATTGTTGTTACACAGTATTTTGCATTATTGATTTAATAATTGTCATTACACTGTATTTTATATCATTGAGTCAATAGTTGTTGTTGCACTGTTTTTAAAATTATTGAACCTAATAATTGTCACAGTAACATATGCACAGTAATTCACATTATTGAATCAATAATTGTCATTACACAGTAACGTATGCTTTATTTTACATTATTGTTATCTCTATTATGATGTTATTTAAACAGTTGTATTTCATTAATTTATTGACTTGATATCTAAGAGCTAACTATACTGTATTTATAACAATTAGTCATAATAATTGAATTGATAAAAGTTATTTGTTTATAATATAAAGTTAGGTGATTATTAGGTGATATGAAATGAATGGTGTAGATTAAAGTGTGAATTATTGTTGAATAATTGAATTGATTTGTTTATAATATAAAGTTAGGTGATTAT
Organism: Hedera helix; assembly: GCA_947179155.2. NCBI lineage: Eukaryota > Viridiplantae > Streptophyta > Magnoliopsida > Apiales > Araliaceae > Hedera > Hedera helix. Next base: position 31,383,669 of record OX359278.1, read on the forward strand.
TAGGTGATATGAAATGAATGGTGTAGATTAAAGTGTGAATTATTGTTGAATAATTAAATTGATTTGTTTATAATATAAAGTTAGGTGATTATTAGGTGATATGAAATGAATGGTGTAGATTAAGATAATATAATATTTCAAATGGATGGTGTAGATTAAAAGATGATCTTTAAATGAATGGTTTAGATTAAATGAATGATAAGATTTTTGGCTATAAATAGAAGCCTTAACTTAAGGATTTTTCATAAACTTCCTTACTTGTTCTTTCTTTCTCTCTCTAAATACTTTTTGTGTAAGTTCTCTCTAAGTGTTCTTAAGTCATTCCTAGTTTTGAAATCTTTTGCATTCTTCTTTGAATTCCCGAGTAGAATTTTCTTATGTACAACAACTCTTTCGAAAAATCGTAGTAAATTCATTATTTGTCAGAATTTAATGAATTAAAAGCCTGTCTCTTCAGTTTTTCGTCCTCTACAACTTTGAAGAAGGAAGAAAAGTCATCTGAAATCATCTTCATGCCTTAAAATACTAAAAACCGTAACCTATTCTGATTTTCGTCACTATTTTCAGTCTTAGTTTTGAAAATTCATAACTCATTCATATTAACTCCGAATTGAGTGATTCTTGAGTCTATGCCGCCTATCTTTTCGAGAGTAACATTATTTTAAAAACATAAAGAGATTTTAAAAACTCTAGAAGACTCAAAAGTCAGATTCTTTACTGCTATATAGACAAACAAGGAAGGATTTGTTCGGCTAATAAACTTGTTTCACAATATCAAGGTAAGGGATACCATCTTTTTCATCTTCCATTATTCAAACGTACTATAGTAAGGGATTATCATTATTTGATTGTTTCTTCCTTACTCATAAGACGTGCCTTTTATTTCCATGTATTAAATTGTGGGAATAACCTTACGGAGCGGATTGCCGCCTGTTGGTGAATAACCTTTCGTATTCATTCATTATTAATCTCTGAGAATAACCTTACGGAGCGGATTGCCGCCTGTTTGGTGAATAACTCTTTGTACTCAAATTCTATTAGATTGTGGGAATAACCTTACGGAGCGGATTGCCGCCTGTTGGTGAATAACCTTTCGTATTCATTCATTATTAATCTCTGAGAATAACCTTACGGAGCGGATTGCCGCCTGTTTGGTGAATAACTCTTTGTACTCAAATTCTATTAAATTGTGGGAATAACCTTACGGAGCGGATTGCCGCCTGTTGGTGAATAACCCTTTGTATTAATTTCCTTCACCTTTTGTTAATCAAACCTGCTACGGTAAGGGATATTATTTTCTTTCATACTCCTAAATCGAAATTTATTATGGAACTATTGCTTCTATAATTCCTGAAAATATTATATGTTCCATAATAGTTGAACTTCATTATTTCAACTGAACCTTCCTATTTACGTGAACCTTTCTATTGAATTGTAACCGTTATTCTGAACTGTGGATCTTGAATATCATTTTTAAATTTCACTCCACATCATGTTGACAATTTGGACATTATTTGAATCTGTACAAAGTAAACTTCCGATACTTATTGTTATCCTATTTCTTCTGTTCATCATTTATATCATTCTAATCATCCAAAAATCAAGCTGTTGTGAATATCTGTGGCCGGGGGCACAGATGTGATATATTTGTTGAACAGATGATAGGTTAAAGGCGATATAATAGGTTAAAGGCGATACATCTGTTCGGTGTCTTTTATGGCACGTGGTGAATGTTCTCTTTGGCCCGTAGTGCAAAGATGAACTGTTGTTTGGTATGATTATGACCAAAGGCTGAATCTGGTATAATCATGACCGTTGGTGCTATATTGAATATCTTTGGCCCGTAGTGCAAAGATGAACTGTTGATGTGCATGATTATGATCAGGAACTGTGAATTTATATTATCATGACTAATGGTATTTCAGATGATAAAAGTTGATGATGTTTTTACGAAAAAGAGAAGCGAGTGGACATTATAGTCTGCATTATTCTTCTAATAGATTGCTCATTCCGCTGCTATTATTGATCTGAACATTGTTTAAGAATTTAACTACAGTTTTTGATATAAACCTTGTAGTCTATTGTATTCTATCAAGAACTCAACTGTTGAAGGCTAATGATAATTTATTCGTCATTATCTTAGTCATGATATTTCTTACTGGGCTATTTGAGCTCACCCTTTCTTTTGTTCCATTGTTTTTCAACAGGAGATGAAAACATAACAGGGTCTAGCCGGGGAATGGAGTGAGGGTCCGAGGAATAGTTATCTTAGTCTTCACGTTTTGTAAAATAGTGTGGCAATAATAGTGAAGACTTAGTTGTGTATTATTATACACTGTATTGTTGTACGTTGTGCTTTGTTGTAATAATTTTGTTGTAGTCTTTTGACGACTCAAGTTTGGGCTGTGTGGGCCCAGATTTGGGGGCGTCACACTCAGAATATTCAGACACTTAGTCTAGGACACTTAGACCTCTTTAAGTCACTCTGACTTGGTATAATGATCGCACAGATCAAGCGAATCATAACTTATTGTTGATTGAGTTTGAGGTGCTGTTAAGCTTTGCAATAATACTAGAATTCTTCTAGTACTTAACAGTTTTTATCAAGTACTTCTTCTTCTTATTTTCGTAGAGTAGATTTCTTCGTTTAGCTTTTTTGTAGAAGTTCAGCTTTGTACTTTTAGTGATTCCATCTTTGGATTTTAATTCTCATACGTTTTTATATCTCTTCATAAATAGTTTTGTTGGAGCATTTAATGTTCTGATAGTGCTTTTAATGCTCTTCTGGCTTTAGGGTAGATAGAAGACTTTCTTCTGAAGATAGTATATCTCATCAGTCAGTAGTTCTCACCTACCTCTGGACTAAGTTGACAAACTTTCTACAATACAGTCTTTCTGATCTTCTTATCTGAATTTGAAGACGGTGAGAAACATTCTTGAAATATTTATATTTAAGCTCTGCAAAACTCTGTACTTGTCAGATTTATAACCATTCTGACAATGTCTTCAATCCTGACTTATTCTTTGAATTTTATGAAGAAAGTAGAGTCAGATATAAAATACTCAATGTACTTAACTCTACAAATGCATTTCTTCGAATTAGTGAGATGTTCTAAGATCTGTTCTACTAACTGTGTTTTATGATGTTGGAGCAGACTCTGTGAATTTCTTCTTGCAAACAACTTTTCCAACTTTGGTATCAAATTGGATAGCAGCTTTACGAAATAAAGAAACATCTTTACATTTTCGATAGTAGTTTTTCTAACTTAATGCTCAGAATCCTTTGTTACTTGATAAAATACTAGAGTGCTTTGCTAACAGCTTTCACATTACGATTCCGTAGAGGTACTCTACGTTTGTTCAAGATTGCTTTGGTAGCTTCAAGACTTGTTCTACAATTGCTCAGATAGCCCAAGTATCTTCTTAACGATTCTGACTGTTGCATTACGAACTCAAGACTTACTCTGCGAACAATAAAGACTTTACGAATAGGTAGAGTAACTCTATGATGCTTTATGATTGCTTAGACAACTTTATGGTATGTTCGATGATTCTAACTGTTATACTGCTAACTCAATACTTATTCTGCGATCAATAAAGACTTTATAAACATGCATAGTAACTTTACGAAAGATCTGATCCAATCAATCTATATATAACATTATCTCAAAGATCAATTTAACAAGTTTGATCATTCTATTCTAAGTCCTTATACAATAAATCTCAGATAAGGACTTTACAAAAGCTATTGAACAAATATACATTAATTACTTTTGTATCATCAAATCATATATATAAATTCTAACACAATTATTTTGGATCTCATCTCATTTTCACAATAGCGATCTGGGTTATTTGACTTAAGGCTATTAAATTTTCTTTTTCTTCTTGTGTATTCTTATTCTTATTGATTTATGTGATCTGGGCAAATGGAAAAAAAACATGACTAAATAATTGGTATATATCATTCTATTTATCTAGCCTTATATGTTTTTCATTCATCTTAGATAACATTAATCTGTAACGAGAATAAATAAAAAATTAGCCTTAGTAATCATTCATCCGCAGTTTAATACTGCGAGCGGGGAAATCAAACGACAACAATATCCAAAACGACGTTGTTTAGGGACTGGCATATGTCTCCCTTTTGTCTGTAGTTTAATACTGCGGACGGAAAAATTAAACGACAACGTCCAAAACGACGTCGCTTAGGGACTTGCCTATATCTCCTCTTCGTCCGCAGTTTAATACTACGGACGAAAAAATCAAACAACAGCATCCAAAATGACGTCGTTTAGGGACTGCGGACGCTGAGTTTTAAAATTCCAAATTTTGCACAGCACGTTTTAAGGATTGCCCTATGAATTCCCGCCTTCCCTCCGTTCGCTATTTAATACTGCGGACGCTGGGTTTTAAATTTTTGTTGTTGTAGTCAACTTGGAAAATTTCAAGTGATTACGTTGGGGTAGCAATCGTTTTCCCATTAATGACGAGAAAATTGTCCCGGCTCTTTAAATCTTAGTAATCCAGTCCACTATAAATAAGATGAGTGGTTGTTTACTTTTCTTCAGTACTCAAAACTCTTAGAAAGAAATGAAATATATATTCTTTATGGGCATGAATGTTGTCCATGTTCTTCATTCCAGTTATTGATCATTGTTTATTGCTTATTGTTCATTGTTTTGACAGTAGGGAGCTAGGTAGATATTGTTTATTATTCATTGTTAATTGTTTTGACAGTAAAGATCTGGGTAATTAATTTTTTTTACCATTAGTGGTATTACACTGTGGACGAGGTCTACTTTCGAGGAGGATGTAAGAGATCTGGGTGAAAAATTATTAAATAATCTCTATGAAAACGCAATAATATCGTTATGAAAATGATATTGCTGTTTTTTTTTATAGAGATTCTTCAAAAAAAAATTCACCCAGATCTCTTACACTTCATCGAGTAGACTTCATCCGCAGTTTAATACTGTCGACGGTAAATGTTTTTAGTTACCTCGTCTGTAGTTTAATACTGTGGACAATAAGATTTCAAAATGGCGTCATTTCCTTGAGTAAAGAGTAGTATTCAAAGCGGCGGCGTTTTGAACGCTATCGTTTGGCTTCCCCGTCTACAGTATTAAACTACAGACAGAGGATTACTAAGACTAAAAAATTTCTTTTTCTCGTGCATTGTCCTGTTATAGATTCATGTTATCTAGGATAAATGAGAAACATGTAAGACTAGACAAATGGAATTTTAAAACCCAGCGTCCGCGGTATTAAACTACGAACAAATGGAAAGCGGGTATTCATAGAACAGTCCTTAAAACGACGACGTGCAAAATTTAAAATTTTAAAACTCAGCGTCCATAGTCCCTAAGCGACGTTGTTTTGGACGTTGTCATTTGAGTTTCTCGTCCACAGTATTAAACTGCGAACGGAGGGGAGACATAAGTCAGTCCTTAAACGACATTGTTTTGGATGCAGTCGTTTGATTTTTCCATCCACACTATTAAACTACAGATGGAGTGGAGACATAGATCAGTCCCTAAACAACGTCGTTTTGGATACTGTCGTTTGATTTTCCCGTCTGCAGTATTAAACTACGGACGAAGGATTGCTAAGGCTAATTATTTTTTTTATTCTCGTTGCAAATTCATGTTATCTGGGATAAATGAAAAATATGTAAGGCTAGATAAATGGAATGATATATACCAATTGTTTAGTCATACTTTTTTCTTATATACCCAGATCACATGAATCAATAAGAATAAGAATACACAAGAAGAAGAAGAAAATTACTAATCTTAAATCGAATAACCCAGATTGTTACTATGGAAATGAGGTGAAAATTCAAAATGATTGTTATGAACAATGGTGATCGCAGTTTTATAATTAAGACTGTAAATTTTCTATTTCTCCTACATATCTTCATTGCAAATTCATGTTATTCACAAGAATAATAGAAGATTTAATAATCTTAATTATAACTACTCAAATCGCTACTATAAAAATAAGATGAGATCCAAAACGAATGCTATGAATAATAACGAACACAGTTTTATAATTAAACTAACGTATGCAGTTTAATACTGCAAACAGTGAGTGTATTCAATTAGATGTTGAAAATATTTTAGACATTTAATACCGTCTGCAATAAAATTAAATTGTAGACTCGAGGGTCATTTAAACCGTCAGATCTCAGCCTAGACGGCTGAGACCTGTTGTAAAGATAGATCATTTTTTATAACGTTGTCAGTGGATCGGTCCCCATATATATATATATATATATATATATATATATATATATATATATATATATATATATATATGTTTAAAAACTTATATTATTACAAAGCTATGAGAGGTGAACTTACATTTAAACATATATAATTCAAATTTACATCTATTTACAAATGCAAATTTATCATATATTCATTTCATTTTATCTAATAGTTTTTTGTACATTCCAATTGACAAAAAAGTAATAATAATAATTTTACTCATACGACATAAGGTAAATTTAAAATAAATAAATATGAAGCATAGAAACACAATGTAATTTGTGTTTACTATTACTAACCTTTAATAAATAAGTTGACTTCAAAAATGACAACCACTAAATGAGCCCTTTAAAACAACCCATATGCATGCAGTGGGACTGGATATATGTATAACGTTTGAGTAGTGACGTTTAATACTAACGCAAATGAATGTATGTTTGGGAATACCTAGCCCACCTACATTAATTGGCGAATAGCCTCACTCCATATATTATTAACTACTTAGATCAAGTTGTAGAGTTGTTAGAAGTTAGAACATGGGCTTACCTAATTACCTTTAATTAATTTATTTATTTTTAATTTCTCATATATTAAAAATTATATTTTAATGTCCTTATCAATGTTTGTTTGATATATCTCCAACTGTTTATGTCTCATCCATCCATCCATTTGTTCTCAAAACGTTTGGTTAAAGGGTCTCTTTCAAGATGCTTTCTTCAAACTGTTTTGGATATTCTTAAGAATGTTTGATAATTTCTTGAAATACTTTATTTGTTTTGTACTTTTGTTTATGAAACGAATGAATGGAAATAATTTTAGTTGAATTGAAGGACAATTTGGAGAGCATGATAGAGATTATTCAAAGGAAGTTGAAAGAACAAGTCATTGCCTTGTAGAGTTTAGAGATTACAAGTCATTATCATATCATGATATTACTTGAATATCACATTATAATAATTTCAAATATTTTAAATAATTCGGCGGCCTTTAATTACCCTTAAAAAAATTAGTTTTATATCTATTTTGTAAAATGGGAGACATATTTTTGAGCAATAATTGAATTTTGGGGTCTAATTCGACGAAAAGACAGTGAGTTAAAGATGAAGAAATTTTTTGAAAAACTACTTTTCCTTGCTAGGATATTTTTTTCTCCCTCTTTCCAGTAAAAAGGAGAATTAAGAATTGCAAGACATAAAAATTATGAAATTAAAGGTGCTTCTGTACAAAATATCTAAAATAAATATATCGAAATGAAGCAGAAAACAGGAAGAAAAAAATGAGCTGGATTTCAGAGTCTGGTGTTGAGTCAATATCAAACAATAATTTGAGCAAAATTATTTGTTTGATATAATTATTTATTCGAAATTTGGCAATAAGCCAATAACAACCATGATATGAATGCTTAACTAGCAAATATATATATATATATATATATATATATATATATATATATATATATATATGAATGCTTGAGAGTAAAAGATAGCTAGTAACTTTCTGCTTGAAGGTATCTGTCCATATATATATATATATATATATATGAATGCTTGAGAGTAAAAGATAGCTAGTAACTTTCTGCTTGAAGGTATCTGTGGGGGACGCTGCAGGTTTGATAAAAACTACAATTCTATTTGTACCATAATGAATAATAATAAATAGAGTGACCAACTAAAAATAAAAATCACCAGCTGTATAATTTTTTTTAATTAATATATACATGCTCGTTTTATTTAATATTTATTATTCGAATATTAAAATTGAAGACTACAGGCTACAATTAACAAGCATTATTAAATATATGTTATGTTTGACGGTGTCCTACCAAATCTTGATGTGTAAAAGAAAATAATAAGTTCAGATAAAAAATTCATGTCATTTTAGAAAGATGCAATATATATATATATACACACACACACACACACAAATATGTATTATTTTGCGAGTTGAAGAAATAAATTATCCGACTTACTTTATTTGGTAAGTGTGATTTGGGAAGAAATCATTGTCCATACCTTATGTTTTAGCGTGTTGAACATTTCTAGCATAATGATGAAAAATGAACATTGGGGTTTCCTCCAAAGTTAGCAAGAGTTAAAACTAGTGTTTGTCGGTAACACAAAGATTTTAGTGAATTTTGAAATATTTTTAATAAAGTATCTAAACTACCACATCAATCAACTAATTGTAAATAGACTTCAAGATCAATTAAACATTAAGTAAAATAAAGTTAATAATTAAAATAAACATTTTGCAAAATCCATCTGGCTTATTAAATTAAACAATAAAATAAATAAGAAAGGTCTATTAAAATTATATAGTAAGATCAATGTTAATTTTTGAAAAGTCAATTTTAAATATTTTTAAATTCAAAATTTAGATTAATTTATTTAATTTATTTCAATATAATTAAAAATATCATAAACTACTTACAAAATATTACTAGTTATAAGATTAATTATTTTAAAAAGTTAAATAAATTATGTCAATTTTAAATTTAAAAATATCACAAATTAACTTTTAAAAAATTAATAATAATCTTATAATTTAGGGAAAAAAAGTATTAAATTTTTTAATATTTGGGTTTGTTACCTTAATAATTAGCAATTCTAAAAGATGTTTTCATTCTCGTCTGCCGATTACTTTGGCTTTTTTTGTGAATCCCATATTATTGTCGTTCTTCACTAATTTAACGATGGGAATTAATTATTCCTACCGTTCCAACTTGCAAGTTCCAACGTATAAGAGTACAATTTATATAAAAAAATGTAAGAGAAAATATTCTCACGTTTCCAAACTAAAGGAATATATATTATGATATAAGCATTGCAATTTTTGTGTCAAGTAAACAAACGAATTAAAGAAACTGTGTTCAAATCAAAGGTGATAGTTTAATAGTAGTAATTTTTTTTTAATTGCACAACATTACAAGTTTAAATGTCAAGATTTAATAGCGTCTCTCCCTCATCAATATGATGTCAAAATTTAGCAGACGTTACAAAAAATTAAAATATATAAATTTCTCTCTTGGCCCTATCACAATTAAATACATTTTAACTCTCAACTAATTATGTTTTATCGTATTATTTTGTATATAAAAAAGTTATTTGTATGTTTGTCCCTTAACTAAACCCTAATTACGAGAATACATAATTACAAAAGAATATTAATTTTAATTTTCTATTTTCTGTCCCTACAAGGTGTCAAGGCTCCTCGTCTACCCAAATTAGAGGCTTTAATCACATATTTATATAATTCCAAACTTTATGTACTAGAATTTGTGTTCTTAGTTAAATCCTAATTTTTGGATGATAAATTTTTCAAATGGGTAAAAAGGTTAAACAAAATAATCCCATCCCCATCCCCATCTTTTTCTCCCTTGACCATCATCCTAGACCACAAAATACGGGACATACCCCCAACAATTAGCGACAAAAGAGTCATGTTTTGACTACATTAAATTACTTTAGTTAGTTACCGAGAGAGTCGGGTCTAAGATGAAATTTACTTTTTGTAACTGCGGTTAATATTTTAATAGTTGACTATTACTTTTATTTTTAGAGAAGGTTGAAAGTTTCGTGCGTTACTCTCGCGATATATTGTGATTATATCATTAGATGAACTAGTTTTAGTAAGGAACTTGTTTGTTATATGGCCAAAATTATATAATATAATATTAGCAGGAAAAAATATTAAGAATAAGGTAATCAATTTTATTTAGACAAATAGGTTCACAATAATTATTATTATATAGTGGTTTATATTATTTTATTAACAAATATATATTTGTCTAAGAAAATATAGTTACCTTATCAGATATTATTTTCATCCGATGTATCAACTTTTATAAGACAACTAATCTTACTTGAAAAATTATTTTATATTTTTAGAGTATGAAATAAAATAATTTCTCATTCTAATTATATAAAATATGTCATGTCATTAAAAGAGTCCAAGTCACCGCACTCTTCAAAACCAAAATTAATTGTATAAGTAAATTTATCCAAATAAAAATAAAAATTATGGATTAATTATTTTCTTTCTTAAATATTCTCTTTATTTTACAAAAAAAAAGTTTGTAAAATTTTTAAATTTAAAATTAATGTAAATTATTTTATTATAATTAAAATAATATTTAATATTTTAAATTACTTAAAAATTTAAATTACTTAAAAAGTATTAAATATTATTATAAAAATTAAAATATTTTTTTATTATACTTATACCTTTATTTTTAAAAAATTATAATCAAAATTAGATAAAATTCTTTTTATTTACAAGAGTAACAAATTAGAAAATAAAAATAAGAAGAGAAGTAAAAAGTTGGAGTGGTTCTAATTTGGAATCTAGCAAAACAAAACATCCAAAACACTTTTTGTAAAAGTCTCGTGCTTGTAATTTTTTTTTTATTTAAAAAAAAGAAGAAATAAAATAATATAATAATCTGGAAGAATTCCTCTCAACAATAAAAAAAAACCATTTGTTTCTCTCTCATTCTGCCACTGTCTGGTTGGCAAGGAAGTTTTCAGGTGTGACTATTTCCGTCTCCTTTCCTTCTTTTACACTCTCACACTCACTGTGTGTATTTGTGTGTATTTCTTCTCTCCCCATTCACTTGCAAGACACTTCTTCCTCCACCACCACTTTAAAACTTTCTCTATCCTACACTTTTATGGAATTTTGTTTTCTCAAACTAAAATTAGTATTGATCCGATAGAGCTGAGATCTGAACTATTATAGAAAATTTCTGATTTATTGGAACAGATTCTTGCTGCAGTGGAGGTTTCAATTTAACCCATTTAAATTTAAGGTGCCTATTCTCTGATTCTCTCTCTATTTCTGTGTTGTTGTTTTTTCTTTGGTTGATTGGTGAGGAAACTGAATGAATGGCGGTAGAATTTTGAATTTGGGTTCTATATTGTTTAGCTTTCACTAATTATAAAAATACCCAATTGTTTAAACTATCTATAGATAGCTTTTAATTTCATGTTTCCTTACAATTGTTTTGTTGCTTAAAGCATTAAACATTTGTCATCTTATTGTGGTTACAGAATTTACTCATCGAGGCCAGAAGCAAAGAGGGATTTATATTTTTTTAGCAAACTCTAGTTTGAAAGCAAAGAAGGATTTACTTAGATTGCAATGATTTCAGTGATTAATAGTATGAACAGACCGTTGAATGAAATAGAGAAATGCTTGGATTCTCAGTTATGGCACGCCTGTGCCGGGAGTATGGTCCAAATGCCGCCGGTTAACTCTAAAGTCTTTTATTTCCCTCAGGGACATGCTGAACATGCCCAAGGGAATGTCAATTTTGGGAACTGTGCTAGAGTTCCTGCACTCATACTTTGTAGGGTATCCGCCATCAAGTTCATGGCGGATACTGAGACCGATGAGGTTTATGCGAAAATCAGGTTGGTGCCTTTGAGAAGCAGCGATTGTGATTTTGATGATGATAATGGGTTGTTAGGTTTTGATAAGAATGAGGATCAAGAAAAACCGGCTTCCTTTGCGAAGACATTGACACAATCTGATGCCAATAATGGTGGAGGTTTTTCGGTACCTAGGTACTGTGCGGAGACTATATTTCCGCGTTTGGATTATTCGGCTGAACCTCCTGTCCAGACCATCCTAGCTAAGGATGTTCATGGACAGATATGGAAATTTAGGCATATTTATAGAGGGACACCACGTCGTCATCTTTTGACCACGGGGTGGAGTAATTTTGTGAACCAAAAGAAGCTTGTTGCTGGGGATTCGATTGTGTTTTTGAGGGCGGACAATGGGGATCTTTGTGTTGGTATTCGGTGTGCAAAGAGGGGAATTGGTGGGGGACCTGAGTCCCCATCTGGATGGGACATGGCAGCTAGGAATTCTGTGCCTGTATATGGGGGTTTTCCTGGATTCACGAGGGAGGATGAGAATAAGTTTGTTCGAAATGGTAATGTGAATGGAAATTTTTCTGGCAGTCTGAAGGGAATGGGAAAAGTGAGTGCTGAATCGGTTTTTGAATCTGCAACTCTTGCAACCAACGGGCAACCCTTTGAGGTTGTTTACTACCCACGTGCAAGCACACCAGAGTTTTGTGTGAAGGCTTCATCTGTGAGGGCTGCAATGAGAATCCAATGGTGCTCTGGAATGAGGTTTAAAATGCCTTTTGAGACAGAGGATTCATCTAGGATAAGCTGGTTCATGGGGACAATCTCTTCTGTTCAGTTTGAAGACCCCATCCGTTGGGCCAACTCTCCATGGCGCCTTCTCCAGGTAACTTATATCCTGATTTGAGTATCCCTGCAATCAAAAGCATATTCTAATTGTGATTTGTTGAATTAAATTCATTTATGAATTTTTGGATTGTTATTGTTATCGAATCTACTATTTTCTGCTCAGTTTGTTCATATTTTGTAGTCTCTGTTTATTTCTTTTGTTTCTGTGAATAATTTTGCTAGTGGGTGACTTTTAATCCTTCTTACCAATTTATTTATTTTTTTAAAAAGGGTTGACAATTTAACTGAATGCATATTTTCTAACAGTGCTTTCTCTTAACTGTATACCCAATAGATATTGAATTTCCAGCTGAAATTGCTGTTAATGTCAGAAAAAGAAGGATCCATGGCAGCTTAACCGCTATGTCAGCATTTTTGATTTTCTGTTATTGAGACTTGATATGTTATCGTAAGAAGATTGGCCTATGTGTTAATGTTGTAATGTTATATGGTTATTAGTGATTCACTCAATTCTTCCTATTCTCCTTGGTCCTTTGCCTTCCCCTTTAACCAAAAGGATCTTGGCATCTGCAGCCCTTGTTTTTTTTCCTCATAATTCCAAAGTTTCTTTATGTAACTACTACTAGGATTAACTACTGAAATCAATTAAAAGTAATACAATCAGATGGTGTCCATTGTGCACGGTTTCTCTTACCTTACCCGACTAAATATATGTTTATATCATATATTTATAGTTCATAGCCTTTTTATGGAATACAGTCATGAAAGATCTACACTGTATAAATTATTTGTTGAGATATGATATTGGGACCTGGACATTGCTTGAAAGATTTCTAATATAAATTCCTGGCTGAAAGGTTATTCTAACTAGTGGTTTAGGATCAGCTCTCTGATTGCTATATTGGTTATAACATCTTGGCCAAAATCATTTGCAGGTAGCATGGGATGAGCCAGATTTACTTCAGAATGTGAAGCGAGTCAACCCATGGTTGGTTGAATTGGTAGCAAATATGCCCACCATCCATCTCTCCCAATTCTCACCACCAAGAAAGAAGTTGCGAGTTCCACAGCCTCCAGATTTCTCTCACTTCGAGCAGCTTTCGATGCCATCACTTCTCAGCAACCCCCTCAGGCCCAGCAGCCCTTTTTGTTGTATATCAGATAACATTCCTGCAGGCATACAGGGAGCCAGGCATGCTCAATATGGATTATCTACACCAGATCTCCACTTCAACAAACTGCAGTCAGGTCTGTTTCCATTTGGGTTCCAGCAGCTTGATTATGCTGCTTCACCACCTTCTAGAATCCCCACTAGAGGGTTCAATGACAACCCCGAAAATGATGATAATATATCTTGCTTGCTTACAATGGGAAATTCTAGCCCTTGTTTGAAGAAAAATAGTGATACTAATAAAGCAAAACCTATGTTCTTGCTGTTTGGTCAACCCATTCTCACCGAGCAGCAGCTCTCTCAGAGCTGCTCCGGAGACACCGTTGGAAGCTGTTTGTTAGATGGGAATTTAGAGAAGACGGCAAATCTCTCTGATGGTTCGGGATCAGCAGTTCTTCAGAATGGTCCGCCAGACAGCTCGTCGGACGATGGCGAGAGTGAGACTGGCCACTGCAAGGTGTTCATGGAGTCGGAGGATGTGGGTCGAACGCTTAACCTTTCTGTCCTTGGCTCATACGAGGAGCTGTATAGAAAGCTTATTGACATGTTTGGTCTAGAGAGTTTAGATATGTTACGTAATTTGCTTTACCAGGATGAGGCTGGTGCAGTTAAGCACACTGGAGAGGAGCCCTTCAGGTATATATATGTGTCAACTCTTTCTAACATATCATCAAACCATCTTTTGATCACTTTAAATACTAACAAAGCTTTTTGTCATTGGTCTTGCAGCAACTTTTTGAAGACAGCAAGAAAGCTAACGATTCTAATGGATTCAGGCAGTGACAACGTAGGAAAAAAGAGAAGGAAGTGACTTAATTTGAATGTACAGTTGAATTACTGCATCATTTGGTTTGATTCTCGCTTTATATTTGGGAGTTGTGGGAAAAGTCCCTTTCAACCAATTTTGGGAGGACGTATTAGTTCAAGATTTGTAGCTCTGTTTTATCGTCTTTGAAGGATTCATTTCTAATATCAAATGCCATTCTACTATATTTTGTCATACTTTCAAGCTTTTTGGATAGTAATGCTGTCAATATTTTTCACCCGTAACAATGTGGAGAAGCTAAATGTGTTTCCTTTACTAGTCTAAATCATGTAAGTTTCTTTGATATCGCTCTGCTGGTTTCTGTGTTGTCAAGGAAAATTTGTAGGGGAAATCCTTTACCAGAATCAGATTTCAAGCATTGGAATTGGAATTGAATGTTAAATTTTAAGTTCGTGAAATTGTAAATGTGTTTTCAATTCCAATTTTGAGCTTAATATAAGCATTGGAATTGGAATTGAATGTTAAATTTTAAGTTCGTGAAATTGTAAATGTGTTTTCAATTCCAATTTTGAGCTTAATATTGAGTTGCCAAACATAGCTTTGTGTAGAACTTTATTGTACTGGTTTATTTGATGCAATGAAGTTGTCACTACTTTGTTATTTGTATAACTATGCTAATAAGCAACTACTCAAATGATTAAATTGTTTTATTGTTTATGTTTTATACAATACAAATTTCATGCCTGGATTTTGAATGGTCATGGAATCTTAAAACAATCACACAAAAAATACAAAAATTAAAGTATAAATTATTTTACGATCTGCAAATCAGTCTTATTATCTCAAAAAATCGTACATAATACGGTGATAATACAATGCATGATCTTCTCTTTATATAATAATCAACACAACATGAAAAAATCAATGCAATATATAAGAATCCTAATTCATCTCAAAAGTATAAAATTATCTCTAAAAATTAGAAAGTTTAACTGCGTCCTCTAAATTTATGATAACGTGTTAGAATTACGATAATTTGAACGTTTGGTGCTGATTTCTCATTTCATGAGATTAGGGTTTAATAATCCATCCATTTGAGGAAATGGCTTCTTAATCTAATCCCATCAAGTGCATTTCTTTCAAGCGTTGAAAACTATTACTATGGCGCAAGTGTTGGATAGGGTTGTTATGATCCATAGGGATTCGAGCTCCGAATAATTTAACCTAATTAGCCTGTTGTAATCAAGGATTAACGAGGGAGGTTAAAGAGTTTGTCGGTCAAACAGGTTGGCCTTCGCAATTTCCTCTTCCCATCGGACAAAACAAATACTCCGTAGATAAATGCGTATTAATATTGAAATAACAAAATACTCGAGTAGTATTTAATTTGTGCGTATTGAATAAATTATCAGATTCGCACAATATTTCATAAATTACACATAATGAGTAAATATCAGGAAAAAATCTCGATCCAAATCTCTTTCTAACTGATATATTATTAGTGAAATAACAAAATAAAATAGTATTTATTTTGTTTCGAATTATAAAATCACTTAAAAGTTAATTTAATATATTTTTAAATTTAAAATTGGCACGAATTATTTAAGTTTTTAAAATAATAAATCTTATAATTAATAATATTTTTTAAATAATTTAGGATATTCATAATTATATTAACATAAATTAAATAAATTCAAGTTTGAAAATAATTAAAATTATTTTTTTTAAATTAATATTAATTTTATAATTTAAAACGGATGAAGTATTTAATTAGTCTGTAATCAATAAATGCACAGTACTTTATAAATTATGTGTAATGAGTAAATATCATAAACAAAATTTATCACACGCTCTCACTAAAATTTATATTAATAAAATACTCATTCTGTGCAAGTTTATTTGTTCTAATTTTATTTTATTTTGGTTTATTTAATTTATTTGTTCTCTTTTCTTTTTAATAATGTTTTTGACCTTATTTTTTTAATACTACACTTATTTAACTTACAAAAAAAACATTGAAAACAATAAAAATATACATTAGAAAAAATAACACTATTAACTATAATATTGAAAATACAATCACACTCGCTTTTTTCTCTTTTCTCTCCTTTATTTTATTATTTCAAGAAAGAGAGTTAAGAGATTAATTATAAAAAAAAGAAGATGATAATAGAACAGTTAAGATGGATAATTTAAAAATAATTTTTTTCAATAAGCGTGTAATTTCAAATTAAAATAAATAAAATTAATTAGAGAGAGTAACAAAATATTTAATTAATACGTACTGAATAAATTATTATATACACGTGATATTTTATAAAATATGCGTAATGAATAAGTTGATTTTTCTTAAAATTGAATTTTGGAAAAATAGACTATCGTTTCATGAGAATGGAACAATGCTAGTGTCGGTAGTGAGAAATGGCTTCTGGTTTTGACATTGCTATTTGGGCAAGTTGTTTAAACGTAAATAAAAGTGGTACAAAAAGATAGACTAGACCAGAGGGCCACATTCTCGTTCATTATACTAGTAAGCAATGTTCAAAAAATCGGACGGGATTGGCGGTCGGACCGCAATTCGATAAGAACCGGTCAACTTTTTGATCCGGTTTGACTAAAAAATCGGAAGTCAACGATTCGGTCAAAAATCGGTTGACCACCGGTTCAACCGGTGATTCAACCAGTAAAACCGGTAATTGAACCGATTGACCCGGTTTTCAAGTTTTTTTTTTTTTTTACAAAAATATTTTTAATATTATTATAACATTATTTTACTATATTTTAGCTTATAAAAAATTAGATATTTTAAAATTTTATTAATTATTAATAATATATTTTTTTATGTATTTATGACGTCACTGATTCAATAACGGTTCGACCACTGGTTGAACCAGTAACTCATTCACTCGATAACTTTTCCGATTCGATCACCAATTTAATTTTTTAAAGATCGCTAATAAGTACTAGTCCATTATAGGATAGGATAGGATCATAGGAAATAGGATGATGTAATAAAACAGCTGGGTCACGTGACGGCCACCACGGTCAACCACTTTGGGGAAACGGTTGCGCCGTGTTGGTGGTTGAGCCCTTTCCTGTTCATTCTCCCCGCTTCACAATCAATGATACAACACACGCAAAAAATATATTACGGTCCATTAAAATTGGATTGGAACCACTGATACCGACAAATTAGGTCATTGATAATGGTAATGGATTATTTAATTGTCAAAACAAATATATATTAATAATAATTTTACAATTCATCACATTTAAAATTTTAAAAGACACGTATTACGATATTATTATTGTAGTCAAAAAAATTAACATAACTATTGATACACACAATTTGTAAATAAAATTATTATTATGTTACGTTTGAATTGAAATATTAAAATATGTGAAAGAATAAAACAGAGGGAAAAAAAAGAATAAATATTGTAATGATTTATTTTATTTTAACTCTAACGAGTTATTTTATACTCTCTCTCAAAAATTAAAATTCATAAATTTAGGTGAAATGTGAATGATCCATTTTATTCTAATAAAATAATTAAATATAATTATTTTATTTTATAATAATAAGTCATTCAATTTTTACATTCGTTATGCTAATTTAAACGTAGAGTTAGTGACATCATATACTGAGTTATTGTATACAAAATTTGCTTTTATCAATTCTTGTAAAGAATCTCGCGTTAAACTAAATTTGTGATTATTATCGTAAATTTTTATTCCAATAGTGCTTTGTGGACACATATCATTCAAAAAGAGGTTTGAACGTTATTATTTTTGGTATAAATAAATGACCAAAATGTATCGGATATGATCAAAACTACCGGAATATGATAGGATAGTTGATAAATTTTCAAAATGTTTCCCTTTTGAATTCTACTAATATGGTATCCCCTCCGTCCGTAAAAATTGACTTAGTTTTAATTTTAAAATTAAAAATTATTATTTTTTCTTTTAAATATAAATAAAGAACTTACAATCATAAGAAATTACATTTAATTTATTATAATATATAATTTTTAAAAATTTATAAATATAAATAAATTTGTTTAATTATCTATTTTAAAAATAGTCAATTTGACTAAAAAACTTAAACTAAACCATTTTTTACGGAATAGAGGGAGTATTAGGAAAGAAATTGGATCCTTGATTTAATATAATATATAATTTTAAATAAAAGTATATGCATACAAGAATGTGATTATGTGACTGATCTATTGATAAAAAAAAATTATTTTTTTGACAGTAACAAAATAAAAATCAAGAAATTATGAGACAGAGTGTTGAATTTGATAACCCTATAGAAATTTCTAGGGTTTCTAAGGTGTTGAAACTGTAATCAAAGTTCCAAGATCCAAGATTTCTAGACGGAAAATTACAAGCCAGAGTCAACCCTACCTAGAGATGAGGGTTTCCGTTGTGGAAAATTTCCAACCTGTTTTCCATCCTATTCATATTGTAATGGTATTTTTATTTTTATTTTTTTAAAGCAATATTCTATTATTACAATATTGGATTGTTATGAAGTTAAATAAACTCATAAAACATGGGTGCATGGGATTGGATTAGTTGTGTTTGGTCAATGCATGCTTATGTTTAACATTAATTGTGTTTTGGTAGTAATTTGGTATCCCTAGTCTTTGAAATTTAATGACATTTTCATTTTCCATGTACGACTCTCTAAGCTGATTTTATAATAAAAACATTTAAATTTAAAATAAATAAAAATTCATTTCAATTTTAAAAGTACTACATGTACATTGTTATGAAATTAAATAAATTCATATTAATTTTGAATTTTAATATTTCTTAAATTAACTTGGGAACATGTTAAGTGTTACGGTTTGGTGACTAAAGAGTAGAGTTTGCTGAGGGTTGTCCATATTATATAAATTGACCTAAAATCTTACCGAGATTATGAACTTATTATTGTATGGACTTGTGGCCTATTAAGAAAGGGGCCCAAAATGATGGCTATATAAGGAACATTTACATTTAATAGTACATTTTAATAAACAATTACAACAATAGTGCATAAATAAAATATTTATAAAATTAGTGCATATGTCATATTTAATTTACAAAAAAGCGCATTCGTATCCTTTTATTTAGTTGGCTGATTTAATAAGTTGCTTACGTGTCCCGTGATTTTAGGTGGGGTTTTTTTTTTTTTTGGAATTGGTAACTGCTCTGTGTGTATCTATTTGGTTGAACCGTATTTTAGTTGAAAATCCTTATTTTGGAACTTGGTAACCTTTTTTTCATTTGTATCTGTCTGATTTCTGCCGGAGCTTTTTCGTTCATTGTCGGCGTGTTCATCTATTTCTTTGCCAGTGCTTCATCTGTTTTGGGGATTTTGTGTTTTGGGGTTATGTGTTCATCTCTTTTCTTTGCCGGTGCTTCCTCTGTTTTGGGGATTTTTGGGCGTGTTCATATTTTATGTCGTTGTCAGTGTCGATTTCTGCTGTTCGCCAAATAGGGTTTGTTTATTTTCTTTACCCATTGTCTTTTCATGATAGAAATAAAGTAGTTGTTTGGGGCATAGTGGTGTAAAATTTTTGATTTCAGTAGTTATCGTGGCATTACTAGTGCTGGTGATTGAATGTTTTTCATCCTCACATGAGTAAAGGATAGCATTTGCTTGCTTCATTGCGTGAATATTGTTGTCTTCAATCTTAGATAAGTTAAATCAATTTATTGGCATTGCGTTATGTTAATGGATAGGTTAAATCAATTTTTTCTATTAAGAATGATAGTTTTTTTATTTGTTCATTTTTGTTGAATATTTTTTTCTTGATAAATTCCTTGTTTGTGTAAGCAAAAAGTAAATTTAATGAAACAATGTTTTTGTTGGATATGAGATTAAAAGTAATTTTAATTGTTCTAATGTTCTTTTGTTTTTGTATAGGATGGTTAATACGAGAAAAAATGTTGGGGGCGAGGGGTGTTGTTAAGAAAAATGATGGGAGGATGAAAAGGAGTAGGGAGGATAATTCTAGTAGTGAAGGGAAGAAAGATGTGGAGGATGTTTTGTTCAAGTCCTCTAAGAAAGTGAAGAAGGGAGTTTTAAAATCCGCTTTGAAGGTTAAAAAATATGGGAAACTTGTTCTAAAGGAGCATAAGGAGTTGTTGGTCTCGAATTCTGATTTTGAAGATAAAGCAAACAAAGATGGTAACGACGAAGCTAAAGTTGCGGTAAAATTCTCTAGCGCGAATATTATCCCTTGGCAAAAGCTTCTTAATGTGTGTTATTTTAAATTATTTTTAAAATTATGGAATTTTTAGTTGTTTATGAATACTTGTGAATATGTTTTTGGAAATGATGCTATTATGTTTGGTTATTGATGAATAAAATTCTGTTACAATGGTTATATATACTCCAATTTAAGTTTAGTTTAGTGTTATATTATGCTTTGGTTTCTATGTTCTTTGTGTGCACTTTTTAGGTGAGTTTAAATTGTATTTGGAAACTGCTGCTTGTGTTATGGAAACTAGTTCTGTACATACCAGGAAATTGCTGACCTTTTATTTGGTTTTTGGTGATGTATTATATAGGGGGAGTTGGATTTAATTGAACTGGAGTTTGCTAAAGGGGTGCCCGAACAGATTGAGGGGTAAAGTTTATTTTCTTTTATTGCTTATAGTATTTTACCTAGTATGATGTTTGGTTTGATTTGTTTTGTTTGTTTTCGCAGTGATTGCGGGATGTTCACGATTTGTTTTGCTGAACATTTTCTTCATCAAAAGTTTGAAGAAATTCCTAACCCATTCCCCATTATATAGTACAGGAAGAAATTATGTGTCAACTTATACATGCATGGTAGGAACAAGCAATTAGAGGGATACGATTCAGATAAAGAATATTCAGGCATATTTGTTCCAGCCAAGTAGTTGTATATAGATTTTCTTTTTGTTGTTTTTTGAGCCTGTTTTTATTTGGAAATTCAAAACCATTTGTGGTGGTTATTGACTTGGTATTGTGTACTGAATTATTATGTTAATGGAATTATGTATTTGATTATATTACCAATGGTTTGACATGATTTGTTTTTTCATATTGTGTTTGTTGGACATATGTATTTAATGGAAACCAAATACTTATATTTATTTATCTAGTGCATTGGTTACCAATTAAATCTTGAACATACACACCTAGGTAACCAAATAATTATCCGAAGGTAAACAAACACTTACATAAAGGTAACCAACCACTTATATGAAGGTAACCAATTTAGCAGTATTGTAACAGTTACATGCTGAATACAGTTGCAAAATTGTAGCATTCCCAGTAGGTTAAAAAAACGAATGCCACTGATAAACACCCACAATTGATAATGAAATCCTACAAAACAATTATTGAAATCCCAAATGGCAGTACCCATATTATCACTATTATATTATTTCAATAAATATATTTATTCAATATTATCACTACTATTTTGTGGAATAATATTGTAATTGATTATTCATTTTTGTAAATTTGAAATAAATGCCAAAAAAATATTCAATATTCTGTATACCAATATTGGTTACCTTACAGCAATAATAAAGTTACCATTATAATTTGACACAATATATATATATATATGATTGGTAACCAAATATATCTAATTGGTAACCATTTAAGTAATTAACAAGTAAACAGAAGTAACCAAATAGTTATATGGCAGTAACCAATATATATGCAATTGGTAACCAGTCTTGTGTAACACATTTTCTGCATTCCGCTGATAATCACATCGATAATTCTAATGCTCTGGTTGTAAATTTAATACTGAACAAGTACACCTAGGTAACCAAACAATTATATGAAGGTAACCAATTATGGAACAGTGTAATGGGATTTGATTTTATGGTGGTGTTTCAGTTAGATTATGGTAATTGTCCATCGTTGTAGGAAACATAATTAACCAAATAATTATATGTAACTTACCATAATATATGTAATTTGTAACCATTATAATTTGACAATATATATATATATATATATATATATATATATATATATATATATATATATATATATATATATATATATATGATTGGTAACCAAATATATCTAATTGGTAACCATTTAGGTAATTAATAAGTAAACAGAAGTAACCAAATACTTATATGGCAGTAACCAATATATATGCAATTGGTAACCAGTCTTGTGTAACACATTTTCTGCATTCCGCTGATAATCACATCGATATTTCTAATGATCTGGTTGCAAATTAAATACTGAACAAGTACACCTAGGTAACCAAACAATTATATGAAGGTAACCAATTATGGAACAGTGTAATGGGATGTGATTTTATATTTATTCCAATACATATATTTATTCAATATTATGACTACTATATTCTGGAATAATATTGTAATAAGTTATTAATTTGTTGGAATTTGAAAAAAATTCAAATTTTTTTATTCAAAATTGTGTACAGCAAATTGGTTACCTAACAACAGTTAAAAAGTTACCATATAACTGTTAATTGGGTACTAACAGTAAACAAACAGCTGTTTTAACTAAAAAAATCTTTACTCATGTACTATATCAAACATTCTTTGATCGTAAAATTGGTGGATTTCTGCATGTTTTCTTGTTGTGTCCTTTTTCTTTGTGTCTGCTGCATTTGTTTTGGATTTTGTTTTCAGATCCATTGCGTCGAGCTGATTGGCCTTACATTTTCTTCCACGCTTCTCAAGTTTTGTAAGATTGTATTGCCTTCATTGTTGTATATCTCCTCTATAATTAGTGGATACTTGCCTTGTTCATCTAATTTTCTACTCACTTCCATATAAAATCTGAAGGTTGCTTCATTTGAGATACTGATTGGGGGAATGTCGGATTTCATCTGAAATTTGAATGACAAATTTATTGTGTTGGTGTCTACCATTATTGAACTGCATACCAAGTTCTTCATTTCTAAAAGTGAACAAGTTGATGGGACTATTATGCCAGTAACTTCAAAATTGTTGTATTGGTTACTGTCAGACCACGTTCCGTTGAAATAAAGTACAACTGGAATCATCTCCATCGTCTGGTAACTGCGTTAATTTAAAAAACACACTAACGTTAATGGTAACCAAACCAGTAAATTATAGTAACCAAAACATAGCAAATTGGTAATCATAAATATGAAACACACTGTTTGAATTCAGCTTATATTCAGAACAATGTGTATAATGACATGGAAACCATTTAAATACATAACTAGTAAACATAAGTAACCAATTTTTTATACAACAGTTACCAAAATATATTTTAGAAAAAAAAATAAAAAATTGACGCATTATGAAAAACATAATAATGTGAATGGAAACCATATCAATAGTATGTGGTAACTAAAATATAGCTACTTTGGTAACCAAAAATATGAACCACATTGTTTGCATTCAGCTCATTATCAAATTCAATATGTATTATGACATGTGTACCATATAAATACTAAACAAGTAAAACTAAGTAACTAAGTACTTATACGACAGTAACCTAAATATATGTATTTAAACAAAAAAATATTTGTAGCAGAACTGAAAACACATTACTATGGATGGTAACCATATCAACAGTATGTTGTATCTAAAATACTCAACAAGTAAACTAAAGTAACCAAATACTTATATGACAGTAACCAAAATGTATATAATTGGTTACCATTATAATGAATCACATTGTATGCATTACTCTCATAATCAAATCCATGTGTCTCGTGATGTGGTTATCAATTAAGTACTGAACAATTACAACTAAGTAACCAAACAGTTATATGGAGGTAACTAGATTAATTGCCTTTATTTACTAATTGTTAATATTACTTAGCAAATATTAGATTGGTGATGTTTCTATGAAGGTAACCGGATTAAACAAATTTAACCAGATTGAAACAAATTGTATGCATTCTGCTTATAAGCAAATCAATGCGTATTATGACCTGTTGCAGATCTTTACAGCCAAAAATTGAAAATCAAATTTCTAGACGAATTCAATTAACGAAAAAGGGGAAAAACAAACATACGGCTTCTTCTTTCGAGAATCAACTACATCAACCACGACTGTGATCCGTATCGACAATGGAGGGACTACGAAATTTGAGAGTGGACATTTTTCTTTCCGTATCGAGAATGTTTTGATTTGCAGAGTTTCTTCTTCATTTTGCTGTTTACAGAGAGAATGGAGTGATTTTGCAGACTTTCTTCCTTATTTTGCTGGTTTACAGAGCGATCTCCATCAAGTTTCTTAAGTTTTGGAGTGATTTGGTAAGTTTGTTCGATTTGTATGGGATGTAAGATAATAGTTGCTGCCATTCCTTATTTTCAGCGTTTTAAATATATGTGATGTAATTAATTTATTATTATTGCATTCTTTGTGTAATTATTTTATTTGTACACTACTCTTGTAATTAATTACTAATTGTTGTACATTACTGTAAAGAACCCGCTATATAATGGGGGAGACTGGAGAGGTTCATTTTTTGGGCTCTCTCTCAAGACTAGGAATAAGATAGAAAATTTCTTCTACAAAAGATAGAATTATACCCTCATCTTAGTCCATACTCAGCTTATCTTCTCTAACCCCTTACTACAACTTTTTTGGGACAATTACATATTTTAGTACATTTTTAGAAATAATTACAATAATGGTGTATCCATAAAATAATTACAAAAGTAATACATTTTTTCATATTTATTTACAAAATTAATATATTTAGTATCCCTTTAATTTAAGTGGGTATTTTAAATTTTAAATATCATCATCATTGTTGTCATCATCATTATCATCAAAAAGAAACAAAAATTTATCTCCTTCATCCCCCAATCTCTCTCATCCGTTGCAAATATCCATCTATGTTTCCTCCACTTCATCCACCCGCCTCCTCCCTCCCCCTTCTCCCGCCGACCACCACCCTTGCCCCACCCCACCCCCCAGTCGCCGACCCCCACTCCCGCCCCCGCCCCTCCTCCCCTCCACCACAACCCCCCACCCCCTCCCCTCCCTCCGCCTCCTTCCTTCTTCCTCTGACCGCCTCCTCCCCTGACCACCACCCCCGCCCCAGCCCCTCTTCCGCCCAACCCCCACCCCATCCCCTCCGCCCGCCTCCCCCCGTCCCCACCCTTCCTCTTCTTCATCTCCCCATGCCCGCACCTCCTCCCCCCGCCTTCTCCCTTCTCCCCCCGCCTCCTCCCGCCCTCACCCCTCCTCCCCCCGACCACCACCCCCTGGCCCTTCCAACCGCCCCCTGCCCCTGTCCTTCCTCCTCTTCCTCTCCCCACCCACGCACCTCATCCCCCCATCCCCGCCCCTCATCCCCCTGACTCCGCCCCTCCTCCTCCCCTCATGGTGGCTCCAGATCTGATCGTGGTGGCATTAGTTTTGGTGGTGGTGATGCAAAATCTGTTGGATGTTATGTGTTCTTGGTGTTTAGTGTGTGTGTTTGACCACAAAAGCTAAAGTGGTTACCTCTGTATTAAGATTTGGTTACCACCGGCAACAATGACACAAGTAAATATAGGTAACCAAACAATAGTACGAAGGTAACCAAATTCATGAATGTGTAGTAAATATAGGTAACCAAACAAGTAAACCTAGGTAACCAAATACTATTATTGAGGTAACAAATTTCTGATAATTTGTTTTTTCGTGTAGTAATTCTAGGTGACCAAACACTAGTATGTGGATAACCAATTCCTGAATGTGTAATAACTAGTTTTGGTTACCTTTGTATTAAAGGTTGGTTACCTCTGTATTAAAGTTTGGTTATCTTTGTACTAAAGGTTGGTTACCTTGTATTAAAATTTGGTTACCTTTGTATTAAAGGTTTGATACCTTTTATGTTAAGGTTTGGTTACCCTTTATATTACAAGGTTGGTTACCTTTGTATGGAGGAGGCGGGGGGGGGGGGGGGGGGGAGGCGGGGAGGGGTGAGGGAGGAGGCAGGCGGGGAGGGGGGTACGGAGGAGGGAGGAGACGGGGGGAGGGAGGCGGGGACGGAGGAAGGAGGTGGGGAGGGGGGACGGAAGAGAGAGGAGGCAGGCGGGGAGGGGGGAGGGAGGAGGAGGCAGGCGGGAGGGGGAGGGGGGACAGAGGAGGGAGGAGACGGGGGGAGGGAGGCGGGGACGGAGGAAGGAGGTGGGGAGGGGGGACGAAGGAGGGAGGAGGCAGGCGGGGAGGGGGAGGGAGGAGGAGGCAGGTTGGAGGTGGAGGGGGAGGGGGAAGGGGGAAGGGGGAGGGGGGACGGAGGGAGGCGGGGAGGGGGGAGGGGGGAGGGAGGTGGCAGGCGAAGGGGAGGGGGATGGGGAACGGAAGAGGGAGGCAGGGAGGGGGGAGGGGGGAAGGAGGAGGCAGGCAGGAGCGGGAGTAGGGGGAGAGGCAGGCGGGAGGAGGTGGGGGGGGGGGGGGAGGGAGAAAGTAAGGGACAGGTGTCCTCTTTTCTCTCTCCTCTGTTTTCTCTTTCTCTCTCATTTGCACTCATTTTGTAATTATTTTTGGTAGTGCATTTTTTTTGTAATTATTTTTGTTAGTTCACTATTTTTGTAATTATTTTCTAAAAGTTGTATACTTATGTAAATGACTCAACTTTTTTTTGTATTACAAAAGAACGAATTACTTTCTTTTTCTTTTTCCCTAAAAAATATAAAATTACTTTTTTTTTCTTTTTCTTTTTTGCATTGTCGTTGTTATCTTTGGTCTTCTTATTTTTATTTTGTATCTTCTACCTCATTGAGATAGACCAATATAATTGTTTATAACAAATTTTATTGCAAGAATAGGGAAAGGTGTTCGATAAGAAAAAAATTATTCTATAGTCCTGAGGTATGATCACGTGGTGCCTTAGGACCACTCACATACTGTCATTTTAACTTATACAGATTTTAGTATGTACAATAAAAATGCCTATTATATATACTGAAATAACAGCATGTTAATTTTTTAATGCATCATGTGACGATATTTTAAGATCACTGAATAACTTCTCCCGATGAAGACGACGGAGAAGATATTCCAAGTACTATAAAAAAATATTAACATAAACATATGTTTATTTGTACAACTTGAAATGAAAAGAGGATGACTATGGACAGAGTGCAACACGAAAAATGCATTGATTATGATTCATGAATAAAGAGAATAAATTCTCAGGGAAAAAAAAAAAGGCTCCCGACAAAATAAAAGAACAAGAATCAAATCTGAAATCTAATAATTATAAAGTTTCAGTCTCAACTATAAGACACAAGAATAACAATTAAACCTATACCGACGGATCCACCTAACCCTATTATAACGAAGTGGAATTTTTGACCATGATCAAAGTATGGGGTCGAAGTAAAAAAAATCGAAGGAAAAATATCTAGGACGGAGACCAATCCGCCCGCCCCATCTTTGTGCCTGTTGGTTATATGATTGAACCAAAATTGCTAAAACCGAGTACTTAATTATAACCAAATTAAAATTGTCTATTCAATTATAATCGAATATCGAAATTAATATATTTTTAATATTCAAACAAATACCTGAATTATAAAGTAATTGAATTACCGAAAATTAAAGTTCTAAATTTACTATCCAGTTATTTTAGTATATAACTAAAATTAGAACCCATTTTTATCAAACAAAAATTTTCATTTTAAATTTACATCAGTAGAGTTTTCAAGCAATCGTCAGCTACAATCCACAAGCATAATAAATAAGCTTACTTATTTTAGCTATTAGATTGGTAGTAGCATTCATTTGGTGGTGGTGCTCTACGATTGCCTTACAAATGATGTGGTAGCTTCATTATTTTATTAAAAAAAAATTACCATTTCATAGAAAGTATCTGTAGACCATATTTTGTTTTACAGTTAGTTTGAATTTTTTCGTTTTAATGTCCTAGAAGGGATTTTAATATCTTGTCTTCTTTTTTAATACAGTTTTGTTATACGTAATAATTTATATAATAATTTATACAATGATCTTTTATAAAATGGTGAGTCCCAAAAAATAATTAAAATATGAAACCCAATATTTTATAAAGGATCAATTTGATCATTATATGAATCATTACGTATAGCAATTTTTTTTTTAATAACATATGAACTTTGGATGTTTACTCTGCGAGACCGTGACAATGGTGATATTAATGTCGAAATTAGCGTTGATACCTAAATTTGAACATAAAAAAAACCTTTTTTTTTTACTTTATAAGCTTTTGAGATTTAATAGTGTAAAATACTTTGGTACATTAATTAAGATATTTGGTGATGTATTGGCTTAATATGTGGCCCGTGTGTTCCCGAACAACATAAAATCAATCTCCCCTGCTAGTTTTGGCTTTCCTTGTTATTGCTACAGTTTTCTACTACTTCCTCACCTTCTCCGCCCATAATCTCTCTCTATTGGCGTAAGAGTTTTGGTGATGAAATGGCAGGTGAGCTTCAATTTCATTTCGTTATTATGTTGCTGTTTAATCTTGTAAACTCATGCGTTACTTCTCAATATGTATAGACCAAAAATTGTCATACATCATCTATATCAATAAGGAGGAACGACCAAGATTAATGGACATCCGTTACTATTGATAACGGTCGTTTAAAAAAATAATTAAACTTCCGCTACTAATAGCAGTGGTCATCGATTTTGAATGTTATAAATAGTGTATGTCAGTTTTTGATTTATAACAACTATTTTATATATATATATATATATGATTAAAAGTTTGTATTAACGGGGATTCTATCAAGTTTAGCTACGATATATAGGATAATTCCCAGTAAATTAAGCATGGTCAAACTTTTGATTTTGTATTGAACTATTGAGTAAATCGAATGAGGAAGAATTGTTTTTGTTTTAGTTGTTATTGAATTCAAAATTACGCTGATGCTTAGAAATTGTGTACTTTGCTCTCAATGAAAGTGAATTAGATTCCCAGCATTTCATTTCACTGGAGAAGCAACTAAAAGGAACTTACTCCCTCCGTTTCAAAGTAAGAGAAATGTGGGTTTTAATTTTCGTTTCAAAATAAGTAGCAAAACGTGTTTTGGAAAAGACCAAGTGTTTGATTGTTGGAAAAAATCATTAGCCTAAACATTTCCTTTGCTAAGACTAAAAAAAAAAAAAACAAGATTTTAATGAATAATTTTTTTTTTATAAATACATATTATTTTGTAAATAATTTTCTGTTAGTCTTTATGAAAAATGTATAGAGAAATAGTCATTTATTTCTTAATTTTGTTTTTTGAGATATCTAAAAATAAAAATCAATGTAATTTTTTTTTTTTTTAGATATTTAAGTTGTATTGATTCCGAAATATAAGATGCAGTTTGACTTTCTATAGTCAATACGAGATATTTTTAAATTCAAGTTGATTCTTTTAACTTTTGAAAGCTATAAATTTTGTAGTTAGTGTTGTTTTTAGCTAGTTTAATATTTTCACAATTGTATGGTCTAAAATCAAATAAATTCATATTAATTTTTCTCCGGTACTGTAAATACTTTCTTGAGATGTTGTATGTGCTCCTCCATAGTTTTACTGTAAATTAGGATATCATCAAAAAAAACTAGAACAAATTTTCTCAAATAATCTAAAAACACTTCATTCATCATACATTGGAATGTAGTAGAGGCATTAGTCAACTTAAAAGGTAAAATAAGAAACTCATAATGTCTCATATGTGTTTTAAAAACCGTCTTTTCTATATCTTTACCTTTTACCCTTATTTGGTGATATTCACTCCTCATGTCCAATTTTGTATATAACCTACTACCATTCAGCTCATCTAAAAGTTCCTCAATAATAGGGATAGAAACCTTATTTTTGATGGTTATGGTATTTAATGTCATGCTACACATAACTGTTGAATGTTGTTTGATTTGATGATGATTGTTGAATGTTGTTTGATTTAACAATGATGACTGTTGTGCAAAAAGGACTGGGCTAAATGTGCTTATGTGGTTATTTGACAAAGTGATTTTATAATGTGCTTATATGGTTAATTGTCAATATGTATCTGACAAAGTGCATATGTGTTAATGTGCTTATGTGCTTACTTGATTATGTGCTTAGATGTTCTAAAAGTGCTTATGTGGATATTTGACAAAGTGATTATATGTTAATCTAATTGTGGGTTTACATTGTCATGTGTGCTTGATGTATATTACTCATTTCAAATACTGTGATTTGCACACTTGTTTAAACAAATATGATCTTGCTATAAACTATCTGCTTCTTATTAAAGAGAATAAAAGTTATCGGATTGAAATGTTGTAAAGTCCTTTTTTAGATATATGTGTACAAAGGACTTAGATTTTAAAGATCAGAAATGTTAGGTTGATCTTTCAATAGAAGTCACTCTGCATAAAAGATGTATGATATTAGCAGAGTAGCATAAGAATGAATCATTGTTGTATTTGTGTATGTCAAAGTCTGTAAAAGTCCTTTCAATATGTAATGATGTAATAATACAAGAAAGGACTTAGTTAGAAAAGATCAAATCTGTTAGGTTGATCAGTCTATACGATCGTAGAACGGACACTACGATTTCTTTCAAAGAAGACTCAACGATTCTGTATAAATCGTAGAGTTAACTCTACGACTCCTTACCAGGATAACTCTACGATCATCAAAGAGAGTCAGATGTGCAAGAAGTCTACAGGATATACGAGTAAAGTTAAAGAGAACTGTTCAAGTACAAATCGTAGAGCTGAACTATACGATCGTCGAACAGACAGCCAAGCTAGCCTGCAGATAACGCTGAACCAGAGAAGAAATGTACTCTACGATACACACTCTCTAGCAAAATCGTAGAGTAAAATTGTTGAGCAAGCTTACAAGGATTGGAATGTATGCAGATAGAAGAGATCGTAGAGTGGAACAAAATGACAAGGCAATACAGAAGATTGCTATACACATGGAACAATCGTTGAGTAGAATTAAAGGATGAAGCAACACAGACTGCAACTCAACGATTCCACTAAGAAACACTACAGTTAACTAATTCTACGATTTGATCAAACCTACAAGATCGTATAACGAAATCAAAGCAAAGCATTGCAAGCACAAACTCTACGATCTGACCAGAGCAACAAGGTCGCAGAGTTAGAGAAAAGATCGTTCTAACTCAACGTTTCACTTGACATACCTCAAGTAACATTCATGAAGCTGAATTTGCAGAAACAAAGTAGACAGTCTATCACTCAACGAATTCATTAAGCAGGTCAAGGTAAGTAGACTAACAGAACGGCTATATGGTGCAAGAGAAAAGGGAATACTCCTCGCCCAGATTAAAGAAAGATTAAGTGTTGTTGAGATACAGATGCATGTCAGAGTCACAGTAGATGTTGTGCCCAACCGACTATAAGTCAGGACTCACTGCTCAGGAAAATGGTGAATAAAGTCAGACCAATGGGACATCTCTGAATGCATCAGTACAGTTGGTTCAAAAAGTCAAGAAAGGTATTTATTGATGAATCAGAAGATTAATTAACAAAGGAAATAATAATCCTTACTGAACAACTGTGGGACTGCAACGGCTATATATTCAGAGAAAACTGAGCTACAGGTCAATATATCAGAACATGTCATAAAAGGGAAAAGCACTTACACAAGTGGCAAGAAAGTCAAACATCGAAGATATTTAAGATCTGCACAAAGCCAAAGGAAACCAACGGGATTTATCTCAATGGTAAAATATGCTCAGAGATATAAAGGCATACATAACGAACAAAATGAGAAGTTGTTGCAGTTGTTGAAAATATACACGAGAGATATGATGGTAGACAACAACAAATCGTAGAGTGGAACAGAAAATGAAGATGCTGAAGGACTCTACGATCCATCAGAACACTAACACTGAATTGAGAAAGACATAGAGATTTATAACTCTATTACAGAAGAAGTGTTCAGAGCTGCTAGGTACATGGAAGAGAGAAGCTTAAACGCCAACTTGATACATACATGGTAGCAACTGAGTACCAAAAGGAAGGAGCATTACAGTCATCTCAGAAGCCCATCTCGAGAAGCTATAATCTGTCTATGATAAGAAGGAACAATTGAGTACCAAAAGAAAGGAGCATCACAGTCATCTCAGGAGTTCATCTCGAGAAGTTATCAAGTACCAAAGAAGCTGAAGTACAAAAGCCTAGCAGCACCATGGGTGATCACAAGATGATATTGAGCATATAAAGAAGTCAAGCATCATTGTCGGACTCAATATTATCCCAGGAATGATCACATCCTGCTACTGAGTGTTTAAAGACAATAGGACTTAAAGTACAACTCAGTAGCAACTCCAACCTCTTTCAAATGATCAGGGAGCCAAGTCTGTTGGACTTGAAGAGGGCAGTTGTCCTTGTCATAGTGACTAAAGAAGCCAAGTCTGCTGGACTTGAAGAGGGCAGTAATGTCCTTGTCTTTGTGACTAAACTAACCAAACCTGCTGGGTTTGAAGGGTTCTTAGTGAACCAGAGTTTCCAGGCTAATGAGCTTGAAGGGTTCCGTATGAACCATCCTTAGTGGATTTCCTACTCGTTGTAGTAGAAGAGTGGAGTAGGAGTTATTCAGTCTCCGAACCACTTAAAACTCTCTGGTGTCATTTACATTCAGTCATTTACATTCTGTCTTATATATATACATATATATATATATATATATATATATATATGTTTACATATGACTGTGAATTAGTTTACTTAACAAGTGACTTTCTTCAAATTAATCTTAAACTTAACGGAGAAGTTTTACAAATCTTTAAGGGGTGTTTTCAAACTAATATTCCGCTGTGCAAACAAATCTTAATTAAGCTTGTTAATTGCCATTAAATCTTTGAACTTAATATTAAAAGAAAAAGTTTTTAATAAGATCTATTCAACCCCCCCTTCTAGATCACTTGTGTGCCTCTGGGAACTAACAATTGGTATCAGAGCAAGTTCTCACGAACATAAAGCTCACGCTTTGAGTAGATCCTATGGCACTAGCAATTTCTGATTTTGAGCTTAAGAATTGAAGTAAACTATTTCTTATGAACAATCTTACAAATCAATGTATCTTTTCTCGCAGGTACAATTTTAAATGATTGATTAGTGACACACTATCTGATGCTGTTATACATTGCCATTATTCTTTCTAAAACAACTTCAGATGATCTCAGCAAAGAAGCTATCGAGTAATTCTTCTAAATTAAACTGATGCTGCAAGATGAAGAAATCAAAGATGTTCTGCGAATAAGAATTATAAATTGATTCACTCGAGGAATACAATAACGTGTATCTCTGCTCTCAAACAAACGGGAAGTTCAAATCTTGATGCCAAAGGACACCGGATCCTATTCTTCTCAAAGGAAGCATCACTGTGCCAAGCTCTAACAAATCTACTTCTCACCGGTTTGAAAGTTTGTAGCAGAAGCAAGTCCAACAGAAATCTTTGCTTATGTTGTTAATGTCAGCAGCTGAAATCAGTCTCGAATCTATATATTCACTCGATGGGCTCAGTATTAAGTTTTTCGATAAGCTTAAGGACTTATATTCTAAGGATCTTATCTGAAGATGTGCGTCAAAGGAAGTGTTTCTTTTATCCAAGAATGGCATCAAGAGTTCTGTCAAGCTACATTATATAGTAATCAATGATAATATCCACAGGCAGCATTTCTCATTTCTTCTGGTAGATGATCTCTAGCTTGACTGGCTTTTAAAGGAATCTATTTCAAAAGTCTTCAACGGTCTTCTGGAACCACTTCTCTGAAATTGGGAGAAAGATCAAATCACAGTTGTATACTTCACTGCAATATCCTTGGTGATGAGTTTTCAAAGTCATTCCTCCAAATCACAGTTATCAGGCCCCAGACCTGGAAATCAACTCAGCACGAATGAATGGACATATATGTTTATCAATGATCACCGGATCTAAGAATCATTCTGCAGATCATTAAAGATCGAGAAGAGTTGAAGAACCTCATTCATGTACAAAGCAGCTCTTAAAATGAAGAAGTCCTTGCCAGGCACACCATGTGTACATGCTCAGATTTAAAAGGCAAATGCTCTCAGTGTCAAAATTCTTCAAAACCATCGTTGAATGAGAAGGGTGAGAAGATCAAGGCAAAAAGGAGTAATCACGAATGATTTACTCTAAGGTTCAGAAATCACCCTTAAATCTGTGAGAAGAGGAAAAGTGCATCTCAAAGAAATGGTCACACTCATAACCTTTGGAAGTAGACTCTCCAACTTCATGGCATCAGAAGAAGCTCTAAGCTTGAGATGGTTGAAAATTTATCTGCTTGTTTCTATGAAGAAGTCAGCTCTATAATATGCTAAACCGGAAGTCTTTTGATAAGCATACATCCTCACAAATCATTCTCGTTGAAGATAATCCAAGCAGATCAACAGGAAGGAAACAATGCTGTAGCCTCAAGAGAAAAGCTCTACGCTATAAAGAAGGAGGAGAAAATTGTTGTGAGACTCAACGATGAATTTCGTAGTATACCCTACTCAACGAATTTGCAGGAAGTCAATCTATGAAAGATTGAATGAAGTCTGATTACTGATGCATGAAGAAGATTTGAATCTTGGGATTCTCTAGAAGAGAAAGAAGCTGGTCATAAAAGGAGGCATCTATTAGTCTTTATCTCACCTATTGATTTAGTGAATCTTGTTGGTATGTTTGTCACTAATATCATGGTTAGATAAAAGATCACTCAAGTCAGAAGAAAGTTCATATCACAAAGAAGGATCGTAGAGTATGTCAGGCGATTGCAGAATAAGGCTTGGAAAAATGAAGTGTACTCTCCAAAGAACGTAGAGTTGTCTCCTCGTCATAAAGCTCAAGATCGTAGAGTCAACACAGTCAGTCACTCTACGACTCTCTACAACCAATCTACGAAACCAGCAAAATCAAAAGAGCAACCTCTACATGATAACCAGAGTCATGACAACGATCCTTACAAAGTCCTTTCAGAAGGCTGTCATTGAGCTATCAACCAGGCTTAACAAAGATCTCTGAATTCATCTAAAGTCTCCAGTCTTAACAGAGATCGTAGAGCAGTTCAAATCATAACTCTACGATTGCACTTCAGAAGGAAAGCAGAAGGTAAATTGGTTCTTCTTTGGAATACCTTTCTCATTCCAGTCACAAAGTCCCAAAATAATGTGATTGATGAACCAAATGCACTTATCTCTTCGGTCATAATCTTTAAATTCTATGACTGATAACCAAGCAAACCATATCATCCTAAATCGTAGAGTCACCATGTTCATCTTCCTGATCGTAGAACATTGAGTCTATGTTTGCATCTCATAACAATATCTTTCCCATAAACTCCTTCAGAGCCTTTTTCCAGCATTCAATTCACACCAGTCTTCAAGGCCATCTATTGAAAGGATGATGGTTGAGTGTCTTGCAGCCAACTCTACGAACTGGTCAAGCTTACTATACAGAGAAAGTGAACCACACGCTCTTCAAACTCAAGTGGGTTAGAATAATTGATGTGCTCCATTTATGAAAAATAAAAAGGTTAAACCCACGTTCTTCAAATAAGTATCTGGCACGTGTACTCTGCAAAAATAAGAGGGAACTAGCATAAGTCTTGTTTTTAAACTGACAATTGTCATTTCCCGTCAGTTGTCAATACCCATTCTCCCAAAACTCATCAAAACCCTAGAAATCAAAAATTCTTCTGAAACCGATATTGGTATCTTTCCCTGTGCTATTCCCCAATCAGTTTAATCACATGGCATCTCTTCAAGTCATTCCTGGAAATCTTGTTTGTTTTGAAAAATTCGGAGATGCAGAGCAGAAATACAAGGATATTTTACATCTGGTCAAGAATGCTGGCTTCACCATGTGTTTGGAAACTAGCACCAGGATTTTCTCTTCGCTTATGAAAGAATTCTATTCAAACGCTGATTATCGAGGTAACACCCTCTTCTCAAGGGTTAAAGAAATCGTAGTGCAAATAGGAGTTTCTGAAATCAATCTCAGTCTAGGTATTCCAAGTGGAGGAATTACCTCTCTTGACAAGATTAACATTGAACTTGGATTGGAATTGATGGGCTATGAAAAGAAGTCTCCTCTCAAAGGAATCAAGAAAAAAGATTTCCCTCAGCAGTATGAGTTTATGGCTGATATTGTTGGAAAGAGTATTCTATGCAAAGACACTGCATATGATACTATCAGTGAAGATCAACTGAGGCTGATGACTGCTATTGCTCAAAGAAAGAAAATCAACTTCGGAGCAATTCTCTTAGGATGGATAAGGAGATGGATAGATGATTCAAAGACAAGAGTTGAAGCTGGAAAGCGAACTCCCAAGATGCCCTATGGGAGATTCATAAGCATCATTCTGAAGAACTTGTTGGCAAATGAAATTGGGGAAGATGAAGGAGAAGTTCTAAACTGCAATAAAAGAATTACTCCAAGGTTGTTTGAAGATTGGAAAAAGAACCCTCATGCCAATAAAGGTAAGAAGTCACGAGGTTCTATGAGCTTCAGCAGTAAGATGGAGGTGAAATCGAAAGGAAAAGGAAAAAGGGAAATGGAAGAAATATCTGAGGAGATATTACAGGAGGAAAATGAACAATCAAGAAACAAAACTCTTGTGATCTATGATAGTCGGGAATCAGAGAAGAAAAGAAAATTCATTGAAATAGAGAAGGCTGAGGAAGAGAAAGATGTCTGTTCAGGGAAAGCTAAGAAGGAAAAGATGAATCCCAAAGTATCTGAAGTAAAGAAGAAGAAGAAGAAAACAGAAAAGAAAGTTCCTCACATTGCTCCAAGAAGAAGTTGGAGAATCAGAGAATAGTGGAGAAGCTCAATCACTGCAGGACCACCTCAGGTGATAGAAATTGATGATGAAGCAAGTTCTGATTCTGAAGAAAGAACTTCTGACAGTTCAAAAGAGGGAACATCTACAGGCTCTTCAGAGGAAAGATCAGAATGTCATAAAAATAGCCTGTCTGAAAAGGAAGTCTCTTTGGGTTCTGATCAGGAAATTGAACCAGTTAAAAAAGACTCAACACCTGAGTTCAACAAGGATGATGATGTAGCTGAAGAAGATGATGTACCAAGGGAACATTGCTCTGAAAATTCTGAAGCTGGAAAGACTGAATCAGATGAGAAAGGAGACTGTCAAGAAACTGTGGTAAAAGAAGATAAACACCTTCAAGAAGAGACCATCACTCATGATTTGGAAGAATCAAAAGACGGGTCAAGAAGGTCAAGTAGAAGAAGAGGATTAAGTGACTTTATGAAGAAAATAGGCAGGAGTTCAAAAACAAGTCATAAGGAGAGACAAACAAGGATGAAAGCTGAAAAGAAGCTGAAGAAAGTAAGACTGCTGAGAAAACTAGAAAAGCAGAAATTTAAAGCATATCGATTGAAGCAGATCAAAAGGAGACGTAGAGAAAGAAGGAAGTATGCCAGTCAGATGGAAAGATGCTCTATTACTTGGGATCATAATCATCTGTTGAGTTTCATTCCCATTTTACCACTTCTAAGGGCTATATTCATGAATGATCAAAGTTCTATCAGCTGGAGCTACTCAACTTTTCCAAATCTTTCATTAGTAGCTCAACATTTCACAAAGGCAATGACCCTTGTAACCACACTGATAAGCAGTGAACCCTTCTATTCTCACTACCAAAGTTGCCAGGAAATATCCATCTGGAATCTGTCCAGCTCTGTGGAAAATCAAAATGCAGAAATCAGAAAGTCCTCGGCTATGACTTACTAAACTCTTAATCACCCTGCACCACCTCCCTGTTCGTAAAGTCCCAAAACTTTGCAAACATTTCTCAAAATACCAATTCTCCAGTCATAGAGTCCCAACACTATATGGACCATGAAAATTTACTTACTCTTAGTCTCGTAGAGTCTCAAAACTCTGTGATAGACTTCAAAATATCCTTCTAAATCCGCAGTAACTCTGCAAGCTCCATACATATCATAATTGATGATGTCAAAAAGGGGGAGAGCTGAACTAAGGGGGAGCTATGAAGAAGGAGGATCAAGCAACTGAGGGGGAGATAACTAGCAAACTAAGTGGGAGAAAAGTTAAAACATGAAGAGCAACTGTAAGTATGTATAACCTTTTGTAAGAATGCTCATTTAATGAAATCATCCTTTTGCACCAGCTATACAGTATTTCACTGTATCGTAAGACATAATTTACCTGTCAAATCGATGCATTATATGAATGTCTTATAAATAAGTCTATTAATTTTGTCATCATCAAATAGGGGGAGATTGTTGAATGTTGTTTGATTTAACAATGATGACTGTTGTGCAAAAAGGACTGGGCTAAATGTGCTTATGTGGTTATTTGACAAAGTGATTTTATAATGTGCTTATATGGTTAATTGTCAATATGTATCTGACAAAGTGCATATGTGTTAATGTGCTTATGTGCTTACTTGATTATGTGCTTAGATGTTCTAAAAGTGCTTATGTGGATATTTGACAAAGTGATTATATGTTAATCTAATTGTGGGTTTACATTGTCATGTGTGCTTGATGTATATTACTCATTTCAAATACTGTGATTTGCACACTTGTTTAAACAAATATGATCTTGCTATAAACTATCTGCTTCTTATTAAAGAGAATAAAAGTTATCGGATTGAAATGTTGTAAAGTCCTTTTTTAGTTATATGTGTACAAAGGACTTAGATTTTAAAGATCAGAAATGTTAGGTTGATCTTTCAATAGAAGTCACTCTGCATAAAAGATGTATGATATTAGCAGAGTAGCATAAGAATGAATCATTGTTGTATTTGTGTATGTCAAAGTCTGTAAAAGTCCTTTCAATATGTAATGATGTAATAATACAAGAAATGACTTAGTTAGAAAAGATCAAATCTGTTAGGTTGATCAGTCTATACGATCGTAGAACGGACACTACGATTTCTTTCAAAGAAGACTCAACAATTCTGTATAAATCGTAGAGTTAACTCTACGACTCCTTATCAGGATAACTCTACGATCATCAAAGAGAGTCAGATGTGCAAGAAGTCTACAGAATATACGAGTAAAGTTAAAGAGAACTGTTCAAGTACAAATCGTAAAGCTGAACTCTACGATCGTCGAACAGACAGCCAAGCTAGCCTGCAGATAACGCTGAACCAGAGAATAAATGTACTCTACGATACACACTCTCTAGCAAAATCGTAGAGTAAAATTGTTGAGCAAGCTTACAAGGATTGGAATGTATGCAGATAGAAGAGATCGTAGAGTGGAACAAAATGACAAGGCAATACAGAAGATTGCTATACACATGGAACAATTGTTGAGTAGAATTAAAGGATGAAGCAACACAGACTGCAACTCAACGATTCTACTAAGAAGCACTACAGTTAACTAACTCTACGATTTGATCAAACCTACAAGATCGTAGAACGAAATCAAAGCAAAGCATTGCAAGCACAAACTCTACGATCTGACCAGAGCAACAAGGTCGCAGAGTTAAAGAAAAGATCGTTCTAACTCAACGTTTCACTTGACATACCTCAAGTAACATTCATGAAGCTGAATTTGCAGAAACAAAGTAGACAGTCTATCACTCAACGAATTCATTAAGCAGGTCAAGGTAAGTAGACTAACAGAACGGCTATATGGTGCAAGAGAAAAGGGAATACTCCTCGCCCAGATTAAAGAAAGATTAAGTGCTGTTGAGATACAGATGCATGTCAGAGTCACAGTAGATGTTGTGCC
This sequence comes from Hedera helix, assembly GCA_947179155.2. Taxonomy (NCBI): domain Eukaryota; kingdom Viridiplantae; phylum Streptophyta; class Magnoliopsida; order Apiales; family Araliaceae; genus Hedera; species Hedera helix. Next base: position 31,423,779 of record OX359278.1, read on the forward strand.
CAACCGACTATAAGTCAGGACTCACTGCTCAGGAAAATGGTGAATAAAGTCAGACCAATGGGACATCTCTGAATGCATCAGTACAGTTGGTTCAAAAAGTCAAGAAAGGTATTTATTGATGAATCAGAAGATTAATTAACAAAGGAAATAATAATCCTTACTGAACAACTGTGGGACTGCAACGGCTATATATTCAGAGAAAACTGAGCTACAGGTCAATATATCAGAACATGTCATAAAAGGGAAAAGCACTTACACAAGTGGCAAGAAAGTCAAACATCGAAGATATTTAAGATCTGCACAAAGCCAAAGGAAACCAACGGGATTTATCTCAATGGTAAAATATGCTCAGAGATATAAAGGCATACATAACGAACAAAATGAGAAGTTGTTGCAGTTGTTGAAAATATACACGAGAGATATGATGGTAGACAACAACGAATCGTAGAGTGGAACAGAAAATGAAGATGCTGAAGGACTCTACGATCCATCAGAACACTAACACTAAATTGAGAAAGACATAGAGATTTATAACTCTATTACAGAAGAAGTGTTCAGAGCTGCTAGGTACATGGAAGAGAGAAGCTTAAACGCCAACTTGATACATACATGGTAGCAACTGAGTACCAAAAGGAAGGAGCATTACAGTCATCTCAGAAGCCCATCTCGAGAAGCTATAATCTGTCTATGATAAGAAGGAACAATTGAGTACCAAAAGAAAGGAGCATCACAGTCATCTCAGGAGTTCATCTCGAGAAGTTATCAAGTACCAAAGAAGCTGAAGTACAAAAGCCTAGCAGCACCATGGGTGATCACAAGATGATATTGAGCATATAAAGAAGTCAAGCATCATTGTCGGACTCAATATTATCCCAGGAATGATCACATCCTGCTACTGAGTGTTTAAAGACAATAGGACTTAAAGTACAACTCAGTAGCAACTCCAACCTCTTTCAAATGATCAGGGAGCCAAGTCTGTTGGACTTGAAGAGGGCAGTTGTCCTTGTCATAGTGACTAAAGAAGCCAAGTCTGCTGGACTTGAAGAGGGCAGTAATGTCCTTGTCTTTGTGACTAAACTAACCAAACCTGCTGGGTTTGAAGGGTTCTTAGTGAACCAGAGTTTCCAGGCTAATGAGCTTGAAGGGTTCCGTATGAACCATCCTTAGTGGATTTCCTACTCGTTGTAGTAGAAGAGTGGAGTAGGAGTTATTCAGTCTCCGAACCACTTAAAACTCTCTGGTGTCATTTACATTCAGTCATTTACATTCTGTCTTATATATATACATATATATATATATATATATATATATATGTTTACATATGACTGTGAATTAGTTTACTTAACAAGTGACTTTCTTCAAATTAATCTTAAACTTAACGGAGAAGTTTTACAAATCTTTAAGGGGTGTTTTCAAACTAATATTCCGCTGTGCAAACAAATCTTAATTAAGCTTGTTAATTGCCATTAAATCTTTGAACTTAATATTAAAAGAAAAAGTTTTTAATAAGATCTATTCAACCCCCCCCCCCCCTTCTAGATCACTTGTGTGCCTCTGGGAACTAACAATAACATCTAAGTGTGATCTTTCTTTTTTATTAACAACAGTGAGGATGCATAAGGGGGATGAGTTGTGCCTTATTATTCCACTTTCCATCATTTCTTTCACCATCTTCTGGGTTTCAATTTTCTGTATATAGGGGTACCTATAGGAGTTGGCATTCATCAGTTGGCTACCTTCCATAATAGGAATGAAGTGGTCATGTTCCCTTTTTTTTTTGGGGGGGGGGGAGGTCTTTTGGACAAAAATTGATCAATTTTTTGGGGCACTTCTTCTTTAGGCGTATCTTATATAGCAATAAGTTGTACTAAAAAATATGCTTCCTCTTCAATTTTCCATCTCACATTGTCATTAAGTTGTAGAGAAAATTTCAGACTTTTGCATGAAGTTATAAAGGTTAACAGCCTTGTTCTTCCAATTCAAGTTCACCTTACCCTGCTGAAAGTTCAATACCATTAGATTTACTTCTTGCATCCATTAGACTCCTAAGATAATGTCATAGCCCTTGAGTGGCACCACATAAGCAGATGTTTGAAAGAGCTCATAACTCATTCCCAAGCTTAAGCTTAACACTACCCTATCACCACCAAATGTTTCTCCATTGGCAACTATGATCTACAATGATTTGCAAGGGGCTATTTTCAGCTGGCATTATTTCACTAAGTTGTTGAAAATGAAATTGTGGGGGGGGGGGGGGGGGGGGGGTATCCAAAGGATAATAACTTTTTTGTGCTTAATCCTCACTTGGAACTTCGTTGTGTTAATTCCACAAGTTCCACTCATAGCATGGATAGAAATTCCACAATCATCTTATACTGCATTATCTTCTTCCTATTTAACTCAAATCACCTATTGACCATCTTCAATGCAAACTCCATCTTCAACAATTATCATAAATAGTTGTTTACTTTGGCATGTATGCCCTCGAACAAAAGGCTTACCACAGTAATAATATAAGCCATTATTCCTTTTTGCCACCATTTCAGTCATGGTAAGCCTCTTGATAGGATAGGCTTTAATATTTGCACCAGGTTTACCAGTGTTTCCCAAATTTTTGTTAGGTGGGTTTGTTGTTTTAAAATTAACTAGATTTTGGCCTTTCGTGTTGTAAACCTGATGTGAGGCAGGATTTTTTTATGATGTTCTCACTTCTATTGTCCAATGTTTCTAGGAGCAATTCCTGCCCTCTAGCTTTATAAATTACTTCCCTTATAGCTTGGGATTTAGTTAAGTATAGGCATGGGTTATCTTAGGCTTTATAGCCCACTAAGAAAACTTTTCACAAAATATGCTTCTGTGTAATACTTACTTTTAGACATCATGTAATTTCTTAGCTTTTCAAACCGTCATATATACTCAGCTATTTTACCCTTCTGCACTAGTTTATTAAATTGTCTTGTAAGATTCCCATGTCCAGCTTTGCCAAATTTATGATAAACCTGACCCACAAATTCATCCAAATTGATCCAAGGAATTTGCTCTTGTAAGGCTTGATACCAAGTATTAGCCTCTCCTTCCATATATAAAGCAGCATACAACACCTTGCTCATTTGGTCCACCATAGGGTTTAGCATAAAAAGTTTATCACATTTTTTAATCCACCGTCTAGGATCCTTCCCTTCAAACTTGGAAAAATCTGCGTTGGACATTTTTAAATGGGTTACAATAGATAATTTATGTTGGCCCCAGTCAATATTAAGAATCCAATGGAAAGTAGGAATCATTCTAGGCACCATAGAGCTTTAATTCACATTTGAAAATATAGGAGTAATGTTATAAATCAATTTTAGTCTATTTAGAATAAGTATTGTGTTGTAAGAGTAATCCAAAGGTTGAATTAGACCAAATGATATTAATATAAATGACTAGGATGGATTATATTGAAGCCTATATAAGATTAATTTTGTACTGAAAAAAATCATCGAATATCAAAATTGAAATTTCCAATCTCCTTTTTTCCTCTCCTGTAATTTTATCAAGTCTATCCAAGACTTTAAATCAGTAACAATGGTGTTTTCATTGAGAGATTACATGCCATGGTGGAATTAAATGGTGAACAATCAGAAGAAGACAAAGCTTTAAGAAAGACAATCGACAGGTAATCACAGCCATAGAGATTCAAAAATTGGAGATAGAGCATAAGGAATTTATGATGAATTACTTTGTATATCATCAACAAACTAACTCAGTTGCTGAGTATGAGCAATCGTTTTTGGAATTTAAGCGATGAGCTGAGACTTGGAATTAAGCTAAATTTGATGAAAAATGGGTTGTGAGTATCTTTGTTAAAGGATTAAAGGAAAAAAATCAAGGACTATGTGAAGTTATATTGTCCAGATTCATTGCAAAGGGCCATTGACTTGGCAAAATGGTGAGAGCTGAACTTTATGGACAAGGTGTTTGTGATGCCCCCAAATTTGGGCCTACACCACCCAAACTTGAGTCATCAAAATAAAAATAACAACTATTATAATACAATACAACGCACAATAATACAGTGCTCAATAATACACAACTAAGTCTTCACTATTAATAACATACTATTTTATAACATCTGAAGACTGCTATAGCTATCACTCGGACTTTCACTCCATCCCCCGGTTAGTCTTAGCTACTCTCTCATCTCTTGTTGAAGATCAATAGAATAAAAAGAAAAAGGTGAGCTCCAATAGCATAATAAAGAATATTATGACTAAGATAATGAAGAAGAAATTATCAATAGTCTTCAACAGTAATGAGTTCTTGATATAAATAAATAAACAACAAGTTTCAAATTAACAACTGTAGTTAAATTCTTGAACAAATCAGATCAATAACTGCAACAGAATAACAACCATTAGGAGAATCATGTAGATCATAATGTCTACTAGCTTCTCTTTTTCAGAAAATTATCATCAACATTTATCATCTGAAACACCACTGGTTATAATCATGTCAAACAACAGTTCTTCTTTGCCTCATGCCAAAGAGAACATTCACCACGTGCCCTAGAAGACACACAACAATTATATTGCCTTTATCCTATCATCTGGGCCCAAAGGTACATATATTCATAACAACATTATTATGATGATTAGAACAAATAGTAGCGATATAAATGATAAGATAAAAAATAGATATCGAAAGTTTATAATTTTAATTTGTGCAGATTCAAATAATGTCAAAATTGTCAACATAATATGGAGTCAAATTCAAGAATAATATTCAATATTCATTATTCAAAAATAACAGTTAAAGTTAATTAGAAATGATCAGGTAAATAAGAAGGTTCATGTTAAATGATATTAAATAAAGTGCAAGCTATTAAGAAAATTATAATCATTTCATGAATTTTATCGAACAATAAATTTAAGAGTATGAAAGGAAATGATATCTCTTACTATATCACTTGAATGGATATTGGTTTTTTCTTATATGAAATTTATCAACCTATAAGTATATTTATTAGACCTGGCAAAAAGGCTCGGGGCCCACGGGCCGGGCCAAAAAAGCCAGGCTTTGGGCCTAAAAAATACAGCTCAAAAAAGCTGGGCCATTTTTGGCCCGACTCGGCCCCTGGTGGCCGGGCCCGCGGGCTAATTTTTTTTTTTTTTAAATTTATATTGCTTGACATTGTTGACAAAAAAAAAACTTAGAAAATGAATCAAATAGAGAATTATGAAGAATATAAAAAATAATGTGTTATAATTGTAAATAATTAATGTTAATATTTATTTCAAATATAAAAAGTTAATCAGTTATGTATGCTTCTTCCCGTACTTTTTCGTGGGTTGGAAAAAAAAATCATGACACACATGAAGAAGATTTCATTTCTTACATAATATTTTAAATTATAAGTCATAATAAAAAGAAATTTAAAAAATAAAAAATTACACAAATGGTCAGCAGCCTGGCCCGTACAGGCCATGGGCCAAGCATTTCGTAGCCTGCAAAAAGTCGGGCCATTTTTAACCCGGCCCGCCAAAAGCCCAGCCCGTTTTGGCCCGCCCCGCCCATTTGCCAAGTCTAATATTTATAATTTAATTAGTAACTACCACATATATATTTCATGGTATGTAATAACTCATCTATTAAAAGTGTTTATATAATATAAATCTATTTAGTGTATAAGAAAAATTATAATAACTTCAAAACTATTTTTGAAATAATATTTCAAAATAAAAATTTTCAAATGAAGCTTTTTAAAATAAATCTTCTAAAGAAAGAGTCTTATAAAAGAAGATTTGTAAATATCACGTGAAGTGAGTATTTGTGCAAATTTTACATTTAAAGAAAAGACTCACTTAAGAAATTCTTGTACTCCTTTTGATTTTATCAACACTCATAGTAACCTTACTATACTCAGAGTATACCCTCAATACATTAGTAAGAGAATGAGAAGGTGTGAGGAATTTGTTATCAAGAGTTTCCTTTATATAGGTTGGTTCCTGACCTACCGAGACATCCTTTCTAACTTCCTCTAACATATTTCTTCCTGTCCATCCATCGCTTTTCCTTCTTTTTCTTTATTATATGTGTGTGTGTGTGTGTGTATGTGTGTGTGTGTGTGTGTGTGTATATATATATATATATATATATATATATATATATATATATATATATATCTCCCACCCACCTGCATTTTCTTTCTTCACCCGTGAATTCATTCTCTCTCTCCTTAAATTCCAAAAGCATCGAAAGAAGAGTTATCCTATTTTTCTCCCTCACTTTTTTACTTAACTCACAAATACATACAACGAGTTTCAATTTATTCTTCTAACAAAAATATTCTAAAATATCAACTAATAATAGAATATAATAATTAAACTAATGCTAAAACAGTGATAATAATAATAAATAAAAAGAAAGAAAGAATACATTAATGTGATAATTATTAATTTAATACAGTGTGTGAGCTACTGTAATAATTATTGGTTCAATAATTTAAAATACAGTGCAATAATAATTATTAACTCAATAATATAACATATTGTATAATGACAATTATTGGTTCAATAATACTGTGACAATTATTGCTTCAATAATATAATATGCTATGCAATGACAACTATTGATTCAATAATTCCAAATACTGTGTAACAATAATTATTGATGAATACTGTGCAATAGCCACTTTATTAGATCAATAATATGAACATTGTGCAATACCATGTGCTACAGAAAAATAACATGAAATACCGTATACTAATATTATTTTATCACCAGACATTTTAACAGTTAAGAGCGATAATACCGTTGACCATTTTTATTTAAAAAAATTACTCTTATCTTTTTTTATATCCGACAATATTTCATTGTGAGGTCCATCAATGATTGGTTACTTCGGCGGCGTCGTACAGATCGAATATTTTTCAATAAAATGAATATCCCTTGACAATTCAAATATTATCCGACATAATAAAATGTGCACATAACATCCTTAATTTTAGCTTTTGTCAATTTAACCACTTACTATTTCAGAAAAATATATATAAGAAAAAATTAAATTTGTATTTCATAAAAGTCGGAGCCTTATAGTGTTCGATAAAAAGGCTGAACGGGAGATAAATCAAGATGAGTCTGCAACAAATGGCATTATCGACTAGTCTCGCGTTAGTTTTGGGATGTCCTTCAATGATGTTTTCAATCTCAGTCTCGACTCTATTAAATTGAGCAACCAAGCATGTGAGTCCCTTAAATTCGGCCTACACCACCCAATCCAAGTCACCAAAAATATAAACAACAACTATTACAATACAGTACTCAAATAACACACAACTAAGTCTTCACTATTATTGTCACACTATTTCACAACATGTGAAGACTACTATAGTTATCTCTCGGATCTTCACTTCATTTTTCGGCTAGTCTTAGCTACTCTATCATCTCCTGTTGAAGATCAATGGAATAAAAAGTTTGAGCTCAAATAGCCCAGTAAAGAATATCATGACTAAGATATCAATGAATAAATTATCATTAGCCTTCAATAGTTGAGTTCTTGATAGAATATAATAAACAACGAGTTTTAGATCATTAACTATAATTAAGTTCTTGAACAAAGTTTATATCAACAACTGTAGTGAAATAACAACCATTAGAAGAATCATATAGATCATAATGTCTACTAGCTACTTTTTTTCAGAAAAATCATCATCAACATTTATCATATGAAACACCACTGGTCATTATCATGCCAAATAACAGTTCTTCTTTGTCCTAGGTCAAAGAGAACATTCACCACGTGTCCTAAAAGACACACCACTATTATATCACCTTTATCCTATCATTTGTGTCCCAGGACAAAGATATTCACAATAACTTGATTCTTGACGATTAGAATAACAGTAGAGATATAAATGATGAGCAAAAGAAATAGAATAATAGGATAAACAAAAGATATCTAAAATTTATAATTTTACTTTGTCCAAAGTCAAATAATATCCAAATTGTCAACATGATATGTGCTCAAATTCAAATATTATTTTCAAGATCCATAGTTTAAAGTTCAATAGAAAGTTCAAGTAAATAGGAAGGTTCACGTGAAATAATATTAAATGAAGCGCAAACTATTATGGAACATATACTCATTTCAAAAAAATTTACTGAACAATACTTACCATAGTAAATTTAAAAGTACGAAATAAGATGATATCCCTTACCTTAACACTGGACTGGATACTGATTAAAATGAGGTTGATCAACATATATATATATATATATATATATAAATTAGTAACTACCATACATAAATTTCATGGTATATATCAACTCGTATGAGTAGAACAACTTTAATATAATTTTTGAAAGAAAATAATATTTCAAAATAAAATTTTCCAAATGGAGTTTTTCAAAATAATTTTTTTAAAGGAAGAATCATAAACACCGTGTGATGTGTGTGGTTACTTGACTAACTTTTATGAAAAGACTTACTTGAACAGTAATCGTACTCTTACAGATCTTCACAAATACATACGATAGGTTAAGCACACTCAGAGAGAATTTATACAAAATAATATTTAGAGAGCGAAATAAAGAATAAGTAAGAAAATTATGAAAACTCCTTATGTTTAGGCTTCTATTTATAGCCAAAACTTAACCAACATCTACCACCCATCAATTATCACACTTAACAATTATTTATATTATTAATCCATTATACATATCTTTTTGATATATTATTTATCCACTATTTATATTTATATTTTTATCTTTAATTTATATTTTTCATCTATTATTCATATCTTTTTAATATAGTATTCACCAATTATTTACTTCTTTATCTTTAATTTGTATTATTCATCAATTATTCACACTTATTTAATTATTCATTTATTCATAATGTTTCTCACTTATTCATCCATTATTCATAATGATTTACACATATTCATTAATTATTCATAATGATTTACACCTATTCATCCATTATTTATTAATTATTTTTAATCTATATCATTCATCAATTATTATTATATCCATTTATTGTGAATGCTGAAAATAAAGAAAATGAAAGAGCACGCTTCCATATTGTGTGCTACGTTGCTCAACAAGTTTAACAGTTACACATAACACATAATTCATGTATTATGCATGCTTATCGATATATTCATGTATGACATTTTATACATGTAGATGGACTAAAACATAATTCATATTAACATGCTTGTTAGTTCACAAAATTATACAGTTCATAAAGAACAACTAACTCAACTTATCAGTTGAAAAACAATAGTTCAATCAATTATGGCATAAAATTACATTAACTCGTGTTTGCATATAAAAACATGTCACACATAATGACAGTTATCACATAGAAACAAGTTAAGAAAAACTTACATTTACCGGCGTTTTGCCATTACCCTTAATACCTTTCATTCCTTGCACAACCTACATAGTATGTGAGATCAACAACTCAGTGTTAGTCAAAACTTAACTCAATACTTAATCTTATTTTTAAGATGTTTACTTCCTTTTATCATTCTATATATTCAGTAGGGTTGATTTATTAATTTAACCCCTTATGGACTCTTCATAGTGTTTCAATTTATCTTCATAATCTTCTTTCACTTAGCTTTATTATTACAACATTCATTAAGGTCAAAAAATCATCCTTGGAACCTTTCAATTACTTAGATTAATTCACCAATTGGCCATTAATGGATCCATATATTGGTTCAAGGTATAAGAGTGCTCACTTCATAACAAAATTAACTTATTTTTTTAAGAAAACTCGACCCGAACGGACTCAGATCCAACTTGACTTGAACCAACCTAACTCGGACCAACCAAACAAATTTGGCCAACCGGCGGGGCCTTCGCTAGGTTTAGCCTAGTCTGGGCGCGCCTCTTACTCGTTATGCAAAAAATTGACTACACGACCCTCCTTCAATAAAATGGTCATAACTTCTTCGTTTCATAATATTTTTAAGTGATTCTTGAGTCTATTTTCATCATAATTTCATGCTCTACAACTTTTATTTAGATAAAAATTCCAAATTCTAATCGAAAATGGGCTTAAACTCATCCATAACGATATGATAAAAACAAAGTTCATCATTCTTAGCTTCAATGTTTATAACTTGTTCATTAACACTCATAATGAGATTAAATACATACCATGGCTTATTAGGTTCATAATTTATCAAACCCCAAGCCTTAAAGACGTTAAAAACCAACAATAATTATCTAAGTCTCATGTTTAAACAAAAATCTTTCATTGTGGCATTTAATCATGTGACGACCCCAAATCCGGGTTCCATAACCTCGAGTTTGGTTCTCACTATTCAACACATTACTAAGAATTAAATACATACATTGCATTTAAATATCGCGGAATAATACATATTGGTTCCCTTACAAAAAGGTTACAACACCAGGGTCTATTAACCTTAACATAAACAGTTCCTATCATAAGAAATTACAAAATGTTTAACAACAGTAAACACAAATTTAAGCATCTAATTAGCATGCATAAACTAACTTAAGCTCTGGCCTTTCCTTTTCCCTTATCCTTCTTTGATCAATCAGGATTATCTGAAAAATGGTTCATGATATAGCAAGAATGAGCAGCTAGTTTGCTCAGCAAGTTTAGAACAATCATATAGATTTAATATATCATGAATGAATGAGAAATGTCATCAATGGTTCAACAATAGATATAACAATTGTGAATGAAACAGGATTCAAATTTTAATAAACAGAATATTTGAATCTTAAAATGCTGAGTGGTCACTAAGGACCCTGAACTAACGAGGGTATAATAGAGTTTCCTCTGACCCTTTGAGTTGTTTGGTTTTCAAGGGGATCAACATATTCAACCCGCTGTATATGCATTACATTTAGTCACTGACGCCCAAAGTCGGTTTCCCGACACAAAATCCCCTAATTTAGGGTTGTTCAATTCTCAGACTTAATACAAGAAATCCGCACCCAACAATGGTTTGGATAAGCTTTTAAAAGTATTCAAGTATTGAATTTATAAACGTAATATCTAGCTGAACTATTAGCTTTTGACATTTTTAGTACAGTTCATGAATCAAGAACTAATAAGCTTCAAGTGCACTAAGTGCGATTTTATAAACAATATGGATGTGGGATAATTTTAAATAATTAAACTACTTCAAGCTTTGACAATAAATACAAGTATAGAAACTTGTTTAATAATAAATGAGTAGGGTTAGAGAACTTGTCTGTCTGCTCAGCTACAATAAATGTCTAGCTTTAACTAACTTGCTTTGAAAGACCTAACATTAATAAAGTCGGTCTAATAATTAGTACGGCGTATTTGCATAACTATACGCTTAATAATGAACTTATTTACCACACATAAGTACTAACACATAATTTACATTAGTCAAAACAATATTATTAACCTTATAGACCCTTAATCATTTTAGGTTAATAATTTAATAAGTTAGAAAATATTTTTCTTAAGTGTTGAACACTTATTAAACCCTTAAACAACTTATTACAATTGTTTAATTAGATCATAATTAAATTTGATTTATTTTATTAACTCAATCTCAATTTAATTACTATTTATTCTTGGTTAAATAGAAATTAATTAATTAACTCTAGTTATTATTTAAAATAAATAATAACTAATTGTACTTACTTATTATTTAATAATAATTAAATAATAAATAATTATTGACTTAATTTTAACCTTCTTTAATTTAATATTAATCAACCAATAATTAAGTAAGTAATTAACCTTACTTATTATTTAATTTAAGGAAATTAAATAATAGTTTACTAATTTTAATCATCTTTAATTATTATTTAATGTCAATTAAATAATAATTAATTATTTAATTAATTTTAATTATTATTTAAGCTTAAATAATAATCAATTCATTCTTATTTATTATTTAAATTAAATTATTAAATCTAATAACTTAATTTCCATTAATCGTTATTTAATGCTAATTAAATAATAATTAATTAATTAATTATCCTTATTTATTATTTAAATAATAAATAATTAATTTATAAATTTTATCTCTCTTTAATTATTATTTAATAGAAATTAAATAATAATTGCTAATTTATCACCTTTATTTATTAGTAACATTTAAAATAATAAATAAATAATAAATTTATTTAACTTAACCATGATTTAGCTAACTAGATTAATATTTAAAATATTTAAATATTAAACTTAATGAAAAATATCCTCCCCAATATTATTTTTGTATTATTATTATTTTTGTTTTAATTTTAAATTAATTTTCAATTATTTAAATTAATTAAAATTAACCCGAATGGCATTTCCGTAAATAAGTTGAAAACTGATCCGAGGGCAAAATGGTAATTTTGCCGAAAAAAAACAAGGAGGGGCAAACTTGTAATTTCTCAGAAATTTTCTTCCGCGCATGGCGCGCGTAGTAAAACGAACAGCCCCAAAACGGTGCCGTTTTGAAGTCTCATTTGCTGACTTCCGCGCGAATGCGCGAAGTAATTTTTTTCTTATACCAAACGACGTCGTTTGGCTCCGCGTTTTCGGTGAACAGTGGTTGCGCGCATTGCGCGAAAACCCTTAAAATTTTTCGTCTTCGCAGAATGTGATCAGTGTTCCAGCAATACCCATTTTAAATAAAAATATATCATCAAGTAAGCTTTAAATCCTCAATAAAAATCCAAAAAAATTACCAATCACCTTATATTAATTTATAACATGAAAAATTAATTTTTCATGATTTAATATCATTATTTTTTTATAAAAAATTTTACATCACATAAACTACCACAAATCATAACTTTTTGTGTATAACTCCATTTTGAGTGATTCAAACTTTGTTTTTCTCATGATTTAATGTTCTATAATATTAGAACATTAAACCTAAGGTTTATAAAAATATTTTTGGTCATAAATTTCAAGACTTGTTTATACACTACTAAACACATATTTTAGCATATAAAATATACCAAAATACAAACCAAACATATTAAACTCAAGCATGACATAAATATTACAACTACACATTAATAACTATATTAACATGTTTATACTAACATGATGATTTCTTTAATTTAAAAACAAAACTTCATTTAAAATAACCATTACCTTGATTTAATGACTATTCTCCTTTTTCTTCCAAAATAGGTTGTGAAGTTTGAAGGCATGAACAAAATGAACTCCTCCTCCTTCTTTATCCTTATTCTTTCAATATTTTGCTCTCACTAAAATTTCCTCTCCACTCTCTCTTTTGGACTTAGAAAAATAAAATGAAGTGAAATGTCTTACTAATGCAAGTATACTTGAAAATAATAGATACAAAAATTATATCTACAACTCTAGACCATCATATGCTAGCTATTGGATACTTACACAAGTTAACCACATTAGGTGAAAAGAAGCATGGTGCCCATGTACAAAAAAAAAATCAATACAAGCAATCATTTAATTAAATAATTGAAAAATAAACTAAAATAAAACAAAAATCAATTTTTTCTCTCTCTCCTCCCAACTTGGTCGGCTGATGGACATCATTCTTGTCCCAAAATGAGTGTCACTTTCCATTTTTTTAAATAATTAATAGTTTAAACTAAGTATTTTTCAAGTGGGCCAAGTATTGGGCTTTATTTAAAATACCAATTGGGCTCCTATTAAATTGTTTGGGCTACTAAATTGTCAAATTTTATTATTCTCCACTTGGGCTACTAATTGACCCATGTTGGGCTAATTTAATAATTTACACATTAATTATTCAATCCATGATTAAATAAATAATTAGATTGAATAATTAATTAAATACTCTAACTTATTAGTATTAAATTACTAAATGGACTAATAAATATTATTATTAATATTTCACATTATTTACATTAATTAATAATCATATTAATTAATTTATTATATTTAATTCACTCATTATATTCAATTTAATTGAATATGTAATTAATAGAAAACTTATCAATTATTTTGATATTAAACTTTAGGGTTTGTTCACTAATTTAATAACATATTAATGACCCCCTTTAATTAATTCTAGTAATTAATTACATAATTATTTAATCACATAATTAATTAATCACATAAAAAGATTTAAATAATCTCGTAAAACTAACTCGTTGGAAATTAAATTAATAAAGACGTGGAAATTCTAGGACATTACGTTCTCCCCTCCTTATAAAAATTTCGTCCTCGGAATTGTAAAAATAAGGTTACTCAAATAAAAACGGGTAATTTGCCCTCATTTCCTCCTCTAATTCTCACGTAGCTTCTTCAATGGCGTGATTCCTCCAAAGTACTTTGACAGAATGAATTATCTTATTTCTCAGTTTCTGTTCCTTCCTATCGAGTATCTGAACAGGAACTTCTTCATATGATAAGTCCTTCCCGACTTGAATTGGTTCATAGGAGATAACGTGCTTGTAGTCTGGTTTGTATGGCCGCAATACTGACACGTGAAACACATTGTGAATATGTTCCAATTCAGGAGGTAAAGCTACTTCGTATGCTACTTCACCCACTCTCCTCAATATTTCGAACGGTCCTATGAACCTTGGACTCAGTTTCCCCTTCTTTCCAAATCTGATCTTCCCTTTCCAGGGAGATACCTTCATGAACACAAAACTTCCCACTTCGAAGTCTCGTTTCTGTCGATGTAAATCGGCGTATTTCTTTTGACGGTCTTGAGCTGCTACTAGCCGAACTCTTATTACCCTTATAATTTCTACCGTCTGTTGAACCAATTCTGGCCCCAACAGTCGACGTTCTCCTACTTCATCCCAACATAGAGGTGTTCTGCATTTTCTGCCATATAAAGCTTCGTAAGGCGGCATACCTATGCTCGCATGATAACTGTTGTTGTATGCAAACTCAACTAGTGGTAGATGGATTTCCCAACTGCCCTTGAAATCCATCACGCAGGCCCTGAGCATATCTTCCAATGTCTGAATTGTTCTTTCACTTTGCCCATCGGTCTGCGGATGATACGCTGTACTCATTCTCAACTATGTCCCCAATCTCTCCTGAAGACTTCTCCAAAATTTTGACGTGAAGCGCGGATCTCTGTCTGACACAATCGATACCGGCACCCCATGTCTATAAACTATCTCTTTGATGTACAATTTGGCCAACTGATCCAAACTGAACCTAATCTTGATCGGCAAAAAGTGCGCTGACTTTGTTAGTCAATCCACAATCACCCAAATTGCGTCATATCCCTTCTGTGTTGCTGGAAGTCCTACCACAAAATCCATTGTGATATGCTCCAATTTTCACTCAGGAATTTCTAACGGCTGTAATAATCCACTTGGTCTCTGATGTTCGGCCTTTACCTTTTGACAAGTTAGGCATCGGCTGACACATTCTGCAATCTCCCTCTTTAAATTCGGCCACCAAAAATGCTGACGTAGATCTTGATACATCTTCGTACTCCCTAGATGTATCGAGTATCTCGTACTGTGGGCCTCTTGCAAAATTTCCTCTCGTAATTTAGGCACTAGCGGTACCCAAACACGATTTTCAAATCTCAGCAATCCCATGCTATCAATTTTAAACTTGACCTCTTCTCCATCGGTCATCCTCTTCCGGATTCTGTCACATTCCTCATCTTTGTCTTGAGCTTCTTTCACCCTATCTAACAAGGTTGGGCTCGCCTCGACTTCTATTGACTCGTTTGAATTTCTCACCTCCAACTCCATTCGAGCCATTTCTTGAACCAATTGTTCTTGATCTGTCAATATGAACAATTTCTCCCTGCTCTTTCTACTCAGAGCATCCGCTACTACGTTGGCCTTGCCGGGATGATATAGAATTTCACAATCATAATCTTTGATCAATTCCAACCATCTCCGTTGTCTCATATTCAACTCCTTTTGTGTGTAGATATATTTTAGACTCTTATGGTCTGTGAATATCTCACATTTCTCTCCATATAAGTAATGCCTCCAAATTTTAAGGGCAAACACTACCGCTGCCAATTCCAAGTCGTGGGTAGGATATCCCTTCTCATAATCTTTTAATTGTCTGGACGCATACGCAACGACTTTGCCGTTTCGCATAAGCACATAGCCAAGCCCCTTGTGCGATGCATCACTGTAGACCGTAAAACCTCCTGTATCGTCTGGTAAGGTCAATACAGGTGCTTCACTAAGTCTTTTCTTTAACTCCTGAAAACTTTCCTCACACTTCTCCGTCCACATGTATTTTACCGTCTTTCTTGTTAAGTTAGTCAACGGTGTTGCTATCTTTGAGAAGTCTTGAATGAACCTCCGATAGTAACCCGCTAACCCTAAGAAACTTCTTACTTCTGTCGGCGTCCTTGGTTGTTCCCAATTCATTACCGATTCAACCTTCGCCGAATCAACCGAAACTCCTTCCTTGTCAATAACATGACCTAAAAATTGAACTCTTTCCAACCAGAATTCACACTTTGAAAACTTAGCATACAACTGCTCCTTCCGTAAAATCTCCAACACCAATCTTAGGTGTTCAGCATGCTCTTCCTCAGTTTTGGAATACACTAAAATATCGTCAATGAACATGACTACAAATTTATCCAAGTATTGCTTGAATATTCTGTTCATCATGTCCATAAATGCGGCTGGCGCATTCGTTAGTCCAAACGACATCACCAGAAACTCATATTGCCTATATCGAGTTCTGAATGCCGTCTTGGGTACATCCTCCTTCCTGACTTTCAACTGATGATAACCAGTCCTTAAGTCAATCTTTGAAAAGTACTTCGCCCCTTTCAATTGATCGAAAAGATCGTCAATTCGTGGTAACGGGTACTTGTTCTTAATTGTTACTTTATTCAGCTCCCTATAATCTATACACAATCTCATCGATCCATCCTTCTTCTTTACAAACAACACCGGTGCTCCCCATGGAGAAACACTTGGCTGAATGTACTTATTATCTAACAACTCCTGCAATTACACCATCAACTCTTTCATTTCTACCGGAGCCATTCTATATGGTGCCTTTGATATCGGCGTTGTCCCCGGTACTAAATCAATCGCAAATTCTATTTCTCTGTCCGGCGGTAAGCCTAGCAGTACATCTGGAAAAACATCCATAAACTCCCTAACTACTGGTATTTGCTCCATCTCGGGACTCACCACTTGTGTATCAACCACATGAGCCAAATACTCTACACAACCTTTCTTCAATAATTTATTGGCTTGCATCATCGTCAGACAAGAAGACTGTCTTGATGATTTGCTGCCATAGAATACGACCTTAGACTTATTTGGTGTCTTAAGGTGTATGCACTTCTTTTGACAATCAATTATCGCCCCGTGGTTAAACAATCAATCCATCCCAAGTATTACATCGAATTCCCCCAGACGTATTGGAATTAGATTCACATTTAACTTCTGACCCCTGATTTCAGCACAACAATTTCTATGTATGTACTCTACCGGAATTACTTCCTTATTAGCAACTTTTATGTTCATTGAGTTTTCTAGTTTGTCTCTAGGCAATTCTAACCGTTTAGCGAAATCATCATACACAAATGAACAGGTAGCACCCGAATCAAACAATACATATGCATTTATATTATTGATCGGAATAATACCTGACACCACGTCTTTTGATCCCACGACATCTTGCACCGTCATATTGAATGTCCGGGCTGTCAGCTTGTTCTGTGGTACCGGTCCCCCGATAGCCAATTTGTTGTTATTGCCCTTGTAGCCGCTACCCCCGTCATTCTTTTTTTTAGGGCAATCCTTTATCATGTGGTCAGATGCTCCGCAAGAAAAGCGTCTTACTTTCTTTGGGAGGGGACAATTTGGGGAAATATGTCCCACCTGACCACAATTGTAGCATGTATTCTTCCCTTTCCTACACTCCCCGAAGTGGTTCTTCCCACAAATATTACACGTCGTCTTCTTCTAGGTATTTCCTTGCTGATTCCCTGAGCCCTTGTCATTGTTGTTGTCCCATTTACGCTTGTTACTATTATTATTGCCTCCACTGTTGCTGTTCTTGCTTCCCCCTTCATTTTTCTTCTTGTTTCTCTCCTGGTTGTACTTGGTTAACGCATCGCTTCCTCCTTCAGCAATGATTGACTTCTCTAGCAAAGTTGCGAACGAGTTAATCTGCAGTACTGTTACCTTATTGAAAATCCAAGGTCTCAGTCCATTCTCGAATCTTCTGGCCTTGCGTTCCTCCGTGTCCACCTGATGTGGAGCGAACCTGGCCAGCTCATTAAATTTTGTCGCGTACTCCGGTACCGACATGTTCTCCTGCTTTAGTTCTAGAAACTTTACCTCCATCCTACTTTTCATACTCTTCGGGAAATAATTCTCATCGAATATTTTCTTGAATCTTGTCCATGGCACCACACCATCGCCAGCCCTATTCTGATTGGCTTCCCACCAGAAATTGGCTTCTCCCTTCATCATGTAGGTAGCAAAAATCGTCTTTTGCTCCTCAGCTACTCTTGCGATAACGAACGCTTTCTCTATCTCCTTTATCCATGATTGGGCCTCTATCAGGTCCGACGTTCCCCTAAACTCTGGCGGTCCCACCGCTTTAAAGTCTTTAAAATTTGCCAACTGATTTGGTGGTGGTGGCGGATTTGCTACTACAGGGTGGCGGTTTTGCATTGCCTCAGCTAGCATGTCGACGAAGTTTTGCATAGGGTCTACGTTGTGTCCCCCCTCGTCATTGTTAACTAACTCTTCTACCCCCTGGTTCCTTGGTGGTTGTCTACGTGGCGGCATTTTCTGTTATAAACAAAAAATTACATTATTATACTGGTTTCATCTTTTTCATTTCATTATTTTGTATCTTAGACAATGTCTAGCTAAAATACAAGTAATTATTTCAACACGCATATAAACATAAATTCAACCGCATTTATACTCATATGCTAAAACAGTAGTGCGTAGCACTTTACATCAAAAGCATACTGCTATAAATGCTTCTATCCCAGAGAAGCTACAAAAGATGGGATCTGACATATCCTACAATTTCCTAGAGTTGGGATTTAGTGACATATTAACCCTCTAATAAAACAAAAGTTGGGTTCTACTGCATCTATTTACATATGAAATTAGAAAACAACTACTACTACTGAATGTGCATCCCCCTACGGATCGCGTCGTCATACTCCTCATCCTCAATGGCCATCACCACATTCCTGCTGATGGTGTGCATAGACTGGCCCTCCTCAGCTGGGTAGTAGTGTACCCTGCTCTGAAGTCTACCATATGAAGATCGGTAAACGTAGCTAAGTCTATCCGTCCTCACCCACTTCTCGCAGACCTCCTCCTCTAGCTCAATCATCTGACCATGAGCGGCATCCCGCTGCGTCTCCATCTCAATACAGTCCTCTATCGCCTCCTGCCAGTGTGCACGGATGGCGGCCTTCTCTACCTGAACCTGCTGAACCTTCAGCTCAGCCTCGGCTAACCTAGTCTCAGCTACTGCTAACTTAGCCTGCAGCTCCACATCCTAATCTACCAGCTGATGTGTTAGCACTACAAAGTGCTCCACCGAATCCTCGTATTCCTGTACCTGATCCTCCAGTCCTACGATCCTCTCCTTTAGCTGTGTGTTCTCGCTAGAGAACTGGTAAGTCGCATCCCTATACTGATCCTCCATGTGCTGGTGGGTCAGATTCTGCTCCTCTAAATGCTGGACCCTTGCCTCCAGCTCCTCGTTCCTAGTGGTCAGTCCCTCTATGATGTCAGCGGCAGTGGTGCCCATGCCATCAGCTGACTCCTCCTCCTCAGACTCCTCTGACTCGGCCTCATCCTCACGGTAAGGCCTCATGACTCCGCCCCAAACGGGCTCCACACGATCCCCCTCCTCAGGATCTGACTCTGGCTCCTCTACAGGTGCAGCCACCAGCGGCTGTGCAATATCCATGTGGATATCAATATAGTCCTCCTCAGCAGTGCGATTCGACTGTCCGATCTCTGCCATCCTATATCATATAAAAAAAATAACACACGTTAGTACAGCAATAAAATATATTCATTGATGAAATGAAATGATATTTTATCATGTACATCTCGGCTCGATGGATTTTCTCAATCCATCTCCAAAAATACACAACATGATGAATCTCCCTGATTCATCTCCTAACGCACTCGATATGAGTTTAATACTAAGGTTATAACTTAAGTTTCGCAAATCCTAACGTTTCTAACCTACGGCTCTGATACCAACCTGTGACGACCCCAAATCCGGGTTCCATAACCTCGAGTTTGGTTCTCACTATTCAACACATTACTAACAATTAAATACATACATTGCATTTAAATATCGCGGAATAATACATATTGGTTCCCTTACAAAAAGGTTACAATATCAGGGTCTATTAACCTTAAAATAAACAGTTCCAATCATAAGCAATTACAAAAGGTTTAACAACAGTAAACACAAATTTAAGCATCTAATTAGCATGCATAAACTAACTTAAGCTCTGGCCTTTCCTTTTCCCTTATCCTTCTTTGATCAATCAGGATTATCTGAAAAATGGTTCATGATATAGCAAGAATGAGCAGCTAGTTTGCTCAGCAAGTTTAGAACAATCATATAGATTTAATATATCATGAATGAATGGGAAATGTCATCAATGGTTCAACAATAGATATAACAATTGTGAATGAAACAGGATTCAAATTTTAATAAACAGAATATTTGAATCTTAAAATGCTGAGTGGTCACTAAGGACCCTGAACTAACGAGGGTATAATAGAGTTTCCTCTGACCCTTTGAGTAGTTTGGTTTTTAAGGGGATCAGTCTATTCAACCCGTTGTATATGCATTACATTTAGTCACTGGCGCCCAAAGTCGGTTTCCCGACACAAAATCCCCTAATTTAGGGTTTTTCAATTCTCAGACTTAATACAAGAAATCCGCACCCAACAATGGTTTGGATAAGCTTTTAAAAGTATTCAAGTATTGAATTTATAAACGTAATGTCTAGCTGAACTATTAGCTTTTGACATTTTTAGTACAGTTCATGAATCAAGAACTACTAAGCTTCAAGTGCACTAAGTGTGATTTTATAAACAATATGGATGTGGGATAATTTTAAATAATTAAAACACTTCAAGCTTTGACAATAAATACAAGTATAGAAACTTGTTTAACAATAAATGAGTAGGGTTAGAGAACTTGTCTGTCTGCTCAGCTACAATAAATGTCTAGCTTTAACTAACTTGCTTTGAAAGACCTAACATTAATAAAGTCAGTCTAATAATTAGTACAGCGTATTTGCATAACTATACGCTTAATAATGAACTTATTTACCACACATAAGTACTAACACATAATTTACATTAGTCAAAACAATATTATTAACCTTATAGACCCTTAATCATTTTAGGTTAATAATTTAATAAGTTAGAAAATATTTTTCTTAAGTGTTGAACACTTATTAAACCCTTAAACAACTTATTACAATTGTTTAATTAAATCATAATTAAATTTGATTTATTTTATTAACTCAATCTCTATTTAATCTTGGTTAAATAGAAATTAATTAATTAACTCTAGTTATTATTTAAAATAAATAATAACTAATTGTACTTACTTATTATTTAATAATAATTAAATAATAAATAATTATTGACTTAATTTTAAACTTCTTTAATTTAATATTAATCAACCAATAATTAAGTAAGTAATTAACCTTACTTATTATTTAATTTAAGGAAATTAAATAATAGTTTACTAATTTTAATCCTCTTTAATTATTATTTAATGTCAATTAAATAATAATTAATTATTTAATTAATTTTAATTATTATTTAAGCTTAAATAATAATCAATTCATTCTTATTTATTATTTAAATTAAATTATTAAATCCAATAACTTAATTTCCATTAATCGTTATTTAATGCTAATTAAATAATAATTAATTAATTAATTATCCTTATTTATTATTTAAATAATAAATAATTAATTTATAAATTTTATCTCTCTTTAATTATTATTTAATAGAAATTAAATAATAATTGCTAATTTATCACCTTTATTTATTAGTAACATTTAAAATAATAAATAAATAATAAATTTATTTAACTTAACCATGATTTAGCTAACTAGATTAATATTTAAAATATTTAAATATTAAACTTAATGAAAAATATCCTCCCCAATATTATTTTTGTATTATTATTATTTTTGTTTTAATTTTAAATTAATTTTCAATTATTTAAATTAATTAAAATTAACCCGAATGGCATTTCCGTAAATAAGTTGAAAACTGATCCGAGGGCAGAATGGTAATTTTGCCAAAAAAAAACACGGAGGGGCAAACTTGTAATTTCCCCGAAATTTTCTTCCGCGCACGGCACGCGTAGTAAAACGAACAGCCCCAAAACGGTGCCGTTTTGAAGTCTCGTCTGCTGGCTTCCGCACGAATGCGCGAAGTAATTTTTTTCTTATACCAAACGACGTCGTTTGGCTCCGCGTTTTCGGTGAACAGTGGTTGCGCGCATTGCGCGGAAACCCTTAAAATTTTTCTTCTTCGCATAATGTGAACAGTGTTCCAGCAATACCCATTTTAAATAAAAATATATCATCAAGTAAGCTTTAAATCCTCAATAAAAATCCAAAAAAATTACCAATCACCTTATATTAATTTATAACATGAAAAATTAATTTTTCATGATTTAATATCATTATTTTTTTATAAAAAATTTTACATCACATAAACTACCACAAATCATAACTTTTTGTGTATAACTCCATTTTGAGTGATTCAAACTTTGTTTTTCTCATGATTTAATGTTCTGTAATATTAGAACATTAAACCTAAGGTTTATAAAAATATTTTTGGTCATAAATTCCAAGACTTGTTTATACACTACTAAACACATATTTTAGCATATAAAATATACCAAAATACAAACCAAACATATTAAACTCAAGCATGACATAAATATTACAACTACACATTAATAACTATATTAACATGTTTATACTAACATGATGATTTCTTTAATTTAAAAACAAAACTTCATTTAAAATAACCATTACCTTGATTTAATGACTATTCTCTTTTTTCTTCCAAAATAGGTTGTGAAGTTTGAAGGCATGAACAAAATGAACTCCTCCTCCTTCTTTATCCTTACTCTTTCAATATTTTGCTCTCACTAAAATTTCCTCTCCACTCTCTCTTTTGGACTTAGAAAAATAAAATGAAGTGAAATGTCTTACTAATGCAAGTATACTTGAAAATAATAGATACAAAAATTATATCTACAACTCTAAACCATCATATGCTAGCTATTGGATACTTACACAAGTTAACCACATTAGGTGAAAAGAAGCATGGTGCCCATGTACCAAAAAAAAATCAATACAAGCAATCCTTTAATTAAATAATTGAAAAATAAACTAAAATAAAACAAAAATCAATTTTTTCTCTCTCTCCTCCCAACTTGGTCGGCTGATGGACATCATTCTTGTCCCAAAATGAGTGTCACTTTCCATTTTTTTAAATAATTAATAGTTTAAACTAAGTATTTTTCAAGTGGGCCAAGTATTGGACTTTATTTAAAATACCAATTGGGCTCCTATTAAATTGTTTGGGCTACTAAATTGTCAAATTTTATTATTCTCCACTTGAGCTACTAATTGACCCATGTTGGGCTAATTTAATAATTTACACATTAATTATTCAATCCATGATTAAATAAATAATTAGATTGAATAATTAATTAAATACTCTAACTTATTAGTATTAAATTACTAAATGGACTAATAAATATTATTATTAATATTTCTCATTATTTACATTAATTAATAATCATATTAATTAATTTATTATATTTAATTCACTCATTATATTCAATTTAATTGAATATTTAATTAATAGAAAACTTATCAATTATTTTGATATTAAACTTTAGGGTTTGTTCACTAATTTAATAACATATTAATGACCCCCTTTAATTAATTCTAGTAATTAATTACATAATTATTTAATCACATAATTAATTAATCACATAAAAAGATTTAAATAATCTCGTAAAACTAACTCGTTGGAAATTAAATTAATAAAGACGTGAAAATTCTAGGACATTACGTTCTCCCCTCCTTATAAAAATTTCGTCCTCGGAATTGTAAAAATAAGGTTACTCAAATAAAAACGGGTAATTTGCCCTCATTTCCTCCTCTAATTCTCACGTAGCTTTTTCAACGGAGAAGTTTTACAAAACTATAAGGGGTGTCTTTCAAACTAATTTTCCGCTGTGCAAACAAATCTTAATTAAGTTTATTAATTGCTATTAAATCTTTGAACTCAATCTTATAAGAAAAAGATTTTTAAGAGATCTATTCAACCCCCCCCCCCCCCCCTTCTAGATCACTTGTGTGCCTCTGGGAACTAACAAACACTATATATGTGAACAACTATGGAGGATGGGAAAAAACCCTGGTGGATAACCCAATGGGTTTGTAGTCTTGGTCCCTCTTAAATGAGATTATGTGCTAGTGTAAACTAGAAGAGCGAGGAATAATGGTAAGGATATCGGATGATTCATTGTTAATGGAACCCTAAAAGTTTATGCGTTCCCCGTTTGACCCTTCCAAATTTAACACCTACCCAGTATTTGTTCCAAATTAGATATAAGGTTGAAGAGGTTGAGTATAGGATGCATGTGGTGATGAGT
Source organism: Hedera helix (assembly GCA_947179155.2). Taxonomy (NCBI): domain Eukaryota; kingdom Viridiplantae; phylum Streptophyta; class Magnoliopsida; order Apiales; family Araliaceae; genus Hedera; species Hedera helix. Next base: position 31,448,416 of record OX359278.1, read on the forward strand.
TTATATGAACAATATATATAAGGGAATTGAGAATAAACCTGACTTACTTCATCAATGGCAGTTCATTTCCCTTTGTCAATTGAGTAGGGTGTTGATTCAAGTACCTCCATGATCCTCTTGCTCAAAATATCATTTGAATTATGCACCTATAACATCATAGACGAGAGATTTGGTTTTCCATGGCCCTAAATTGACCCTTGGCCATATCTTGATTCCATTCAAGGATCTATTGGAATTGTTCCATTTTTCCTTCCATGGTTTTGAGATCCTTCTCATGTTTTTATAAGCTTAATTTCGTTGTGGATTAATCCATGAATGCATAAAATTAAACTCTGATACCACTTTGTCAAGCTCTCAATTAAAAACACAACTGGTAGAAGAAGATGCGAAATAACATAATTAGATGAGGAAAGAAATAAGGAAAAATATCACAAACCTTTTTATTTTTCCTCTCATTCTCATTCATCATAGCTGGTATTTAAGCTATCGAGCTAATAATCTTCCCATGTGCCATTATAACAGAACGAGTCACTAGGTAACACCTGTCCCTATAACGAACGAACATAAAACGACGCCGCTCTGCTATTCTAAAGTCAAAACAAACACTAACAATTAACTAGCAATTTAACTTACTAATGTTATATTTGGATGGAAAGAACAAAATGAATGGATGAATGGAATAGAGAAAGGAATAGAATGGAGAGTGAAATGATAAATTCTATTCTAACTGGAATGAGTCATTCTATATTCTCTCTCAAGGAATAAAATTCATAAATTTAGGAGGGATGTAATTAGTCTATTCCATTTCAATGGAGCAACCGAACACAATTTTTTTCATTCCATTCCTACCTTCATTCCTCCAAATTCCTCCAATCCAAATGTAACAAAAGTTCTTAATCTTGACACAAAAAGGAAGAATTGAGTAATTACATATTTTATATATAAGAGTTGGTCATTTGTTTTGGACTCTGTGTATGCATCAGAGATAGAGATCTCAATAACTTTTTCACTATGAACATTTGCACTCGAGTTCTCTTCTCACAAAATTATTCAGAATTGTCGCTACACACGCATTGAATCTGTAATTCGTATTTTGTAACATTAATTTTAAAAATTAAAATTTTAATTTAGTGGACAAAATAGATAAATATAAAGGGTAAAAATGTTAACTTTTATACTTAGGGCTTAATTTAGAAGAAAGGTTACGGACCAAGCAAGCAGAGGTTTTGTGAGACCAAGAGATTCAAAAGCCCTATCGCATTATATATAGAATATGATTTAATTCAAGTGATACATATTTTATATGCAAAAATAAATCTCGTTATAGTTTTTAAGATATAATGTTATGTTTGAATTGAAAAAATAGAATGAAAAAATATTAATATATTTGATAATTATTTTAGAGGATAAATCATTTCAGTGGAATGAAAATACATTTTATCCTCTTGATTTTTAATCCATATGAGAGGTGGTGGAATAAAATATATTTCAATGGAATTGATATATTTGATATAAAAAAATTATGATATTACACAATCCACCACCATCAATAACTAAATATACACTTGAAATACCTTCAAATTATTCTATTCTCTCCTTCATTCTATTTTATTCCTTCATTCTATTTTTTTTTCGTTCAATCTAAACGCGATATAACTGTTAGTGATTGATAATATTTACACTATATTTGCAAAGGAAGGAAATATAGTTAAAATCACTCTAAATTTCAGATTTGTGAGTTTTTTTTTAGAGAGGGCGAGAAGAAATTTAAAGGTAAAATTGATTTTATTTTGGAAAACTTTCTCCTAAAAGTGAGAGAATTTAGAGGGATGGAAAAAGATGAAAAAGTTAAATATTTTATATTACCTAAAATAATCTTCCAAAATAAATAATACGACCATCTTGTCCCTCAATCATTTCGTGTAGCTTGCTGCCGTCAATAGACTGCTGGTTGGGCCGAGCCCTTATGTTTTTTCACATGTTCGACCCTTGCCAAGTAGTTTTCCTCTTTTTTCCAAGCTAAAACCTGCTATGATTGATTTTGAGACTACTAATTTGGAACCTGAATTGGTTAATTATTAGACCATCTAAATTTGTGGGGGTGAATAATTAGTTAAAATTGATTAATTATTTACTTGATAGGGTTAAATTATACGATATTTCTATGCCCTAATACTTAGTTTTTATATTTATTGCATGCTTAAATGTTTAATTATTTAGCTTATTTTGGTTTTAATAGGTTTTATAGGATTTTAGTTAATTTATGTTAATTTAGGTAATTTTATAGTATTTTTATGGTTCTTTTTATTTATGTGTTTTTATTTATTTTTAGTGTTTTAGGTGTTTTATTTATTATTATTATGTGTTTTTAGGATTTTTAGTATTTTTATATTATTTTTATTTATTTTTAATTAATTTATATTTATTTTTATAGGAAAAATAAGCTTTGGGGGCAAATCTGTAAATTCAGCAAAACCGGAGGGCCACAGTGCAAATTCCGCAAGACTCTGAGGCTAAAATGGTAATTAACCAGCACCGGTGGCATTTCTGTAATTTCCGGAAAAAGATACGACCGCGCAATGCGCGGAGATGGACTGCCGAGTATCGAAACGACGCCGTTTCATCACAGCGTACGCGCAATGCGCGCGGTCGCGAAACAGTAGCAGGAACCGGAGAAAAACGGCGTCGTTTTGGGGCCAGAACCGCGCAATGCGCGCGGGCTGATGACGCGGTCGGTTACTGTAGCGAAGGACGCGTTTGTTTGGCGCGTTAATTCTCCCAAATCAGATTATTTCGCGAATTTGCTACTTTTTTATTCCAAATTGGATTTTAATTCCAACTAGGGTTAGAATAATAATTATTTTTCTTTTTCTTTTATTTTTATTTGTATTTTAAATCCTATTAGGGTTTGTAAAGATTAATTTCAACTAGGTTTAGGAGTATTTTGGAGCCTATAAATAGAGGGTTTGACACACAATGTAAAATACAACTCTCATTAGAATAAAAATTCTCTCTTCTATTCTTTAGTTTTCTCTACAATTATGAGTAGCTAAATTCTTTTTCTTGGTTTAAGTGATTGAAGCCATCAAGATTCATACACTGTGAGATCTAATTTATTTTAATTGTTCAATTTATATTTTGATTATTGAATATTCTTCTATGCTTAATTTTATGATTGGTTTGTTTAATTACTAGGAGGTCTACTAGTTTATTATTCATATTAATCTACTGCTATTTTTGAAGCGACTAAGTTTAATAATTATTTTGCAGATCAAAAGATTATTTTATCTTAGGAAGAATATTCATCTAAATTAAATGCAAACACGTGGCTTGTGTTGTTTAGTTCAACGATCTCTCTAATTCTTTATGTTGCTATTAAAATTAAATCTTTAGCACGTGCCGGAGGTTGTTTAATAGTAAGGGTATTTAGACCACGTGGCTCTACTTATCTAAAATTAAGGAGAGAGGAGAAAAATTATTTCACCTGCGAGTAGTTCTTTCTACGGTGAATTTTCAAAATATTAATTGATTTATTTTTGCATCAGTGATCAGTTGTAAATTCTTGATGGTGGATATTAACTTAAACCAAGACTTTTTCTTCTCATTTATTTCATTAAATTATTTGCATAATTATTTTAGTTAATTTTATTTAAACTAGTTATTTGATTAAACCCCCCCCCCCCCCAATTCTTGTTTGCAAAAACATAAAATTAAATAATCATTCTCTGTGGGATCGACTCTTGCTTACACTACTACATATTTATTTTTCCAAAGTAAGATTTTATTTTTGGGTGCTTGCGACATCACACTAAATTTTGATTTACTTCTTCATTTTAAATCGTGTAACCTGAAGTTTATAAAAATCTCATTTTACATGGTATAAAGTGCTGGTTTTTTTATCTTGTTTTAGTGCAGAGAAATTTTTCACAATGGTTGATAATTGTATTTATATATGCATGTAGATATATACACATTGTGAGTACTATTTCCATTTTAAAATATAAAATTAAACTTGACCTTTCACATTTAATTAGGTTTTGAAAATAATTATTTAGAGTACTTATAATTTTTATGATTGTATTGTATAAAATTCAATTACTTCTTATCAATTTTGTATTAAAAAAAATCTCAAAATTAACTTCAAAAAATATTATTAATCATATAATTTAAAATGAAAAAGGCATGTGTGTGTAACATGGCATTAAATAAAACTAAGAAATCTAATAAATCTAATAAATAAACATTGATAAATTATATATCATTTATTATATTTATATATAAGGGTAATATATTAATGATGTAATTCCTTATTGACATGCCTAATCCTTATGTTACGTTTGTTTGTAAGGATTATAATTTCAATGTATTAATTATAATTTTAAGGTTATATTTATTTATAAAGATTATATTTAAGATAAAATTATTAATCCCAAAAATATATTTTATTTTAAATTTGAACTTAGAACTATTAATCCAGGGATTATAAAATTACTTAATAGTCTTAGAATTATAATCTTTGATTGAACATGATATTAAATAGTCCTTCATATTAAATTATTTTATAATCAATAGATTAATAATCTCAAATCCAAATTTAAAAACAAATAAAATAAAAATGAGATTAATAATATTATCTTAAGTATAATTCTTACAAATAAATATTACGTTATGATTATAATTCATATCTTATAATTATAATATTAAAATTATAATCTTTACAAATAAACAAGACCTTAAAGAATATGTATAAATCATTTCCTATGTTATTTGTTTGTCGAAATATCAATTCCCAAAGTAAAATCCTCTTTGTAAACTTAGAAGCAACGCCGCGACGTCGTCTAGCTGAGCATTTTTTTTATTTTTTGCTAAATTTAGCTGAGCATTCAGCATCTCAGCTCTTGATGGTCTTGGATATAAAGTCGGGAGTCATCAACATACTTTCCCAATTCATCAAAATTCACATGTACTTCACATGAACTTTAAGCCCTCAAAACTGATAATGGAAGTCAATTTGATTTCAATTACAAGTAGCAGAAAGTAAAAATCTCCACGAACACAAAAGAGAAAAAGGAAGGAGAGAGAAAGCAAAGGTCTCTTCAATATGAGCAGAAGCCATCCATCGGTGCACCCAGTAGATATTTCCGCGCCGCCGCTAGCAACCCCAGATGAAGAAATTGTATTTGCGCCAAGGAGGGTCCGCATGAAAGATATTCAGGGCATGCCTGGTACCCCCACCAGCCTCGCCTTGCGTTCTGTTCAGTTCGCTTTTGCTCTTGTTTCTCTCGCCGTCATGGCCACCACCTCTGACTTCCCCTCCGTCACTGCTTTCCGGTATATATTTACATTTCTATGATCTGTATTGATTTTACTGAATTGGGTGTTTCAAGATTTTGTTCAATGTTCTTTCGATTGCTGTTTTTGGGTTCTCTATATTGGTAATTTGGTATAGTTTAATTTCTGATTTATGTGAAATTTCAATGGTGGTAAATTTCAGTGGTCTAAAATTCCGGGCTTAGGCGCTAGACAGTCTTCTACGGCCTCGATTTGGCCGGGTGCTTAGGCCCCTAGAATCAGGCCTCTGTGTAGAAGCTCTACAACACTTGCATGAATTTGTTAAGCCTTACAAGATTATTTTTTTAGTAATGTTTCATGAAAAATTAAAAAGAATTATTGTATAGTATAACAAGTATGTACCATTAAAAAAAATAAGAGCGCCTAAGAAAATGCCTAGTCCACTGGTGCCTAGGCGGCCTAGGTGCTAGGCACCCCCTTCGCCACCTAGGTCTGCCTAACGATTTTTAGAACACTGAAATTTCAATTGGGGTTCGATTTCTTTGCTGAAAATTTAATAGGCTTTAGCATTTTTGAATGTGGAAAGCTCTTGGATGTGGATATTTACGGGTGGAGTTGTTTCCGGTTGATTGGTGGGACTGATATGGTGTAGAGTAGATCGTTGCTTTGGTAGAATTTTCATTAACTTCTGTATTGTTCCTTGATTTCTTATAGTGTTTGGAGTAGAAGTAAAGAGCCCTTTCTTATTAAGATTGAAGAAAAGGATTTCCATATCCTACTAATACATAAGGACTTCCTAACTAGTAAAGACCTATCATTAAATAACATAACGAGTCAGTAATCTAATAACCAAACTAGGATGTTCAAAATGACAACCCTGGCTCAGTTTGGTCTCTTTTCTGAACTACATTATAAGGATATTGGACGTGGCAGTATAGATTAAAATTTTGCATTCCACCTAATATATCATATGCCAATGCCATTTCCATTCTCGCCCAAGTTAAGGTTTCATGATGCTTTGCATGTTGAGCTAACGGTCCATGCATATGCATATGCATAATATCTGCATACGTGGATATTTTTCATTCTACCTAATATATCATGTGCCGGTGCCATTTACAATCTCATCAAGTTAAGATTTCATGATGCTTTGCATGTTGGCATATGCATATTATGCATATTTGCATCATGAAACCTTAACTTGGATGAGATTGGAAATGGCATTGGCACATGATATATTAGGTAGAATGCAAAATATCCACATATGCATACGCATATGCATATGCCTTATCATGATGCTTTGCATGTTGAGCTAATGGTCCGTACACACACACACACATACATATGTACACACACATACATATGTATATGTATAGATTAATAGATAGATAGATATGTAGATAGATAGTATATGTGTATATATGTGTGTGTGTGTGTGTATACACACACACACACAAATATATATGTATATGTATAGATAGATAGATATATGTGTATATATATGTGTGTGTGTGTGTGTGTGTGTATAACTATCTTAGAACTGTGATTTATTCAAATCAAAACATTTAACAGCATGTATTTGCTTTCTAGTTGTCCTATTTTTAGTGCTTGGTAAGGCAATGGTAATATGTCTGTCCTTATGAGTGTAGAAGCAAATAATCTGTTTGTTATATCAATAGGTGTAATAACTATTCTATCTTTTCTGTGCCAGCTACCTTGTTGCTGCTGTAAGCTTGCAGGTCTTGTGGAGTCTATCACTTGCCATTGTTGATATATACGCTCTCTTGGTGAAGCGGTGCTTGCGGAATTCCAGAGTTGTGAGCTTGTTCACTATGGGGGATGGGGTAAGAAAGCAAGGCAGATTCCAACAAAATTGAGCATTCATAGTGGTGTTTACATACCTTATTTGTGTGTTATTCAGTCCTCGCGTAACCCTTGGAAACTGGGGATACTTTCCTGTTCTGCCTACTTCTTTTTTCCTGCTATAGTTTTCTGCAGCATAATACACTGTTATTTGTGACCTGATGACCTTTTGATGGAATCATGTCTATAGTTGTTAGTTTAGGGAAGGCCTCAAGTTATTGTGACTTAAAAATTGATTTCCAAATCTGAAAATAATTACAAAGATGCTCATAAGAACATTCTGTTCATAATGAAAAACTCTCATGAATTAATCTAAGCCAGTACTATTTCGTTTTTTTTATAAAAAAAAAAGAACACGGAAATTTATTAGATGAAAATAGAGAATACAAGCATAGGGAGACAAGGATGCCCACCTTGTAACAAGCGGGAAAAAAGAGAGAAGGAAATGTTAAAAAAATGGCAGCTCTCAGAAGTATCCCCACGTGAACTCATGACAAAAGAAAGAAAGAAGATCCTTTCCACAACAAAGCGAAATCAAATCAAATACCTATTTTTAAAACACCTAGCATTACGTTAAGTAGATCCAAAAAATAAAAAAGATTGAACACTTTCAAAGTATCTTGGCACCCTTACTACCTCCATAACCTTTGAACCATGTAAGCGACAAATTCTCCACGTAGGCAGGACACTCCCAATCCACCGCCACTACTCCTAAAATAAAGTGTCACAAACCCCTGGAAGCAGGTTAATGCATAAATAAATGAGAGTGTATCTTATCATTCTGCTTACACATAGCACTAATGTCTAAAGATAGAGCCTTGTGGTGTTTCTGGTCATTAATATTCAGCTTTTGTAAGACTAGAGAACTAATAAATTCCTTGATTTACAGAAAATGAATTGGAGCACTAGAACGATTGAAAATGCTAGTAGGCCTATGAACCAAAACTCGTTTGTCAGGAGAGTCGGAAATATGAATTGTATTCAACTAACTAATCATAAACATAAACTCTTTGGGTAGAGATTGTAGAGTCTTTCCTGGTTGGAGAATCCTGATTAGTGAGGTTCTTAAAGAAATGGAAATCCTAAGACATAGAACCACCATCAAGAACTATAAAATCAGAAATGGAGCCTTATGCAAATTGGATATGTGAAATAGACTATTAGAAGCCTGCAAAAAAAAAGAACCTGACCCACCCAAGCATCTTCCCATAAATGAATATGATGGCGTACCGCATCCTCATATCTATGTCACATTTCCACGACTTAGACTTGTCTTGTACTCTATTCAAAAGCATCAGATAGAGAGAAGGGAGTCTTAAATGCTTAATCACACTTTAACAAGCACATGCATGCATATTTAACTGTGCTGTTTTGTATTAACCTTTGAGAATGATCTTTATGCCTGAAAGTTGAATAGTGTGTCCCAATGTAAAGAATTTTGTTGGCCTCAGTTTTATGTAATACAAGAATATCTAGGAAATACTAGAAAAGACCAATGCCCCCTTCTATAAGTTAAGAGATTTCTTCTAGATTAATAAGACTAATTGAAGTCCCAATTGTATCATGCATACTCTAGCTAACAAACTAAAAAATGGAAAGAACAATGCATAACCTAGCTAACAAACTTAATCCCATTGTTTGAATTTAATAATCCTCACTTATAATTACTCAGAGATCGGCATAACATGAATAATTGGGACCTCATTTAAGTTCAATAAATAGTCAATGAGAGATGCGGAAGACATGTCCTTTTTGAATCTGATATCAAAATGGATTGTTGGAAATTTAGATAGATAGATATGGGAGCAAGGGTGATTCAGTGTTCATGGACAAGAATTTTATTTCTAATAGCTGAGGAAATATTTGGATTGTATTTCCTGTCCTGCATAATTAGACTTAAAATCATATTTTGGGTTTTCTTATTGTAATTGTTGTAGACTGGGAGCCTTAGTATGTAACTATGTATTAATTAATTTATTTAGGATTAGGTTACTTCTCCAACTTGAATATCTCCCTTTGCTCTTGTAGATCGACTCTAACATTCTCTTCCTCACTCGAGCATCTTTGTAATTTGAAAGATTTTGTTAAATAGAGTAGTCAACTAGCCTAAGGTCACATTCCCCGAACACCTCCAAACTTCAATAGATACACTGTCAGGTCCCATAATCGTAACAGACTTAATCTTCTTTAAAACTTCCTTTACTTTGGGTACTGGGAGTTTACATGCTAACCTCCTATTTGCATCATCAAAAGCGTCCTCCGGTTTTTCCTCAACTTATTCACTCTCACCATTAAAAAGCTTATCAAAATAACTCATCCACCTTTTCTTAACCTCCTCATCTCTAACTAGGAGTTTTGCAAGGTGAAAGGAGGGTAAATTGTTTGAAGTGGTGCAATGTTTGCTGTGGTTTGGTTGAACTTAATGCTTAGAATTTCAAGGACTCGACTCTTTTTGCATCTTCATTAGGAATGTGTAGTTGTCGTTTTTTGTTGTTTTAATCTTTTTGTCCATGTGTGCATATTAATTAAGTGGCATTTTCAGATGCGCAATGGGATTATAGGATCCCCCTTCACGGATTAAATGTTTTTCTTTTCTATTTGGAAGACTTTTTCTTCTTAGTTGCAATTTCTCTCTTCTTAGTCTATAAATGACTGTTGTAATACCACTATATAGCACCTATTGTGTGAATAGAGCATTCAAATCAAGTCTATTACTGACTTTGAATTATAAATGGGCTTCTATAGGCTAAATTCCTGTACTTTTGCCTACTTTACTATATAAATTAGTCCTGTTAATTTGAAAATAAAAAATATGATGTTTTTTGGACTGATTGGAAAAGTTGCGCTACACTCCTTATGCATGTAGATGTTTTATTTAAATATAATGAACTTATTGAATAAGTTGAGTTACACTGGTCTTGGTTTTCTAATTGTAGTATAATGGTCTGTTTGCAATTTTGTGAATGTGCAGATTACATCAACACTTACATTTGCTGCAGCATGTGCATCTGCTGGTATAACTGTCCTCATTGGCAATGATTTTAACAACTGTGCCCAAAATCATTGTACTCGATTTGAAACAGCTACAGCTATGGCCTTCATGAGTTGGTTTGCCGTTTCGCCATCCTTTTTCTTGAACTTTTGGTCTTTAGCATCCAGGTAATAGTATTTTTGGGGGGACATGATTTCAATCCAAAACTCTTGGTGCACTCCGGTGTAAATTTTGTTGGGGTATTAAGAACTGTTTGTATTACACTTGACTCTGCTATTGGAAGCTTGTGCTTTTTATTGCTTATGAAAAGATTATTCTCGATCACGACTGAGCTTGTCTTATTTAATTTTATTCCAGCTATCTTTTACTTCCTCCGTCCCATAAAAAAAGTTTCATTTGTAATAAAAGAATTTGTTCCGCGGAAAGAATCCTTGTTCTATTGTTGATAGTAGTATAAAATTACACAATTAACTCAAGTTTATCGATATAATTTTATTAACATGACCACTAAGCTGTCTACCTTATTATTTTAAGGTAAACTTGGAACAAAAATATATCACTAATGTTTGCAGAATTTGCAAATTGGACTTTTCCGTGGGACGGAGTGAGTATATTTTTATATGAACAAATAGATTTTGTAATGGGATCTCCAACAAAAAACAACAATATGGTATGCGCTTGTTATTATCTACATTGTAACATAATAACGTGGCAATTATCTTGTTTTTGTTGGCTTTTTATGCTATTTACCCGGCATTTGGAGGCTTCATTTTGGTTGAAAAGTCCCACAATTCGATTAGTTGGTAATGTTAGGGTTATCAAAAATTTAATCTCAAATGATATGGTAATAAATAAGACAAATTGTACTTTAAGAAATAACCAAACACGAGATTTTTTAACTAATAATAATGATACGTCATTTGAGACATTTTTTTATACAAACAATTTAAGATCCCTAGTATTATCTATAATTTAGTGTGCATTTGACGGTATTACATTGTAAGGTAGAGTTTCTTGACAAAAAAGAACTTTCATAAAAAGTTAAAATAGTGCATCACCTTTATAATACTATTCATAATCTCTGTGGGTTAATATCGATAATACAATTTAAAATAATGATATGTGTCATTCAATATTATAATTAGTATAAATAGTATAATATGAATAATATTAAAAAGTTGTATATATATCAAAATCATTATATAAATTTTTTAATACATGTATATACACCACACCCTTTGAATAAATATAATAAAAGATATAAAAATTTTGGTATAATTATAAACATGACATATACCGTATTGGCAAGTTTGGTATAATTATGAGATAAGATTTTCAATTGCTTTGTTATATAATAGTAATAGATTGTTAAAAATTCACCATAATTTTGTAAAGCCTAATAATAATGATATGTGAATTTGAAATATTTTTTAAGATCTAAAAATTTGTAGCCGTAAATGAATACTACACGATTACTTGGAATTTTGAAGTACCAAAAAAACTATTGGTCAATTCACAATCAAATTTATGCATTGGTTGTTGATTGCAAAATTATATGGTATTTCTTAGTATGGGAAAGGTGAAAACAAGTCGTGTAGAAGTAAATATGTTTGCCATGGTTTGGTGCTTTTTATTTTCATTCAATTTTCTTTTTGCTCATATGAGAAGAGGTTTATTCCATTTATATTGAAGCACAAATGTATGGAGGACCAGTTTCTACCTTTCAAGTACCAAGGAGATTAAACAAGAACATATGAGATACTAGTGTCTTTTCGATTTAAGGCAAAAACTCAACCATAAACAATCAACTTAATGTAAACTGGTTGACACCAAAGATGATGCATGAGTTCCACCCACAATAAAGATTTGCAATTTCTCCACGGAGAGAAAAGGAACCAAAAAAAAGGACAAAGAAAACTAAAGATTAGCGTCTCAGTCAAATAAGGGTCTGATTTCATGAAATTGTCCCGACTTACCATCTATCAAGCTAATAAAAATAAATTTCATTTTCTATAGCAAGAGAGTTACAATTGTATAAAAAAAACATCGCCGAAAATGCAACTCATCCCTATAAGGTTGACAGATGATATGTTATGGGACAATTCCATAGAACTTGGATTCATAGACACCAAGAATATCATGAATACTGCACGAAAACAATAACGAGAACATTTACCAATAGGTGATGATGGAGTAGCTTTCAACAGACTTCTAACAGAGAAATCTCTGCAAAAAGTCATCACACAAATCATGCACTCAATTTTGCAGCTGCCATGATTGAGAATTTTATGTGCAGGAGCACCAGAATTGTGCAAGTTGGTGGTGGGCTTGTATTCAGAAGCATTTAATTCTTAAAAATAAGTAAATCATTCCTGGGTAAAATCTCTTCTTTGAGTAATGATCAACATTCAAAATAAAATTAACCAAAATACGGTTAGAAGGAGAAAACAAACGCTATATTAGTCTCAATTTAAGATGCATAGTGAAGAGAAGAAACTAAGATTTCCATATTCAGGTATATAGTGAGATAGATTTTAACCAGCAGTTTTAAACCCTGCATTCTCACACAGACTAAGTGCACAGTAACATAAGCAGAAAGATATCACACAAATGACCAGTTAAAAAATGCAATGGCCAAACAGCACAAACCCTCCTCTTTGTGAACCCTCCATGCAACAGTGTGTCCGTAAGAAATGTAGTTCCCCATCAAGGACAAGCACAATCCAGCTGGTAAAACAGCAAATTCCTGCAAAGCATAAAGACGGTAGGGCTCTTAATTTGTCACAACTGAAAGCTATAATCCCGCTTTGACAGATTTACTACAGAGAAGAAGCATTCACAAATCTTGTTTTCTGGCACTATATACACGTGTATTTCATTGCTAAATACCTGTTGTTTAAGCATCTCAAGACAAAAGGATAGTGCATTAACACCAGCACTATCGAAAATCTGATGCAGCAAGATGTTCTGCACACCGACTGCTGTTGTCTCCAGCATTTGAAGCCCCGCTTGGTTGGAAAATATGCAAGCTGGAAGCGGCTGCAAAAAGCCAAGACAGGACAAATACAGCTAAGGAAATGTGTACATATTTTACAGGTTTTAGGCAGGTATAAGATTTGCAGTACTAAAACCCAAGCAGGAACAGTATCTGGATTAAATGTCAGAATCAAACTTTATTTATAACCATCTATCTTTAGAACTTCCTTTTTCAATATAAGAAAAAGTGATTTAATAACTATGATAGAGCATTACGGTCATACCTTGAATAAGAAGCATAATATGGCAGCCTGATGCTGCCATAGCCCCTTCAAAATTGCATTACCACTCTGGCAATCAAACCTTAGCAAATTACCACCACCCAAACCTAATTTACTTTCAACCTGCCAATAGCTTTGACAGATCCTACTGGCAAGGGCAACAGTTTCAGAAGGGAATGGGATTAAATTAATCCCCATATTAGGACTGTATCCGGATTGTGTTACTTCTACGGCAATCATTTTGACACAGGAAATAACATGGCGTACATATTGCTGTGCTATGGTTGCAACATTTTCCTCCAGATGGCTCTCAAAAGGGAATTGAAATGCTGCGACCAAAACTGAATCATTGGATGAAGGAGAACTTCCAGTAGTGTGCTTTCCTGCTGTGTTTACAGTAGCATTGGGTACAAGATTCCCTGCCTGTTGAACATTCAATATGTCCTGCGAAGCACATTGAGAAGAAAACCATTATCACTTGAAACAACGAGACCGACCATACTGAAAAATACAACACAAAAAGGGAATAACTAGCATATCTATAATCAGTGTTAATTGAAGGCACTAGCACATAGAAAATAAAGTAAAAATTTAATCACTAGCACATTTAAAGAAAAAAGAAAAACGCGTTCCTTTGCAGTGTCAGTCCGTTTAAACCAACATTGAGCAAGTTTAAATTTTAGATGATCACTTGGAGAGTTCAAAGAATTCATATGCATGTTCCAAACTTGGGATTTGCACCTTGATGCTTTCTATATCACTCTAAGCTCACTTTTACTATTTTACAACTCTCAAGCTCTCGTACACATGATTGTCATTTAGAAATTGTGTGATATTTGATAAGTTAGCCCAGGGATATGAAAAATATATATTTATACCTCTAAGATATATTAATATGATAAAATTATATTTATGCAAGCCAAAATTTTTAAAATGACAATAAGATGACTAAAATGTTTGATGAAATCTATTATTAACATCATATTAATTATAGCTAAAAATGATCTAAGAGTAGCCCAGTCAAAACTCAACTGTATTCGTATCCAATGCTAGGACCCGGAATCCAGAGGACAGCAGCACAGAGTCATTAGGTTGGTTTCCGATGATTGGGGCAAAAATCAGCTCTGAGCAACCAAGCGCATCTTTTTGTACCCCTTCACAGATCTGCAGTGCATGATTTAGAATGTCATCTGTCCAGAATTACTGCCTCAAAAATTGTAAATATAAGGTTCTATTATCCTCCATATCTCTTTCCAGTTGGGTATATATCATTGGCAATGTCACAGTTCATGTTTAAATCACAATGCTGTTATAATTTGCAGTTGATTTGGAAAAAGTGACCTACGTGTCATCGCATGACTCTGTTCAAAAACCTTTTATGTGGTGGGAAGTTACCTTAGTTATTGATCTGCCCATTTTAACCTAGAAGCGTAGTCACATAACCATTAACACATAACACAACTCAAGAATGCCTTTTATCTCAAAGTAGTTGTGTTTAGTTTAAAACATTACCACTATGGCATAAAATTTTGCACAGGATATTACTTTATAGAGTCGTATGAAAAAGGAAGAAGAAAAAGGAATACTCACTTGGCAATGCAAGAATGCTTTCTATAATATTACAAGATCAACATATATAGAAATTTGCAAGTAGTTAATAACAATAACATGAGAAAGAGAAGCACCTGCAAAATATATACATCTTGGGGCAGCAAAGCATCAGTGGTGAAAGTATGTAGGGCATGAGCATTGAGTCGAGTTATTTCCATTACCTATGGTGCAAGTAATAATAGAAAGAAGCATTAACATACATATACAATTAAGAAACTAATATTGCAGCATGGTATATTCCAATTTTAGAAGGAAACATGTCTAATTATGCTAGTTTGTTGAATATTTTCCCTGTCATTAGAAAATGAAATCCGCCAATTAGTTTCTACCGCATCTCTTTATTATGCTAGAAAAACAATAGAATACCAGTTATGGAAAATTTGCACCAGCAAAAGAACCTAGAGAACTTTGTGCAATGGTTCTTTACCTCGTATCCATCAGACGAAACTCCAGACTTTATTAGTAAGTTGGACAACATTGCAAATTGAATGCAATTTAAAATGAACAAACCTTATTGTCATTTGTTTGTTCAAGAACTACACTGCTCTCATGAAAATAAGCTGAATCCAACCCTAGAAAAGCAAATGAGGACACAGCAACTTGTCCATCAAAATTGAAGTTTGCCCACTCAAATCGGCGCTCCCTCAAGGATTGTACCAGCAACGCAGGACATATATTCTGAAAGAAACATATAACACCTCAATATTTCAAGAGTTGCTGAAAATCATATATATGTATGTGTGTGTGTACTATTCTAGGATATTACCAAGTAAAATAAATTCTACCACTCAATTGGAGAAAACTTAACTCTATATTCAAATGTAGGCAGATATTTATTTCTCCAAGAAGTTACTTAGAAGAGCTTCTTAATAAAAAAATAGTTACAAGAGAACTTTGGGAATTTATGGAATACTATATAACAGAAAATTTGGAAAGTAAATATAATTTTCTTCAATAGGAGACTTAATATTTTGGGATATTCCTTAGTTGGTCCCATAACTATAGGTGTTTTTCACTTTAGTCCCATAACTAATTTTTTGACTTAATTGGTCTTCTAACGTTATAAATGACTTAACCAGTTCTCCAACATTATAAATTCTGTAATGCCAGTTCAATTTGTTAAAAATTAACAAAGAAGTTCGCTTAATTAACACTTCGTAAAGTATTAATTAAAATGGAGGGCATATTAGCCATTTGGTGTAATGACCCTTCATCCAGCTAGCAACATCTCCAATATCTCTTCTTTTCTCTCTCTCTCAAGAAATCACCATCCATTTTACAAAAAAATGACTATTTCTGCCATCTCCAGCTACCTATCTCATCATCATCATCAGTCATCAACCGCCAAAAGAACATTGAAGCAGTTGTCAAAAAGGGAGAAAAAAGAAAAGGAAAAAAAGAATAAGATGGTTGTTGAAAAAATAAAGTAGATAATGTAATTAAGGTAGAAATGGAATAGAGAAGGAACAGAATGACAAATGGAATAGAACAAGTCATTCCACAACCCCCTTAGGAATGAAAATCATCAATTTGGCAAGAATGGTTCATTCCATGCAAATGGAACAACCAAACACATTTTTTTCATTTCATGGAAATAAGCCATTTCATTCACCGTTTGATTCCTGCAATCCAAACACAGTATAGATGTAATAGCTATGGCATTTGTTAGGGGAGTGAGGTTGAGGCTTTTACTTATCTAGGTTGGATATGTTAATGGATGAGTTGTTGATGATTGGGTTTCGTTTCTCCAACTCTTCGTCCTCCTTCCACAAAGAATGAAGAACCGAATACTTATTTGTTTATTTTGGGTAGGGACATTAAGTACTTAATATATACTGATAGTAGAAGTTATTTTTGGTTTTCTAGTTTTTCAATTTGAATCTTTCAATAGGTCTTGCCCCGTATTTGTTTGGCAATGTTCTTGTTCATCTTGTCCTTCTTCACTCAAACGGTGTACGTATAGAGACGAAAGGGGGCTATAATCTGTCAAGTCAAGAACTTATTACAAATAGATGTATATGTTTACGGATAGATGAGATTTTGTTTATATGACTATTATGCCCTTGTAATTTAATGAATTGTTAAATTATTTGGCTTTTCAGTCGACTGGACCAAGTCAGCCAAACTATTAGTTAGTAGACGAAACATGAAAAATGCCTATAGTTAGAGGACAACGGAGGGATTATTTATTTTATTTCAACTATAATAAGTGGTAGTTTCTACATTTTCAACCAATTGATTGAATTTCTGGAATTAATTGAAGAGATTGAGGTAAGATAGATTGAAGATGATAAAGTGCACCTTGAAGAAGTTAATCTTCGAGACTAAATATATAAACCTGATAGGCTACTCCACTCATTGACAATAAATTTTGAGCTGGATGATTCAAAATGGCTTAGTTCAAACTTCAGATAATTTCCTGGCCCACTGACCCACATACCATGCACCAGCTGATATAAATTATCATGTTTGGCTCAAAATCACATGTGGCGTGAATTGGCTTGTTGACAATATAAAATCCCACCTGACAAGTTAAATTTGGACACTCAATATGTACTATTCTTATCATTGCCAATTAATTTAAGTTGAATGTTTTGGCACACCTCAATTACAACAAAAGATATTTTCAACTATATTTGCCTAGCATGCTCCTCAAGCTCCTAGATGGGATCAATTTGAGTTGCAGTTCATTATCACCAACATACTTGATGTTGATGAAAAACAATTTAATACAGACTTCGTCCTATTAAATTTGGAAATCTTTCCGAATCTCAAATTTGAGGGCCAAGAATGGAGCTGATTATATATATATATATATATATATATATATATATGTATGTATCTATCTATGTATGTATGTATTTTTGGTCCATGAAAATTGGAACCAACAACCTTGAGTAGTTCTGAAAGTAGGTAGTGTACTCGCTTGGAGACAAGCTACCTAACCCACCTCCTCATACTTGGCTGGCTTAGTAGAAGCAAGGAGCCTTTCTTAGATGATGGCAGAATGAAGTACTAGTGCTTACGAGGTCTGTCTTAATCTTCTTGTTTTGTTTTGTTTCTGGACACTCCAGGACTAAAAAGGAAAGGAAATCCCTCACTCCACTCCTATCGGAATGGTGGGGCGAAAAAGGACTACAATATGGGGCTTACAAAAAACTATTCTAAGAAGTGAAGTTCGAAAAAGGACTACAATATGGGGCTTACTAAAAATTATTCTAAGAAGTGAAGTTCTTGTTCACACTCACATGCGCTGCTTTCGGCTAGTGAAAATGATAGACAGCTGTTGAATGTCATTGAATTGAAAAAAAAAAAAAAAAAGCACCGAGTTCGAGTGGTAAGGCCATGATCTACAGGGGGAACGGATCACTAATTCTTCCATTCGAGGCAGGTGCACAAACGACAACTTCAAACGTCATACCTACACCGTCTACCTATACCTGATATTTACTACAACTAGAGTACCCCTTGGGATAACAGTTTTGTGTACTAAGGAGTGATTTCTCTAATAACCTCAGGTGTGATGCCTTGGTTTATCTTATATATCAATTACCTCATCTCCTCTTATTTCCAAAGTTATCACGGCGGGACACAGCGATAGTTGACCGCCAGAACACCTAGGCGATAAGGCGTCCGTATGGCGACAAATTGTTAACAATGTATAATTTATACATTATTTATTTTATTTAAAAAATATATTAAATAATAAAATTTTATATAAATTGAAACTCAAAACATAATAACTAACACTATGGAATATACTTAAAAACACAACACAATTATATGAATATTTTACATTCAAAATTCAAAAATAAAACACTTAACATTAAAAACTAGTAGAACAAGTCGACAAACACAACAAAGAAAATAAAGAATCAACTAATTTAACACCCATCACATATTACAAGTCTAATAAGTAATAAATTACAACACATAGCAAGTCCATAGGTTATGATGATGAGTTATGGGTAAAAAACACTCAATCACTTAACTTGGGCCAGCTACTCAGGAGTGAACCTTGGCAGCTCGGTGTCCAAGGCGTCACATTATCCTTCTTTAGCGCTAAGACACCTAGGCGACGCCATGTCAACTATGCTTACTTCTCATAGGTAAACCCATACGACAACAATAGTAGAAATCTAAAAACTTCCAACAAATTCTTTATCTTGTCAATTTAGATATGGAAAATTTGTATCCTACAAAGTACAAGATAGTTTGTTTGGATTAGGAGGAAAAGTAAAGGATATGAACAGTTTAGTTAAGATATGAAAGGTATAAAGGAAACTAAAAAAGGGTATTGGTAAGTGGTAGATGGTAACCTTTCTCTTTTTAGACTTTAGATAAATAAGGAAAGGAAAAAAATACTTTTACCTAATTAAAGAGAAGATAAAAAAAATAACAAAAATGATAAGTCTCCAATTAATTGATTAGAGAGGCAAAATGGAAAGTCATATGCTAGTTAAATTAGGGACAAATGAATATATTAGAGCCTTATATTTAGTAATGACTAAGTAAATAGTTTATTGCAAATTGGAGTAATAAATAATACGGGGGTTGGCCTTATGCTGACTCAAGGTATTATACCAGGTGATGAATAGGTCTGAAATAAGAGCTTTTACCAAGTATCAGGCCAAACTCATTATAAAAGTTACAGCTTAATTACAAAAATTCCACACGAAAGACTAATGACTTCAAAAGAGGTGCCAAATGAAAATTCACGCTTAGCACTTTCGTTTAAGTATATTTATAGGCTTCTATGATTCTATCAAATTGGTAGCAAACAAACAACACATTTAGGATTCGAGTCTCATACAGGGAAACATGTAGAAAGGTTTGCAAAAGTGATTAGAAAAAAAGAATAGGGTGAAACCATCATAGTTTTTTTTTTTTGGGGGGGGGGGGAAGGACCGGTGGATATCCAGCCCGTAAATGCGATGGATTGTACTTAAGATCATGGGTGGGATCTAGGGGTATGGGACCTAAGTTTTGATCAATTGAGGGTACAACTTAAGTTTATCCATCATAAGGATTTTGGCACATTCTTCAAGGTACCTAACATGTTGTCAAAGCATTTTCTTGAACAAAGTGAAGTTATTTGTTACTAGCACGTTAGTGGCTAGACAAGAAGAAACTCAATGGATATAAAACAAAAGATCGAGCAACTTAATGATCCTCTATTTGTTGCCAAAAAATGGTTTGATAAGGGGAGGGGGGGGGGGGGGGTAAGGACCAGTGGATATCAAGCCCGTAAATAAGATGGATTGTACGATCGTGGGTGGGACCTAAGGGTGTGGGACCTAAGTTTTGATCAGTTGAGGTAGGACTTAAGTCTATCCACCATAAGGATTTTGGCACATTCGTCAAGATACCTAACATGTTGTCAAAGCATTTTCTTGAACAAAGTGAAGTTACCTGTAACTAGCACGATAGTGGCTAGACCAGAAGAAACTCAATGACTATAAAACAAAAGATCGAGCAACATAATGGTCCTCTATTTGTTGCCAAAAAATGGTTTGATAAGTTAAGATTTTCTTTAAATGTCAAAAACAAGGGTCTTCACTGAATTTGTTGGATACCGATTTTGAACACTAACCATTCAAAATATTTAATTCATGATCTCGATTGGGGGTGGATTCTTCTGGTCGACGAATCCCCAAATCTTCAATGAGATTCTTTTGTAGTTTTTTCTTTTTAATTATAAAAACTAAAAATATTACTAATACTATATAACGTACTATTCAATACTCCCTCCATTCCAAAATATAAGATTAATGTTGAATTTTTTAAGTCAATTTGAGAAATTTTTAAATTTAAAATTAATAAGGTTCATTTAAGTTTTGAATACAATAAATCAAGTAATTAACATTACTTTGTAAATGGTTTATAATAGTCATAATTGTATTGACTAAATTTAAATGAATTCATACCAATTTTGAATTTAAAAATGTATCAAATTGATTCCAAAAAATCAAGTTTTATCTTATATTTTGAAACAAAGGGAGTGTAATGTTTGATATACTAATACTATCCATGAAATTAGTATCAGAATTACTTACGGTATATTTCCTATACCTAGATAGTATTCGTGTTATAAAATTTTCAGTTTCTTCAATTTATTACATTGTATTATAAATTCAAATTAATTAACATTAGAATTTAGTAAAAGTATGTGTGTGTGTGTGTGTGTGTGTTCAGTTTCTTCAATTTTTTACATTGTATTAAGAATTCATATTTATTAATATTAGAATTTAGTAAAAGTGTGTGTGTGTGTGTGTGTGTGTGTGTGTGTGTGATCCTAAGTTTATAAAAAACGTATTTAATAAGTAAAAATATGCAAATCTCCGAATTCCCAATTTTGAGATTTGCCAAACTGCCGAATCCCCATATACCGAATCAGAATGCTTGCTTCTTAGCTTTGTGCTTCATGATGATGATATGAAGGAAAAACTGAGCAGGAAGCTAGATAATGAAGCCTATCATCCAATTATGGATTGATCTTTCACAAAAGGACCAGCTACCAAGTCAAGATCATGACTGACTTCAGTTTTCTAGCGTTGAATCCTTCTAACAAATCGTTTATGGTTGCCTCTACAAATTTCCTTTCAAGTGATGTGTCATATCCTGTCAAAGTGGTGGATATGGTTGAAATTTGAGTTTTAAAAAGGCAAATATGTAAACTACCCACGACCATGATGGAAAGAGGAAAAACTTCAACTTTGAAATTAAAATTAAATACAAGGCTGGTGAGATGTAAGAACCTTATATTAAGTTACTTTAAGAGGCTAGCTGGTTTGAATATTAAATATGTAGGGGCTGACCATGGGGCTGAATGGATTGTGTAAGGATTGAGTTCAATTTTAGGATAATCTCTAGGTTAGGGACTAAATTGAGGAAAAAATCAGGGATAAACAATGAAATTATAGAGCATAATTGAGCTATATATTTAACAGTGACTTGTAAGTTGGGGGATCGAATTATGCTGTAATTGCAAATTTGGAGGTTGGGGCTTCCTTTTTTCTTAAAAAAAAGAATAGATTTAAGGAAAAAAAAAAAGTTCGAGTAGAGAGAGAAGACAGAATAAGGGGAGGACAAAAAACCTCTAAAACAAAGTCCTTCACACAGGGCAGCCCACAAGTCCCTCCCAATTTCTTCTTCCTTCTAAATTTTGCATTGTTTGAAGATGAAGGGTTTTATTACACCTAATCCCTCTCCTTTTCCTTTTCGCTCTTGAAAGGAAAGTAAGTGGGATCGTAAGGGAATCATCTTTCAAAGGATATGGTTATACTTAATTACAACACCTTATCTTTATAAACTTGAAGGCAGGGTCTTACATTAGAATCAACATTATGTTCTCTGGGTGAAAGTTCACTCACACAAAAGTGATTATTTTGTAATAATGAACAAAAGTAATCAGCCTCTTAAATAAAGTACTCCCTCCATTCCAAAATAAATTCAAACGCAAACCTGATGTGATTCATTTAGCTTTTGAATACAATAAATCTTGTATATACTAATACTTTTTTAAGTAGTTTATAATATTCATAATTGTACATTGTACAATCTAAAATTAAATGACTTCATATCAATTCTGAATTTGAAAATATCTCATATCTTGGAAAAGTCAAACTTGGTCTTAGACAGAGGAAGTATATCATTACAGTTTACAGGAAGGAATCGCCACACATCAATCCACACTTTTCTGCAGGTCCTAATGTTACTTCATGAAAACTAGTGGTAACAACAGTACGCATGTCATTTTCCTGTGCCGTCACTACAACAATCACATAGTCACTGCCTCAACCTGGGACTCTAGGGTTTGCAGGCATTGTCAGCAACTGCCAATCCGTAGCCCATACTCTAAACATTCAGTCTTCCTCAATATTGCTTCAACGGGCTTCAATTTAGTTACTGATACATTATTCTACCATTACCGAGCATCAGTCTAACCATGTAAAAGTAATATCTGAAAATCTTTCTAAACCCCAATAGAGTCCATAAAATTCCTTGAACATACTAAAGCCTCTATTATGAAGTGAGATAAGTACTTTCCATTCAGTATTCAAACAGTGAATAAATTGAATATTAAGAAAGCAGAAAAAGTGCGAGAAGAGGAGTGAGCGCAATAAACTGAAGACTAACCTGAGGTTTGTTCTTCATAGCATTCTCAAAATGGTTGTAACAAAGAACATTTATGTGACAAACATAATATATATTACTGAATTTGGGGCCAAATAAACACTGCAATGCAGTAAATATTAACAACTAAAAGGCAATAACTAGATCCAGCTGTTGCTTGACTTCAAAACTTATCAAGTCTTTTAAGTATATCATACATATTTACAAATAATTTAATGATATGCAAATATACCTCAAAATATCAGGTATTATACTTGCAATAAATGGAGCACGTGATATTGAAGGCGTTTTATTAAAATAATTAGGTTACAACTCACTTGAAGCAATATCGAGACATTTACGCAAAAGACTCCTCCAAATAATGAAGGCGAATTGCTAAAATTTGAACCGATGCCAATTCTCTTGCTTTTATTAACAGATAGTATCAAATTGTCGGCAGGATCATACGTCAGCAACGACCAGCCATCACCACTGAAACCATTGATAGCATCATTGAAGAACCTGAAAGGAAATGAGAATAAACAAATGTAGAGAACCACACCAATAAGTTTTAAAGGGAGACAGGTCCATGTTTGCACAAACAAGAAAAACAAAAGTATAACATGCATATAAGAAAATTCTAGTTCAGTTACATATATTTATATCTACAGAGAATGAAAACACGCAACAAATATCATAAACTTTTTCTAAAGTGGAGACCAATCTAGTAGGTTGGTGGTTCAACAAACAAAGGAATTAACCTGCTTATTCTTTGACCAAGAGATGGCAAAACAGAAGGATGCTTGCCAAAAATAACGGCAAGCTCGCCTCTCCTTTCTTCAGCAACTTGACGAATATGATGCAGTGCCTTGGTACAAATATTAAATTAAAAAATCCTAAAGTCAGTTCAACTACAATATAACAAATACAAACTTTGATAAGAAATAACTGAAAAGAGTAAGCAAAATACTATTTAAGGACACAATACCAGCACAGACGTAAGTAGATCCATTTCAAGATAGTTGATTTATGAAGCTTTCCTAGATCATGAAACATTGATACCATAATGCAATAGTGAAAACATATCTTCAAACCTATTTTAATAATAATGATATCTAACATTATCAAAGTAATGACCTCCATCATATGTTTTGAAAGTGTATTCCCTCCCATCTACTTTGGGTCAAGCTCGGTGACAATGTTAATTTTATGTTAACTCATAAAAATCTTAAACTGTATTTAATGTATTTAAGGCACCTGACAAAGAGGAAGGCTACACTTCATAAAAATAAATAAATAAATAAATTTTTAAAAAAAAAGAGAGAGAGACTCGATAACGATGGAACTCCCACCACAGTTTCTTAATTAAATTCTGTATTTTCGCATCTTTCCTAATAAAATCATCTTTCTTATTTAAGAAAATTTGTATTTTCGCCTCAAGTAAACCATCTGCCCACTCACAGAGGGGGAGGAGCGATGGCTTTAGGGGGACCAAGTAGTTACCCAACAGTTTGCAGTTTTTATAGAGCATTGATTTTCATCCTAAAATTTCATTATTTACAGTTAACAGAAATGATTTATGGAACATATAAAGGGAGACCCTTTGAGGATTCAAGATACCATAACATTTGCCACTTACAGATAGTGTCATCTTCTGGGCCACAAGGTTGGATAACTTGTAACTTGGTCTCACCTTCTCAGGAACAGTTGAAGCCTGCAAGGATCAATCCTTTAAGAAAATCATAACAAAGTAGGTTCAAAAGGTTTCTGCTGGCTAGGAATAGTACCTCAAGATCAAGGTGATTTACAATGTCAATGGTTGACCCGCCCCCCTCGTATGGCCGAATCAGTTGGCCACTGGTCAGCATCTTTGCTCTTACAAATTCTGAAGAGTTGAGCAATCTTGGGACAACATTAGAACCAGAAATTGATTGCTCACATACCTGAAATTTTTTGTGCCATAAATAGTATTCCACAATTAAATAGGAATAATACAATTTGATACCAGTAAGTTTCTGGACATTTGCCGATGGACGTTCGTATAATTATCAATAAGAAAAATTATAAAAGAAATGTTTTTTATGGTGGGAAATGAAATCGTTAATGGTTGATAAGACCCTAAAAGAAAGGGAATGTAGGTCGTCTCCTAAAAACTTTTTATATCGCTTAATGACTAGAAGTAAATTTACTATGAAACTGGTCCTGCTAGGAAAAGCTATTTTCATGGTTTGCATTATAAGCAGTTACCGCATTACACATAATTATGATTAGCTATATGATAAAAAGGAAGCTTTACATTGACATAGTAAAAAAATCAATCACATCAAATTAGATTTCCATAACAAAAGTAAGGATTGAAAATCAGATGATACCACAAGACTGCCATCTTCTAAAGTTGAAGTATACTTTAACGTCCAAAAGTCACGTGCAGGAGCTAAGGTAGTAGGAGCATAAAACTGAACATCAAATCTGAAATATCAGTGCTTGTTGCAACAACAATGACAATTAAGAACGAGAAAGACAAATATATAGTCTTAACAACAATGATTTTGCGAAAGATCAACAAAATCTGGATATTTACAACTTTTTTGCACACCTGTGTGTAGATCAGTTCAATTGTTCCTCCATCTCTGACTGGAAACTTGGCGAAGACTTCCATCATTCGGCAATCCTGACACCAAGACGGACAATTTTCGAGGATCTTCATTACCTATCAAAAATATAAAATCTAACTATCAGCTGTAAGAATTATATAATAAAATAAAGTAGATTAAAAGAGAAATTAGTATAAGTTAAATCAGTGCCACAACAGGTTTGAGATTTTTCATTTCACACATTCTTCTCGAGTTTTGTTTTAAAAGGGTTTGCTCAATATCTAAAATTTCCTGAGAAACTAGTGTAGGTATTCTGCAGCAACTACGCAGAAATAGGTACTTCAATCATATAATATCATATCATACCTCGTTAGGATCCAAAGGCACTGGAGTCCGAGCATGTACAGCCACCCCAACACATTGACGTAAACAGGAAATAATTGGAAATGACTCTGGGTCACGCTGATAAAATAATACAAAAATAAGAAACGAATTATATAGCTCAGGAAAAACTTAAATGGAATTCTTGATGAGTAAAATCAGCCTATTGAATGTGACCAATGCAACAAGACAAATTAAATGATATGCATTTATATGAAGCTATAAAACTAGCAGTTCATCAATAAGATAGAACATTAAAAACCTTCTCCCTGGGAATTGGGACCCAGTCCACAGAACTATCTGTAGCTTTAAAAAGGAAGTCTCTCAAGATCTCCTTTGCCAGCAGGTGAAGACTGCAATATACAGTTAAAAGTGAATCAATAAGTGGAACATATGATTGGGTAGCATGTACACCACTAAGATGGAAATGGGTATACTGGCAGTCAACTCCACCTTGTAAGATTATCAGCAGTGCTAAGATAACAAAGAGGCGCGTATACTGTAGATTCGCGACCTGTGTCTGTGGTTAAAGGGGATGCCTGCATCAAAATCATTATTAGCTTATCATCTCTATTAAGCTTTCTCTTTAAGATTTAATCAAGGAGCAAGATAGTATTTTCTACATTCATAAATGAACAGTGTTTCTTTAATATGTATATCTTCTTGTGTTGGTTGTTTTCTTTTTGCATCTTTCCATCTCATAAAATCACAAGGCAAGTTGAACTACTATCCTAGTATCTCAACTACAAGAAGTTCAGTTACCTTCTACAATTTCTATAGACTATTCACAGCCTAAGAGTACCTCATAATGGTTAAATTACATTTTCTCTTACAATTATGATTATATAAGTACCAAACAAAATTAGCTTGTCTACGCAAACAAAATATGGTAGTTCATACATTGAATCCCACTTTGCAATTGGAGTAAAATAATTATCTGTCAAATCCACCATATTCACAACTCTGCACTAGTCAAATTGTGCCATGGATAGTAAATTGAAGTCGTTTAATTAAACAGAACCAGCATGATATACATATATTACCTTTCAGATCTTAAGGATACAAAACTGTAAATTTGCAGATGAATTTGTATCTAATATGATCTTGTATGATTTCAAACACAAAACAAGTTCAGTTGTTGGCTATTCAGCCTGACAATGAATTACGCAAAGTGGAAAAGTATCCAAAGCAAGCAAGTTGAGAGAAATTATTTGAATGAACAAGGAAGCCGTGTTGCTTCTTTTGTTTCCTGTTTGGCAGGTATAACTGAAGTAGAACTTGCCAGAAGGGACAAACCTGTCTTCAAGAGATGTAAGCAAAAGAAAAATAACCCAAAGTTTTAAAAAATGACTATATGTAGGTATCCTCCCAAAGTTCAAAAAATAACCCATGAAAGAATGTGAATCCAATAGAATATAAGGCGCAACATGAAGAGGGAAAAAGTGATAGACATCCTCTAAGCATCTTCAATTCTTCTCCCTCTAAATAGAACATATAAAGCATAGCAGTTCAACATCTCCCTCATCCCTCCTTCCAATGAGCCCACGTGACAGAAGTAAACCCCAAATAGGCAAAGAGAATTGACCACATATCACAGCCATCTTGAAATGAATTAAGAAAGGATATTAACATGCTTGGTATCTAGAAAGAGCTAAACTATTTATAAAATGCCAAAAATACTATAGACAGATAGGTTTACAATAAAAGCATCCATCTGAAAGTCCAACAAAGTGATTTATACAACCATCATTTCTTGAAAGTCCAACAAAGTTGTAAAACACAATGTTGATTCTCTGTCAATAAAATTTTCTAAGAAGTTATTAACATTTTATATCTCAAAGAAAAACCCAATTTCATCTTCGGGGGGTTCTTTTCTCTGTGGACATAATAGTTTGGTGTACAAAACTTTCGAAAAAGTTTATGAGTGTGTTCCAGGGTATCCAGGGAGAGCTCGCCACAATACCATTTCAGTCATTGGCATATTGGAGAACAAAAAAATTATATTGATATTCCTATTTTCAATCCTCTACCAAAATAGAATTTAAACACCTTTGAAAGCTCAGTTGGTTTTAGATGATGATTAGTTCTTCCATTCCTTTGGTTATGTTGAAATAAGCCAAGGGACAGACTAATTCTTCTGGAGCAGCTAAAGATCTATTTTGTGAAGTTTCAATGGCTTCTATTAGTTCATAAAGTACTTCTTATCCGGTCAAATACTCTATTAAAGGCACTGAAACAATGGAATTATCTTAGAGGTTTTGAGGAGAATTAGAAAAACTAAAACTTTTGTACAAATGGTAAAGGCTTTGATATAAATTTATCCATCTATAGTATCATATACAATGCATAAAGTTACATAATCTACCACTTCTGTACTTATGAATTTTATTGTTTCCTTGGTTAATTGACATATTACTAAATGTGAATACCTAACAGACTGCAGTGATTACTTTTATTTTTTTTCCATTTTAGTTGGAAACACTAGACAAATAGCTTCAATTTTATAGTTATCATAGGATGTATAGTACTGCAAACAAACCTACTTCTACGTATCCTACCATGTCAATGTGCCTCTTTCTACTTGTAGCTTTTTCCCCTCAAAATGTGAATATTGGGCAGTTCAATTCTGCTCTTAAAAAGTAAGTAGGTCATCGGCTCCTTTTCTGGATTGTTGCTTATGTTTGTTCAGATTGTTTCCAGCAATAAGCAAGAGGGAAAAAGAAAAGCTAAAATAAATAATCCCAATGTACATCAGGCAAAGAAAATTATTTTTAAATTCAAACTCTCCATTTTATGCCCTCGTGACCTTTGATTTGGAGGGTGTGTTTCACAAAATAATCCTAATGGCGCATGACAAATCACCCACCTTCTAAGAAGATTATCAAGTAAACATCTAGCACTATATGAGCATATATATCATTAGCTAAAGTGCTTTAGTAATGTAGGAAATGCCTACCAGCAGCTGTAAGAATGTTTTGTGTCTGTCTGTATCAAATCACCGTATAGTGAAGTAACCACAGTTTATCATGTCACTGTGTGGTGAAGTAATACAGGGTTCCATGACTCATGACAGTCAAAATATGGAAGAATATCATAGATGTACTTATAGTTTTTTCACTAATAAAAGTGCTTTTATCTTTCTTCTTTTTTTTCTGTAAGATTACATGTGACTAAAGTTGACATCTTTTATCAAAACTACCCAAAGGATATGCTCTAATATAAAAGACAACTATTTTTTGATATCTCCATAATTGTCAAGACCACCACAAAATTATTAAGAATTAAAATATAGTCAAACACTGAATGCAATCATTTACTTCCACGATACACATCAAAGATTCCGATATAGATATATAGATGTGTGTGTGTGTGTGTGTGTGTAATCATATGCTTCCTTCACTAATTTAGCGAACCTGACAAAATCCACACTTGTAGGATTCCAATAAATACTTGGAACAAATTCACAATTTCAGCAGTAACTCAATAAATCCAACAAGAATCAGCAATCATATGCTAAAAAAATTCAATTCATCCGACATTCGAGTAAGCTATAAGCAAAGGCATAAGCAATAATTAATTTAAATTTGATGGTAATACTTGAAATGACTTGGCATACATTTTGCAGTTGCAGCCTCATGCATCCATTATCATATACCAGTTCTGCCACCTGATCCTGAAGGCAATTGATCTCATCCACCAATTGCTTATTTTCTTCAACCGACTTTTTGTTCAAAGACTCAAAATCATTATTTCCTTTTTTACGCAGATTTTTCTTCTCAAGACTCCTGCAGAGAAGAGAAAATTAAAAAAAAAACATAAGTTCCCTTAGCACTTTATCAGTAGTCTTTTAATTGCATAAATGAAATCCACTGTAAATGAACTACTTGAGACCATAACATAAGATCCAAAGACAGAAGCCAGAAGTTGCTAAATATGATACAATTATAAAGGCAAGAAAGTCTATAACATAACATGCTTGGATTATCTCAGGCCAAAAAAAGTACATCAGTGTTCTATGTTTGATTTTACAGTTTATAGAGATCTTTGTAAAAATAAAACCTCTTGTGGCATGAACACAATTTATATAGACATCTGAGTCTCGTCTCTATCGGTGCATTATTACCAGAACTATTTGTGGGAAAGAAAATTGTGAATAACCCAAAATAAGTATTCTTGAATCAAGCGGATGAATATAGGGTACATATTTAATACATCAGTGCTAACAAATAAAACACATCAAAACAATGAAACAAAATTAACAAATCAATATAACCAATTCATTCCATAGAAAACTATACCTTCGGTTCTGAAACCAATTTTGTATCTTCTTAGAGTCTATGTTTGCAAACTCTGGGTTCTTTCTTATTAAATCCATCTGTTGCAAGTGATTTGGATACGGACACACAGCATATAGTGTCTCCAATGCCTCAACCTGCTTGGCAGAGAAGTGTTTCCTGCTGCTTACATCACCACTGCTGGAGCTCCCCCTCACACTTGAAGAACTTGGCATTACCGTTTCCTCCATTGAATCTCAACCCTCACAAGTACAAAAATTGAAATGCCAAAAATAAGCTGCAAGCAGTTTTATATACTTTATCTCAAGCTATGATGCAATTGGGACCCTAGGAAACTCCGTCAATGCTCATATACTAAGTGTATTAAGTGCAAGATGATAGCATTGGAGTCCACTCGAGTAGAAAAGATTCTTAAAAGCACCTAAAGTTGCATGTTCTACGCTGGAAGTTTTTTGTTTTTTTCTGAATTACATTAAAGCTAATTCAAAACCCAAGTCTTATATTGTTCTCTTCTTCCACACAATGCATATAAATTTAAGAAAAGCAGTTCAGCATCTTAAATGTACTGGCCTAAATGACCAAACAACGGCATTTTCAAATCTAGCATGAGATCACTGCAATTAATTCACTACTTTCTCCAATCCCAAACAATTTTGATAAAACATACACACATAAATATCCTCCTTATTAAATTCAAATCGAAAATTTAAAAATTCACAGAGAAATTCAGAATCGGTATTACAAATATGAATACTTTTACATACAGTAATACATAGAAATTCATGTAAAAAAAAACATAAAAGAAATTCATAAAAAAATCTTCAAATTTACAACCAAAAAAATTCACGCTAGGTTACATTTATTTCGTATGTTTTAACTATACACTTAAATATATCTAGAGAGAGAATTATTGTACTCCATTTCTCGAAGAATCATCAGGAATTTGAATTCGATCAGCTTCAATAGGGAGCCCATGAAACTTCAACAGATAATTGATTCTAACGGCCGTGCAATTTGTTCTAAATTCTCGCCGGACTTTTGTTAAAGTAGAAGTAATAAACAATTTTCATCCCCAAGAGTCTCGTTCAATTGACACTTTGGTCCTAATCTTCCTTATTAATTTTGGTAATTGATATTTTCACAAGAAAATTTGATATTTTTATAAAAAAATTATTGTTATAGACATACAACAACAATTAAAAATATTGATATATAACGATTTTCTTGTGAAAATATCAAATTTTCTTATAAAAATATCAATTCTCTATTAACAAACAAACTTTGGACGTGATAACATATATGATTATAAAATGTGAGGGGAACATTATTTTCACATGAATTTTTAATATTTTTATATAATTTTTTTTCATATGAAGGTGGGATTCACTTTATGCTCGTATGAGAAAGAATAATATAAAAATATCAAAAATACATATAAAAATATTAATTCCCGAAATATAACCGCTATTATTATTTATTGTTTTGTTAAATTAAAAAAATAGGCACTAGGTGGTCACTTTGTTTAAGGGTACCTTGCTAAACTAATTATTCTTTATTTTAAATTTTTGAAATTGTATTTTACAAGTTCAATTTTTATTAGAATATTATGTCGAAATAAACAAATTTATTTGTATTTTTTTGTAGAAACAATAATTTCTCTAGTTTTTAAATATATGGAATGGCTATTTTTATAAGTATTTATGAGTATGGGGCCCATAGGTATGGGCCCAATTAAATTTTATGTGACGACAGTTGTTTAAATATTAATTTTTGAACATTTTATATTTAAACAATTGTTTTTAATATTTGTATAAGATATACGTTACATAAATTTTAATTGGGCCCCATACTCATAAATACTTATAAAAATAGCCACTCCATAAATTAGAAAAAAAAATTTAAAAATATCAATTTTTGTTTAGAAACTTAAATTAATTAGGTTAATAAATTTTGTTAATATGTAATTTCTTTATTTGAATAAATAAATAAATTAATTTTTGCCTTCTAAAATGTAATTCTTTTTCTTTAATGGAGGGAATAGTACTTGAAATAAACGAAATACATATGTCACTCAATAAACAACGAAGAAAAAAGACTACTAAAGAGAGTTTGTTAAAGGGAAGTGATATTTTCACAGGATTTTTTTTTTATATTTTCACATATAAACTGTCACTATAGACTTATAGTAACGGTCAAAACCGTCGTTATAGACCTATAGTGACATTTTTTCATGTGAAAATATCAAAAAAATCCTGTGAAAATATCAATTTCCTTTGTTAAACTATTTGTCTCATTTGAGGCATCTTTCTATTGTGTAATAGGCAAAAGACCCTTGAGCTATATATTATTTTCAATATAAATCACGAGTTTTTTTTTTTGTTCAAATAACCTTCAAAGTCTAACAATTGAAATATGATATTTATAAAAATGTGTTTAAACATTATTTTCTTACCAACTTCATTTTAATTAATTAAAAATATATTTATAAAAAATAAAAGATGGAAAGGGAGGTGAGCACTTGATATAATTAGGTGAGTTATCACACAAGATCGACATTGTTTTGTGCAAGAAAAATAGTATATCTTTCATCTTTGTGTATCGACTTTTTTATTACCAGTTATGGTGATAACTATTAGTGGTAATTATTTAAAACAAATATGAAATATGCTATGTCAACATTATGATTCTATCCAGTTTTATGTATTAATGTATGTCACTATTGTAACTCGACGGAAATTTTTTATAATAACAACAAGACTCTTTGTATAATTTTATAAATGTGAGAGGTCTATCACATTACGTGTCTTTAAAAGAAAATGCCTTTTAGTTGTTATTTATTAATATCAATATATACACACACACACATGAATATGTAAAAAGTATATTATGTCACTAAATTCAAAATAAAATATACAAAACTAAAAATTTGTACTAATAAAACCTATAAAAACAAGGCCTAAATAGATATATTAATATCCTGAACTTTTAAATTTTTTTCATTTTGGAAATTGCTTTCTCAATTTTTTCAACTAAGGTATTAAACTTTTAAAAAAAAAATTACTTTGGGAATTGTCTTCTCAATTTTTTCAAGTAGGGGATTAAACTTTTAATTTTTTTTAACTTTGGAGATTGTCTTCTCAATTTTGTTTTCTGATTACGTCTAATTGATAGTTATGTGTTTATTTAATTTGTTTATTTTTATTGATTTTAGATAATCTTGTAATTATGTATTTATTAATTTTTAAAGTAAATTTAAGACATTACAAACTCAGCTTTAAAAAATCATCAATGATAAATATTTAAAATGTAAAAACGTACTACTAATTAAAATCTTGTTATTTCATTCTTTTTAATGTATTTTTTCAATTTTGAGATTAAAAATATATTAAATTAACTTTCAAAAGTCAATAATAATCTGTTGTTTTCCAGAGGTACATTAATATGATCGAAAATGGGGGGTTGAATAGATCATTATACAATTATGTATAACTTTTGCATTTAAGCACTTTTTACCAAATAAATATACACTTGGTAGCGCAGAGGAATTAATTTATTTGGTAAAATTTCTTTCTGATCATAAATAATAAAACACACAGTTCTATACAAGATTTGTTATTAGAAAGTCATTGTAAGCAATTATGACATACAACATACATTTACATTTATATGAAAGATAAAGAAGGAGTGAAGAGACATTGTGAACACAATAATTTTTAAGAGGTTCGGAGTCTGAACTACTAGTATTCATATCTTCTGCTCAGCTGAGCTGGGATATTTCACTAAGGATAAATGGACACAAAGTCCTTACAATGTGGACACTAAGTTAAGGACACTAAGTCTTCTCCAAAGGACACTAAGTCTTCTCCAAAGGACACTAAGTCCTCATATTAAAGGTTTAATTCACTAAGAATCAGGCGGGTTACTAAGTCCCGTCTTATCTCCTTATGACACAAAGTCCTCTTCCCTCAATAGGGGGTTGATTCCTCTGAATTAAACGGGCCTTACCAGATTTTTTTCTAGACATTAAGTCCACTTCCCATATTGGGGTTGATTCCTTTTAATCAAACGGGTCACTAAGTCCCGACTTTGCTGTTATTGATGTTTAGTGTTGGGGTGTCCCCAAACTTAAAACAGATATTGTTCTCAATGTATAAAATAAAAAAAAATTAAAAATAAAAAAAACTCCCCTGAAGATATAGCATTTTTCTCCTCATCTCCAAAGTCCGGACTTCATAGGCATAAAAAACGTGAAAAAAAATATTAAAACAAATAACTAAAGAACTAAAATCTACTAAAAATTAAAATTAAAATTAAAATTTGGGTTGCCTCCCCATAAAGGTTTGTTTTAAAGTCTCAGTTTGATTACTTCCCTTTCACTTCAATTAGGTTCAATCGTAAAAATTGTCATGCAATGCTGCATTTTCATTTTTTCTTTGAACTCCTTGGTATTCATGCAAAATTGCGAACCCCTGAACTTGTCTTCATCCAATGGCAAAAATTAACTATCATCATCCGATGAATTCTTGACTGCATCCTTAACCGTATAGACCCGATAACATTTCTCGCGAACATTTAGGATCTTGATTGCCTTGAACACCTTGAATGTAACTTCTGCTTGTGGACAAATCCCAATCCTTTTTCTTTAGTTATCATACTCCATATCCGAATGTGATCTTTTTAAACTTCTACCTATAGTCTCATTTTACTCCTTACCATTCCTAAGTGTTACAACATTGCATTGTTCTTTACCTTATCTTATTGGATTTACTTCTATATCGCTTAACAAAGTATCTTGAGAGTGACTATTGTCGATTTCCTTGACAAGCTGCCCCACTTGGTTTTTGAGGTTCCGCATCGATGATTCTAGATTGTTCATTTTAACATCATTTTACTCTATGAACTTGGTAAGAAGATCCTCCAAAGCTTTTTCCTTTTGTTTTTTCATGCTTATCTCATTTTGCTTTATGACTTTGGTAAAAAATTCCTCCAAATTAGATGTATCCTTTTGTTGCGGCGGAGTTTGTTAATATGAGAATTCTGATGGATATGATAAAAATAAAATAAAAATAAAAATAAAATAAATAAAATATACACATTTAAATAAAAACTAAATTGATTAAAATTAATATTGACAAAAAATATTAAATTAATTTCTCAACAATGGGGTCAAAAACTTGTTTGCCTAATTTCCTAATTAACAATTACACGCAAATATACGTGGCCAACAAGTAATACAGTGATAAGAAGAGTGTTAAATCCACAAGAAATTACAAATAATTATTACCAATTATCAACTTTATATCAAATTAATTTTATTTAAACAATTGAATTTAACAATAAAATAAATTCTAATTAAACTAATAATTGAACTACTATGTTAACAATGATTAAATCAGATTAAAAAATTTAAGATTATAATTTTTCTTAATACTTCATTTAAATCTATTCACTCTCTTTTTAATTAATTAATTATATTAAATTAGTTATATTCGGCACATATGTATTTTCATTCTATAAACAACCCAATTATTTAATCTGAAGAAGAATATATTAGACACATGTTATCATACTTGATCAGTTCTAAACCTATAATTCATATTTCAATTTCATATAGATTATTCCAATTAATTACCCATAAATAATTTATACATAAATGCCCACAAATATTTAGCACAAAAATATTTAGATCTAAATCTATAATCCATTCATTAACTTCATATAGATTATTAGATTAATTATTGTAGCTAATTAACACTTCAACGCCCAAATATGATAAATAATTTATATATAATTAAATATAATTAAAAAAGAGAGCAAATTAACATAAACTACATATTAGGTTCCATTGTAATCTTAATTAAAAATTAACTCATAACTGAAAAAGAAATCAAATCTGTAAGACCCCGAATTTTATGAAATACAAAATTTAATTTTTCTTCATATAGATATTTTTTAAACAGTAAGTGGTTAAATCGATAAAGTTAAAAGTTAAGGATGTTATGTGCAAATTTTACTTTGTCGGACAATATTCGCTTTGTCGGGGAATATTCGTTTGGTCGGGGAATATTCGTTTGGTCCGACGGCGCCGAAATAACAAATTATTGGTGGACCCCACAACGGAATATTTGTCGGATATAGAAAACGACAGAAATAACCTTTTTAAATAAAAATAGTCAACGGAACTGTTAAAATACCGGTGATAAAAGAATAGTAGCATACGGTAGTTATTGGTATTTTCTGTAGCACTCGGTACTCTACAGTAACACACGGTATTGCATAGTGTCTCATATTTTTGGTCTGATAATTGACACCGTAACTGTTACGCATCATTTCATCGATAATTGTCACTGCATAATATTTTATATTATCAATTCAATAATTGTTGTTACACAGTATTTTGCATTATTGATTTAATAATTGTCATTACACTGTATTTTATATCATTGAGTCAATAATTGTTGTTGCACTGTTTTTAAAATTATTGAACCTAATAATTGTCACAGTAACATATGCACAGTAATTCACATTATTGAATCAATAATTGTCATTACACAGTAACGTATGCTTTATTTTACATTATTGTTATCTCTATTATGATGTTATTTAAACAGTTGTATTTCATTAATTTATTGACTTGATATCTAAGAGCTAACTATACTGTACTTATAACAATTAGTCATAATAATTGAATTGATAAAGTTATTTGTTTATAATATAAAGTTAGGTGATTATTAGGTGATATGAAATGAATGGTGTAGATTAAAGTGTGAATTATTGTTGAATAATTGAATTGATTTGTTTATAATATAAAGTTAGGTGATTATTAGGTGATATGAAATGAATGGTGTAGATTAAAGTGTGAATTATTGTTGAATAATTAAATTGATTTGTTTATAATATAAAGTTAGGTGATTATTACGTGATATGAAATGAATGGTGTAGATTAAAGATAATATAATATTTGAAATGGATGGTGTAGATTAAAAGATGATCTTTAAATGAATGGTTTAGATTAAATGAATGATAAGATTTTTGGCTATAAATAGAAGCCTTAACTTAAGGATTTTTCATAAACTTCCTTACTTGTTCTTTCTTTTTCTCTCTAAATACTTCTTGTGAAAGTTCTCTCTAAGTGTGCTTAAGTCATCTTGAGTATTTGTGAAGATCTATAAGTATACGTGTACTGTTCAAGTTAATCAACCTCATTTAAATCAATATCCAGTCACGTGTTGAGGTAAGGGATACTATCTTTTTCATCTTCCATTATTCAAACGTACTATGGTAAGGGATTATCATTATTTGATTCTCGATAATAATATTGTTTCTTCCTTACTCATAAGACGTGCCTTTTATTTCCATGTATTAAATTGTGGGAATAACCTTACGGAGCGGATTGCCGCCTGTTGGTGAATAACCTTTCGTATTCATTCATTATTAATCTCTGAGAATAACCTTACGGAACGGATTGCCGCCTGTTTGGTGAATAACTCTTTGTACTCAAATTCTATTAAATTGTGGGAATAACCTTACGGAGCGGATTGCCGCCTGTTTGGTGAATAACTCTTTGTACTCAAATTCTATTAAATTGTGGGAATAACCTTACGGAGCGGATTGCCGCCTGTTGGTGAATAACCCTTTGTATTAATTTCCTTCACCTTTTGTTAATCAAACCTGCTACGGTAAGGGATATTATTTTCTTTCATACTCCTAAATCGAAATTTATTATGGAACTATTGCTTCTATAATTCCTGAAAATATTATATATTCCATAATAGTTGAACTTCATTATTTCAACTGAACCTTCCTATTTACGTGAACCTTTCTATTGAATTGTAACCGTTATTCTGAACTGTGGATCTTGAATTTCACTCCACATCATGTTGACAATTTGGACATTATTTGAATCTGTACAAAGTAAACTTTCGATACTTATTGTTATCCTATTTCTTCTGTTCATCATTTATATCATTCTAATCATCCAAAAATCAAGCTGTTGTGAATATCTGTGGCCGGGGGCACAGATGTGATATATTTGTTGAACAGATGATAGGTTAAAGGCGATATAATAGGTTAAAGGCGATACATCTGTTCGGTGTCTTTTATGACACGTGGTGAATGTTCTCTTTGGCCCGTAGTGCAAAGATGAACTGTTGTTTGGTATGATTATGACCAAAGGCTGAATCTGGTATAATCATGACCGTTGGTGCTATATTGAATATCTTTGGCCCGTAGTACAAAGATGAACTGTTGATGTGCATGATTATGATCAGGAACTGTGAATTTGTATTATCTTGACTAATGATATTTCAGATGATAAAAGTTGATGGTGTTTTTCCTAAAAAGAGAACCGAGTGGACATTATAGTCTGCATTATTCTTCTAATAGATTACTCATTCCGCTGCTATTATTGATCTGAACGTTGTTTAAGAATTTAACTGCAGTTTTTGATATAAACCTTGTAGTCTATTGTATTCTATCAAGAACTCAACTGTTGAAGACTAATGATAATTTATTCGTCATTATCTTAGACATGATATTCTTTACTGGGCTATTTGAGCTCACCCTTTCTTTTGTTCCATTGTTTTTCAACAGGAGATGAAAACATAACAGGGTCTAGCCGGGGAATGGAGTGAGGGTCCGAGGAATAGTTATCATAGTCTTCACGTTTTGTAAAATAGTGTGGCAATAATAATGAAGACTTAGTTGTGTATTATTATACACTGTATTGTTGTACGTTGTGCTTTGTTGTAATAATTTTGTTATAGTATTTTGACGACTCAAGTTTGGGCTGTGTGGGCCCAGATTTGGGGGCGTCACAGTTGGCATCAGAGCTTAGGGATATGGTCTTTAATGGAGATCTGGGGTAGAACTAGGAGGGGAGAGACGAATAGAATCAGTCACTAGTGTGTCCTACCTAAAATAGATTTTATTATCTAATGAGTCGATTTGAATGTAGGAACATGAAGTGATGAGTCAGTTTATTTGAACTAACATTTATTTTGTGACCACAGTTAGGTATGGCATCTGAAAATCAAGAGGTTAACTATGGAATACCCGAAGCAAATGTAGCCGAGAATCAAGAGGCCCCAAACAATCCTCCTGCCAACTCAGGAAATAATGTTCCTGATAACATGATGAACGATGGATTCTTTAGGAATTTCATGCAGTTCATACAGAATCAAGGAAGAGGAAATCCAGTCAATAATAACGGTAGAAACGCTGGCAATTTGAGGATGGTCACTGTTAAGCAATTTAAAGAATTAGGACCACCTGAATTCCACGGGAAGCCTGACCCACTCAAAGCGGAGGCATGGCTGAAGCAGACGACAAAAATACTTGATGTCTTACAATGCGCTGATGATCAGAAGGTGCCATTTGCCACTTTTATGTTACGAGGTGAGGCAGACCATTGGTGGGAAGCGGTAAAACGTATTCAACCTTCAGCACTCGAAATGTCTTGGACAGAATTCGAAGAACTGTTTAACGAGAAGTACTTCCCAGAAAGCATCCGCCATATGAAGGAAGTGGAATTCATTAAGCTGGAGCAGGGAAACATGACAGTCTCCCAATATGAAGCTAAGTTTGCCGAGTTATCTCGCTTTGCCACCCATCTTGTGGATGACGAAGCACGAATGAGTCGGATGTTCCTAAGAGGTTTGAGATTCAAAATTCGTCAACAACTTAGCTCTCATAAATTTAGTTTGTATTCAGATGTTGTGGATAGGGCTCAAAGGGTGGAGCAAACAGATGAAACATTGCAGCCAAGAGTTAATGATCAGCATAGAGAAAGGAGTGACAACAACCACAGGAACGAGAACCATCGAGGAGGTAACCAACACTTCGGTGGTAATTCCACACCAAATAACAGAAGAGGAGAATCTAGTGGGAACAATTTCAAAAGAAAGAGATTCCATAATAATTATGGAAGGGCACCAGCACCAGTACCAACACCAGCACCGACCCCAGTTTCAAGGGGAGAAGATCGACCACCAGTGAGATGCTATAGGTGTGGTCAGGAAGGTCACATCAGCCCAAACTGTACACTGCAGTCCAAAAAGTGCTACAGTTGTGGGAAAGAGGGTCATCTTGCGCGGTTTTGTCCTGCCACAAAATCAAGTCCAGCTGCAATGATGATACCAAAAGCTAGCGCGGATAAGGGAAAATCTGTAGTTCAAGGGAGAGCTTTTGTTGTGACATCCCAAATGGCGCGAAACTCGAACGAGGTGATAACCGGTAAGCTATTCATAAATTCTCGTGAAGTCTACGCTTTGTTAGATACTGGCTCTACCCATTCTTTTATCTCACCTGCATGTGCTCAGCGTTTAAACTTAACTCCTGAAAACTTGGACTTTGACTTATCAGTTGAAACCCCATTAGGAGAAATGACCATTACATCTACTGTCTATAAATCTTGCCTAGTTCAAATCAACAACCTCACATTACCTGTTGACCTTATTTCTTTGGAGATGCATGAATTTGATGTGATTTTAGGAATTGATTGGTTGACTACCCATCATGCTAAAATTGATTGTTTTCATAAGATTATTAGTTTTCATATTCCTAATCAACCTGTCATGCAAATTCAAGCAACTAAACCA
Source organism: Hedera helix (assembly GCA_947179155.2). NCBI lineage: Eukaryota > Viridiplantae > Streptophyta > Magnoliopsida > Apiales > Araliaceae > Hedera > Hedera helix. The sequence continues at coordinate 31,489,414 of OX359278.1, forward strand.
TTGAAATCTATAACTGTTATTTCTAGCCATAAAGCCATTCGTTTATTGAAAAACGGATGTCAAGCCTTTTTAGCTCATGTCACTGATTTGAACAAAAATACGTCAAACTTGAATGATATTCCCATTGTTAATGAGTTTCCTGACGTTTTTCCTGAAGAACTTCCTGGCTTACCCCCAAACCGTGAAATTGATTTTTATATTGATCTTGAACCCGGTACCAAGCCCATTTCCAAAGCTCCCTACCGAATGGCTCCCATTGAACTTCAAGAGTTAAAAGTCCAACTACAGGAATTGTTGGATACCGGTTTCATTCGTCCGAGTGCATCACCTTGGGGTGCTCATGTTCTATTTGTGAAGAAGAAAGACGGGAGTATGAGATTGTGCATTGACTACCGAGAATTGAACCATGTCACCATCAAGAACAGGTACCCGTTACCTCGGATTGATGACATGTTTGATCAATTGCAAGGCGCTCAACATTTCTCAAAGATTGATCTCCGTTCTGGATATCATCAGTTAAAGGTTAAAGCTGAGGACATTCCAAAGACTGCTTTCAGAACTCGTTATGGGCATTATGAGTTCTTAGTCATGCCTTTTGGACTAACTAATGCTCCTGCAGCTTTCATGGACATGATGAACCGGATATTCAAGGAACATTTGGATCATTTTGTGGTTGTCTTTATTGATGACATCCTCATATACTCCAAGAGTCGCGAGGATCATGAACAACACCTGAGATTGATACTACAAAAGCTCCGTGAAAACAAATTATATGCCAAGTTGAAGAAATGTGAGTTCTGGCTTGAGGAGGTCGCGTTTCTTGGGCATGTGATTTCTAGTCAAGGAATATCAGTCGATCCTGCGAAGATTGAAACGGTACTAAATTGGGAACAACCCAAAACAGTAACCGAAGTCCGAAGTTTTCTGGGTCTAGCTGGTTATTATCGGAGATTCGTAGAAGGATTTTCTCGAATCGCCACTCCATTAACGCAGCTTACTTGGAAAAGCACAAAATTCATATGGAGCGAGGAATGCGAGAAAAGTTTCTAAGAACTCAAGAAGAGACTGGTTTCAGCTCCAGTTCTGACCATACCATCAGGATCAGGAGAATTTGTTATCTACAGCGATGCTTCTGGCAAAGGTCTAGGCTGTGTCCTTATGCAACATGGAAAGGTTATAGCCTACGCCTCTCGACAACTCAAAGATTATGAGAAAAATTATCCTACTCATGATCTAGAGTTGGCAGCAGTCGTTTTCGCGTTGAAGATCTGGAGACACTACTTGTACGGAGAAAAAGTGGATATCTATACGGATCATAAAAGTCTCAAGTATTTCTTCACCCAGAAGGAACTCAACATGCGACAACGACGTTGGCTTGAGCTGTTAAAGGATTATGACCACACAATCCAGTATCACCCGGGAAAGGCGAACGTTGTAGCTGACGCTTTGAGCAGAAAATCTTATGCAAGTACAAGTGCACTGCTGACAACACAAAAATGTATTTTGTACGACTTGCAAAAGATGGAGATAGAGCTAAAGACACCAGGGACCCACTCGAAGATTGCTCACGTGCGAGTAGAACCAACTTTAATCGATAAAATTAAAGCTACTCAAGCTACCGATCCGGAACTGATAAACATGATAAAGAAAGTACAAGAAGGTGCCATTCCCGAAGCAAGAATCGACGAGAAAGGAATACTTCGAGTCAACTCTCGACTCTGTGTTCCTAACGATCCTGAATTAAAGCATAAAATCATAATGGAGGCACACAACACGCCGTTCGCAATCCACCCAGGAGGTACCAAGATGTATCGAGATCTTCGACATACATTTTGGTGGAACAATATGAAAAGAGAGATTGCGGAGTTTATCTCAAGGTGCCTAACTTGTCAACGTGTCAAGGCAGAACATCAAGTTCCTAAAGGTCCATTACAATCACTTGAAGTTCCCGAATGGAAGTGGGAACACATCAATATGGACTTCGTGACGGGTCTTCCAAAAGTTTCTCAAGGCTTAGATGCAATTTGGGTGATCGTAGATAGATTGACAAAATCTGCTCATTTCTTGCCTATACGAGAAAACTTTTCACTTGAACGTCTTGCCGGTATGTACATAAATGAGATCGTGAGATTGCATGGCATGCCAGTTTCCATAGTTTCTGATCGAGATCCTAGATTCACTTCACGCTTTTGGATCAGTCTACAAAAAGCTATGGGCACTGAACTACGTTTTAGTTCTGCATACCATCCTCAAACGGACGGACAATCGGAAAGGACGATCCAGACCCTCGAAGATCTTTTGAGACTTTGTGTATTAGACTTCAAAGGAAGTTGGGATAAGTACTTGCCGTTGGTGGAATTTTCTTACAACAACAGTTACCAAGCAAGCATAGGCATGGCTCCATTCGAGGCATTGTATGGAAGGAAGTGTCGCTCTCCAATATGTTGGAATGAGGTAGGAGAAGCAAAATTGTTGGGACCCGAGTTGGTACGCTTGACGACCGAAAAGATCCAAATGATCCGACAACGAATACAGACCGCACAAGAACGACAAAAGAGTTATGATGATCTTCATCGGAGAGACGAAAGTTTCAACGTCGGAGATCATGTATTCTTACGTGTTTCTCCATGGAAAGGGGTTACGAGATTCGGAAAGAGAGGAAAGCTCAACCCTCGATTTATTGGCCCATTTGAAATCCTCGATCGAATAGGAACCGTAGCCTACAGACTAGCCCTACCACCAAGTATGTCTCGCATCCATAACGTTTTTCACATATCTATGTTACGTAAATATGTGAAGGACCCAAACCACGTCATTGAGTTAAAACCAGACGTTATAGCAGAGAATTTAACATACGAAGAAGTACCTGTTAAGATCCTGGATAAGAAGGAGCAGATCCTACGCTCAAAGGTTATACCTCAAGTTAAGGTTTTATGGAGGAACCAAGATACTGAGGAAATGACCTGGGAGCTAGAATCTGAGATGAAATCTAAGTATCCTTACCTCTTCGATATGTCAGGTACGTCAATTTCGGGGACGAAATTTCATAAGGAGGGGAGGTTGTAAGACCCCGAATTTTATGAAATACAAAATTTAATTTTTCTTCATATAGATATTTTTTAAACAGTAAGTGGTTAAATCGATAAAGTTAAAAGTTAAGGATGTTATGTGCAAATTTTACTTTGTCGGACAATATTCGCTTTGTCGGGGAATATTCGTTTGGTCGGGGAATATTCGTTTGGTCCGACGGCGCCGAAATAACAAATTATTGGTGGACCCCACAACGGAATATTTGTCGGATATAGAAAACGACAGAAATAACCTTTTTAAATAAAAATAGTCAACGGAACTGTTAAAATACCGGTGATAAAAGAATAGTAGCATACGGTAGTTATTGGTATTTTCTGTAGCACTCGGTACTCTACAGTAACACACGGTATTGCATAGTGTCTCATATTTTTGGTCTGATAATTGACACCGTAACTGTTACGCATCATTTCATCGATAATTGTCACTGCATAATATTTTATATTATCAATTCAATAATTGTTGTTACACAGTATTTTGCATTAGTGATTTAATAATTGTCATTACACTGTATTTTATATCATTGAGTCAATAATTGTTGTTGCACTGTTTTTAAAATTATTGAACCTAATAATTGTCACAGTAACATATGCACAGTAATTCACATTATTGAATCAATAATTGTCATTACACAGTAACGTATGCTTTATTTTACATTATTGTTATCTCTATTATGATGTTATTTAAATAGTTGTATTTCATTAATTTATTGACTTGATATCTAAGAGCTAACTATACTGTATTTATAACAATTAGTCATAATAATTGAATTGATAAAGTTATTTGTTTATAATATAAAGTTAGGTGATTATTAGGTGATATGAAATGAATGGTGTAGATTAAAGTGTGAATTATTGTTGAATAATTGAATTGATTTGTTTATAATATAAAGTTAGGTGATTATTAGGTGATATGAAATGAATGGTGTAGATTAAAGTGTGAATTATTGTTGAATAATTAAATTGATTTGTTTATAATATAAAGTTAGGTGATTATTACGTGATATGAAATGAATGGTGTAGATTAAAGATAATATAATATTTGAAATGGATGGTGTAGATTAAAAGATGATCTTTAAATGAATGGTTTAGATTAAATGAATGATAAGATTTTTGGCTATAAATAGAAGCCTTAACTTAAGGATTTTTCATAAACTTCCTTACTTGTTCTTTCTTTTTCTCTCTAAATACTTCTTGTGAAAGTTCTCTCTAAGTGTGCTTAAGTCATCTTGAGTATTTGTGAAGATCTATAAGTATACGTGTACTGTTCAAGTTAATCAACCTCATTTAAATCAATATCCAGTCACGTGTTGAGGTAAGGGATACTATCTTTTTCATCTTCCATTATTCAAACGTACTATGGTAAGGGATTATCATTATTTGATTCTCGATAATAATATTGTTTCTTCCTTACTCATAAGACGTGCCTTTTATTTCCATGTATTAAATTGTGGGAATAACCTTACGGAGCGGATTGCCGCCTGTTGGTGAATAACCTTTCGTATTCATTCATTATTAATCTCTGAGAATAACCTTACGGAGCGGATTGCCGCCTGTTTGGTGAATAACTCTTTGTACTCAAATTCTATTAAATTGTGGGAATAACCTTACGGAGCGGATTGCCGCCTGTTTGGTGAATAACTCTTTGTACTCAAATTCTATTAAATTGTGGGAATAACCTTACGGAGCGGATTGCCGCCTGTTGGTGAATAACCCTTTGTATTAATTTCCTTCACCTTTTGTTAATCAAACCTGCTACGGTAAGGGATATTATTTTCTTTCATACTCCTAAATCGAAATTTATTATGGAACTATTGCTTCTATAATTCCTGAAAATATTATATGTTCCATAATAGTTGAACTTCATTATTTCAACTGAATCTTCCTATTTACGTGAACCTTTCTATTGAATTGTAACCGTTATTCTGAACTGTGGATCTTGAATTTCACTCCACATCATGTTGACAATTTGGACATTATTTGAATCTGTACAAAGTAAACTTTCGATACTTATTGTTATCCTATTTCTTCTGTTCATCATTTATATCATTCTAATCATCCAAAAATCAAGCTGTTGTGAATATCTGTGGCCGGGGGCACAGATGTGATATATTTGTTGAACAGATGATAGGTTAAAGGCGATATAATAGGTTAAAGGCGATACATCTGTTCGGTGTCTTTTATGGCACGTGGTGAATGTTCTCTTTGGCCCGTAGTGCAAAGATGAACTGTTGTTTGGTATGATTATGACCAAAGGCTGAATCTGGTATAATCATGACCGTTGGTGCTATATTGAATATCTTTGGCCCGTAGTACAAAGATGAACTGTTGATGTGCATGATTATGATCAGGAACTGTGAATTTGTATTATCTTGACTAATGATATTTCAGATGATAAAAGTTGATGATGTTTTTCCTAAAAAGAGAACCGAGTGGACATTATAGTCTGCATTATTCTTCTAATAGATTACTCATTCCGCTGCTATTATTGATCTGAACGTTGTTTAAGAATTTAACTGCAGTTTTTGATATAAACCTTGTAGTCTATTGTATTCTATCAAGAACTCAACTGTTGAAGACTAATGATAATTTATTCGTCATTATCTTAGACATGATATTCTTTACTGGGCTATTTGAGCTCACCCTTTCTTTTGTTCCATTGTTTTTCAACAGGAGATGAAAACATAACAGGGTCTAGCCGGGGAATGGAGTGAGGGTCCGAGGAATAGTTATCATAGTCTTCACGTTTTGTAAAATAGTGTGGCAATAATAATGAAGACTTAGTTGTGTATTATTATACACTGTATTGTTGTACGTTGTGCTTTGTTGTAATAATTTTGTTGTAGTATTTTGACGACTCAAGTTTGGGCTGTGTGGGTCCAGATTTGGGGGCGTCACAAAATCCATAAAATAAATCATTATGTACAAATTACAAAAATTAAAAAGAAGAGTTTCGAGATAAAAATTTGATTATAAGTGCGTTATCCAATTCTTTCTTCAATTCATGCAATTCTCCGCATTGAATTCTCCTTCAGATCTGATAAAAATCCAAGCTCCTAATTTTTATTTTTATCTACTTCTATTCTACCCTATTTTAATTCTCTCCAAAAGAAGTCTTACATAATGTATTTATAGGCTACAATAAAAATCCAAAGCAAAAGTGAAATTAAAATCCAATTGAAAATCAACTTTGTAGCTTTAATCCCGAATTCTGTTTTACAAAAAACTGTCCGACCGCGCGCATGGCCTCTTCCGCGTCCACCAAATGACGACGTTTTTTGCTGTTGACTAACTACCAACAGTGCATGGCGTGGTTTTTTCCTTCTTAGTTCCTACCACGCTAAACGACGACGTTGATGCTTCTGATGGTAGGTACTGCGTTTTACTCTATTTCCAGAACTGCCATTCGCAGTTCTTTAATTATCGTTTTTCCTTAAATCTTTTGTAGAAATTACAAATTTGCCATCAACTTCAATTTTTCTATAAAATAAAATTAAAAATAAAATAAAATTAATAAAAACACATAAAATACCTAAAATACTTAAAAACTCACAAATTATTAAGCCTAAAAATATTCAATAAATATGTATCAAATTCACTTATTAAATACTCCCAAACTTAAACATTTGTTTACTTTCAAGCAAAACAAAAACTAAAAAAAATTAAAGCTAAGACTCTAATAAACAACTAACCAAAACTGTTCAAGCAATGAGTCAATATGAATTCAGCATTATACCCATTTTTTTTTAAATGATAAATCAATTGTTTTTTTCAAAAATTTGCAAAGCACAAAATTTCAAAATATTTATTATTCTCACTTTACTCATGATCATTTGTGTGTGTGTAAAATTCAAATGTATCAAACTAGTCAAAACTCAAATAAGTTTAGGTTATCAATTATCTCATAAAAGATATCAATACAACAAAACTCTATATACTTATTTTTCATATCACTTAAAGCTAATATAGGCAAGTATAAATAGAAGATTAAAAGAAATACACTAGGATTATATATATTTTTAAGCTTTTTCTTTAATTAAGTGGGTGCATTTTATACTCAATCCCACTTTTTTTTCAGCGAGTGCATTTTACGCTTGCACTTAGTATGTGCAACAAGTCTTTAAGCCTCAAGTGGTCGAGTTATGTCTCGTGGGGGTTTGCAGTGAATATACCAACAAAAATTCGAAACCTAATTTTTTTTTAATTTATTTTCAAAATTTACCCACACCCCAAACTTAAAGCAAAAATTGTTCTAAATGTATAAAATAAAAGAATTTAAAAACAGAAGACTCCCCTGAAGATGTATCATTTTTAACCTCATCTACAAAGTTTAGACTGCATAGGCATGAAAAACCTGAAATAAAACAAAAATAAAATATCAAAATAAATAATTGAAGAACTAAAATCTACTAAAAATAAAAACTAAAACTTGGGTTGTCTCCTAATAAGCACTTGTTTTAAAGTCTCGGCCTGATTACTTTCCTTTCTCTTCAATTAGGTTCAAACGTAAAAATTGCCATGTCATGCCGTCTTTTCGTCTTTTCGTTTTTTCTTTGAACTCCTTAGCATTCATGCAAAATTGTAAAACCCCAAACTTATCTTCATCCAATAGAAGATAACTATCATCATCCGATGAATCTTTGACTGCATCCTTAACCATATAAACCCGATAGCATTCCTCACGATCATTTAGGATCTCGATTGCCTTGAACACCTTGAATGTAACTTCTTTTGCTTGTGGACAAATCCTGATCCTTTTTTTTACAGCATCACTATCATACTCCATATCCAAATGTGATCTTTTTAAACTTCTACCCACAGCCTCATTTGACTCCTTACTATTCTTAAGTGTTACAACATTGCATTGTTCTTTGCATTATTTTCTTGGATTTACTTTTATATCGCTTGACAAAGTATCTTGAGATTAACTATTGCTGATTTTCTTGACAAATTGTCCCACTTGGTTTTTGAGGTTCCACATCGATGATTCTAGATTGTTCATTCTAACATCATTTTTCTCTATGAACTTGGTAAGAAGATCCTCCAAAGCTTTTTTCTTTTATTTTTTCATCCTTATCTAGTTTTGCTCTATGACTTTGGTAAGGAATTTCTCCAAATTAGATGTATCCTTTTGTTGTGGTGGAGGTTGTTGATATGAGAATTCTGATGGATATGATAGCTTTGGAGTATAGAATTGATCTTAATTATTGTTACCCCATGAATATATCGGATGATTCTGAAAATTCGGATGATAGTAATTTGGGGTGCAGTTGGCTCACTGCTAATGGTAGACATTCTGAATGGATTGACTTTCAAGAGCATCAATTTTTTCTTGAAAGCGTCTCAAGTTGTACAGCCAATAGCTCAAATAATCCATCCATAGTGCCTGAAAAGGAAGTAAAAATAAAATAAAAACAAAAATAAATACAATATACACGTTTAAATTAAGACTAAATCGATTAAAATTAATATTGATAAAAATTATTAAATTAATTCCCCCGCAACGGCGTCAAAACTTGTTTCCCTAATTTTCTAATTAGCCATTACACGCAAGTATCTGTGATCAACAAGTAATACAGTAATAAGAAGATTGTCGAACCCACAGATAATTAAAAATAATTATTTCTAATTACCAACTTTGTATCAAATTAATTTTATTTAAATAATCAAATTTAACTATAAAATAAATTCTAATTAAACTAATAATGGAACTACTCTATTAACAAGGATTAAATCAGATTAAAAAGATTTAATATTATAATTTTCTTCAATGTTTCATTTAAATCTATTCATTCCTTTTTTAATTAATTAATTATATTAAATTGTTAACTGAGAATGCCTAATTAGTTATTAACTTTTTCCAATGATTAATGAAAAGATAAATTCCAATTATATTGCTATATTTCTGTGCAAAATAACTTGAAATAAACTCAGTAAGCCAAAACTTTTAGCAAAATTATATGCGGCACATAAGTATTTTCATCCTATACACAAACCCGATTATTCAATCCGAAGAAGATTAAATTAGACACATGTTATCATACTTAGATCTAAACCTATAATTAATCTTTTAATTTTATATAGATTATCCCAATTAATAACCCGCAAATAATTTATACATGAATGCCTACAAATATTTAGCACAAAAATATTTAGATCTAAATCTATAATTCATTCATTAACTTCATATAGATTATCAGATTAATTACTGCAGCTAATTAATACTCAAATGCACAAAATATGATAAACAATTAATATATAATTAAAACAAGCAAATTAATATAAACTGCACATTGGGTTGCATAGCAATCTTAATTAAAAATTAACTCATAACTGGAAAAAAAATCAAATTCATAAAATAAATCGTTATGCACAAATTACAAAAAATTAAAAAGAAGAGTTTAGAGATAAAAATCTGATTATAAGTGCGTTCTCCAATTTTTCCTTCAATTCTCGCAATTCTCCGCGTTGAATTATCCTCCAGATCTAATAAAAATCCAAGCACCTAATTTTTATTTTTATCTAATCTTATTCTACCATACTCTAATTCTCTTTAAAAAGAAGTTTTACATAATGTATTTATGGGCTACATTAAAAATTCTAAGCAAAAGTGGAATTAAAATCCAATTGAAAATCAACTTTGTAGCTTTAATCGCGAATTCTGTTTAAACATGTGCAACCAAACAACCTCTTAACGCTGCATCATCACAGAAAACCGCCCGATCACTCGCATGACGCACATGGCTTCTTCCTCCTCCATTGAACGACGACGTTTTCTGCTGCTGACCAACCATCGACTGTGCATGACGCGACTTTTTTCCTTCTTAATTCCTGTCATGCTAAACGGTCACGTTGAGGCTTCTGATTTTAGGTATCTAAGCACACCAGGCGAGGCTTCCTTTTACTCTATTTATAGAATTGCCATTCGCAGTTCTTTATTTATCGTTTTTCGATCAATCTTTTGTAGAAATTACAAATTTGCCATCAACTTCAATTTTTTTACAAAATAAAATAAAAATAATAAAAGCACATAATAATACATAAAATACTAAAAATACTTAAAAACTCACAAATTATTAAGCCTAAAAATATTTAATAACTAGGTATAAAATTCACTTAATAGTCACTAAGTCTCGACTTTGCTGTTAATTGATGTTTTGTGTTGGCGGTGCTATCAAGTTGGCTTTAAGCTCATATCAAATGAACTTTGCAGTTGATGAATGAGTCCAAGAGCTTTCAAGATATTTCTTATCTCTTCTGCATTGGAATCATTATGGATCGATCCTCCAAAGTGTAGAGTGACTTTAGGTTGAGGATAACTCTGTTCAGCTGATCGATACTTTCTACTGTCTCTAGTAGATTGGTCGTTTCTTACTTATACTCCTTTAATATGTGAACCAATCTTCTTTGCTCAACTCTGACCGTTTCTTTTTTGACCTAATAAGTCTTTGTTGGTTGATTATATCTTTCTCCTATTTTTGACCTGATGTATGCGTTGGTCTATTCTTTTTTTGCCAAAGACTTCTTCTTTTTCTTTCTTTCTTAGATGATGGTTTCAATATATAGAGAGATGTCTATTGATTTGCTCGTTGAAGAGTAGTCCTTACTTCATTTAATGCCCCGATTCAAAAGATCTTTAATGTTAACATTTTGAAGTAAATGTCAACTTGCTTTCAGCTCTGTCTTCTTTTTTAGTATGCTAAAATTGGAAACCACGTGACTGACGTCATACTGTTAAGATAACTGTTAAACACATCTTCTTATGTCTTTTAGTTTAAAGCATCCAACGGTTAGCTAATGTCTTGCGATCTATCTTCACTCTTCAAGACTTCTTATTGTCAGCTCTATATCATATTTGATTTGACTTATAAGAATTTCCTAATCGTATAGCTATCTGGAAATTGTAGAATGTATGACTTGGCTGACTTTACAATATGCAATTCTACAATTAACTTTTTGTTCTAATGACTTTTCTAACTGCTCAACGGTTTGCAGACTCTGTGATTTGTATGTTTTAGTGACTGTTCTGCGATATGCATTTCACCTTACGATCTTAGAGCGAACTTTGTGACTTAGTAGCTTGCTCTACGAACTCTAAAATTATCCTATGATCTTCAACTGTATTACGATCTTTTAGAGTTAACTTTACGATCTTATCTTGTTCTACATAATTTTTTAATCATCTTCACAACTCTTCAGCTTTACGATCTTGCATTATACTGTTTGACTTTGCTGGACAAGCTTATTTCACTTCCTGAGAACTAATACTTCTTCTTCTTTGAACTTGACTTCATTCTTACTCAAATTCATTTTCTTCTTCCCTAACAGTTCCCCCTCATTCTGACACTTTCTACCTACAATATTGTAGATTCCAATTTATCTCTGTTCAGTGCATTTCTTCTATTGTAGTGGATATTATGTGCCTTTCTTATGTAAACTAGTCATTTCCTGATTCACACTTTGCTCCTTGTCTTTCATAGCTAGTTTACTTCAGACTACTTCTTCATAAAGAATACTTGATAAGGACATTCCCATTATATATATTAGTGAATCTGTCTGTCAATGCCATTGACATTCTAATATTTGATATGTAGCATTAATGCAACTCAGCAATGATATAACTTTATGTTTAGAAGTAGCTCAACGATATTGTGACTCAACAATCTGAGGATGTTTAGTTCAGCTTCATTCTACAACCTTGAGTACTCTAACTTGTTTAGCACCTTTGAGCTTCCTTTCTTCATTTCTTCTACTATAGTCTTTTGTCTTAACATTGCTGTATTGAGCCTGCTTGACAGATTACAAACTCTATTTTTGTGCTGATTTTATGGAATGATACTTATTTTTTTCAATTCTTTTTCCCGCCCTGAAGTAGTTTCGCAGGCACCCAAAAATAAAATCTTACTTTGGAAAAATATTAATATAGTAGTGCAAGTAAGAGTCGATCCCACAGAAAATGATTAATTTAATTTTATGTTTTGTAAACCAAAATTGGGGGGGTTTTAATTAAAGAAATAAAATTAACTAAAATAAATATGCAAGAAATAAATAAGAAGAAAAAGTCTTTGTTTAAGTCAAAATTTACCATCAAGAATTTACAACTGATCACTGATGCAAGAATAACTCAATTTATATTTTGAACATTCACCGTAGAAAGAACTACTCGCAGGTGGAATAATTTTTCTCCTCTCTCCTTAATTTTAGATAAGTAGAGCCACTTGGTCTAAATACCCTTATTAATAAACAACCTCCGGCACTTGCTAAAGATTTAATTTAATAGCAGCATAAAGAATTAGAGAGATCGTTGAACTAAACAACACAAGCCACTTGTTTGCATTTAATTTAGATAAATATTCTTCCTAAGATAAATAATCTTTTGATCTGCAAAACAAATATTAAACTTAGTTGTGTCACCAACAACAGTAGATTAAAATGAATAATAAACTAGTAGTACTCATAGCAATTAAACAAACCAATTATAAAATTAAGCACAGAAAAATATTCAATACTCAAAATATAAATTGAACAATTAAAATAAATTAGATCTCACAATGTATAAATCTTGATGGCTTCAATCACTTAAATTAAGAAAAATAATTTAGCTACTCATAATTGTAGAGAACACTAAAGAATAGAAGAGATAATTTTTATTCTAATGAGAGTTGTCTATTACATTGGGTCTCAAGCCCTCTATTTATAGGTTTCATAAACCTCCTAACCCTAGTAGGAATTATTATTTCCTAACCCTAATAGGATTTAAAATAAAAATAAAATAAATACAAAATTTCTATTTATTTTTCCAATCCCAATTTGCTTTTGGATTCCTTTAGTTTATTTGCTACTTTGCTGGAACCACGCGCGGAATAGTAAAAAGAACAGCCAAACAGTCTGCTGATACGCGTTGCTTTTCTTTCTTTTTTCACCGACGCCTGCGCATTGCGTGGAAATAATTTTTCTTTTCTCTTCAGCCGGCCGCGCATTGCGCACGACCCTTTTTGCTTTGCATCTGTCAACCGAACGACGTCGTCCCGATCCTGCCGGCTACTCCTTCTAAGGCCGTCGTTTCTTTGCCATTGCTGAGTCCTAGCGCGTGCATTGCGCGGATCTTGAATTGTTAGTTTATTTACAGAAATGCCATCAGTTTTAATTTTCCTACAAAAATAAATATAAATTAATTAAAAATAAATAAAAATAATATAAAAATACTAATAATAATAATAATAATGCATAATAAAAAATAAAACACCTAAAATACTAAAAATAAAGAAAAACACATAAATAAAAAGAAATATAAACATACTATAAAATTACCTAAATTAACATAAATTAACTAAAATCCTATAAAACCTATTAAAACCAATATAAGCTAAATAATTAAACATTTAAGCACATAATAAATATAAAAACTAAGTATTAGGGAATAAGAATATCATATAATTTAACCCTATCAATTGCTTATGTATTATTAATCTACAATTAAAATAGTCCTTTGATATTATTTTAATTATGTAAATAATCTTCATTATTATCTTACAAATAACATAATTTTTAAAGTATTATTTTATTTATTTAATCAACTCACAAATAAAATAATTATTAAAGTATTATTTTATTTTTTTAATAATATTTAATCAATTCACAAATAAAATAATTTTTAAAGTACTATTTTATTTGTTTAATATTATTTAATCAATTCACAAATAAAATAAATTTTAAATTATTATTTTTTAATTATTTAATATTTTTTTAATTATCTCACAATTAAATTATTATTTTATTTATTTATTATTATTTATTATTATTTTTAATTATTATTATAATTAAAAATAAAACTTTTTTTTTCTTTTCTACGGGTCAGATCGGGTCGGTCCGGTCAACTGAAAATCCGGACCGGCGCTGCAGCGCCCCCCTGCAGAAACCAAAAAATTATTTTTTTAATTTTTTTGTTTTCCTACCCTTTTTGATTTAATCTTTCATATCTTGCTCATTTTAAATCCAAATGAGTTCAAATCAGTTTTGTTGTCTCATAAACTTATAACTCTTAAACATTCCAATTTTTTTATTATTTTTAAAAATATTTATTTAACCAAATTTATTAGTTTTTCAAGCTAGAGTTCCATATTGACATCATTTACAAGAAAATTCACCATAAATCCATTTTAGCTCCGTTTTTGTTTGTTCAACTTGGAATATCTTCGTATTTCATATAACTACAACATACAATTTTTAGATTATGGAAATGAGTTACACATTTTATTCCATTTTTATACAAATCACATATTTTCACTATGACATTTAGGGTTTTTAAGCTTGTATGTATTTCGTCCACTTAGACATAAAACACATATAAAAACATACAAAACACATACACTCCTTCACAAAACCATCCTTGTACCTTCGGACCCTTCATGATGCCACAACACAAAATCTCCCACACCCAAACATGTATTTTTACACTATAAGCTTATTTATACAACATTAACTAAAGTTTTAAGGTTTAAGAATTTTATACCTCTTTGATGCTCTCTTTCTTCTAGAGATGAACTTTGCTAGGGCCTCCACTTCTCTTTGCTTGATTCTAAGATTTTTAGAACTCCAATTTGCAAGAGCTCCACTAGGTTTTCTATTTTTCTCTCACTTTCTCACTATAGCTCTTTACCTAGCCAATCCTAGCAAACTTGGAAAATGAAATAGGATGACCCTATTTATAGCCAACTTCTCATACATGTACAATACACATACATGTATGAATCATGTATTCATCCATTAGGTTTTAACCATCTAGAAAATTATTATACAAGGGTTCCACAAATTTTGGAAAAGTTTTGTACCATTCCTTAATTTAGGGTTTATTTTCATGCCTCCATTCATGATTACCTACATGGCTTCATTTAAAAAAATAAGCTTAGCATTTTAGCCTTACCCTATATAATTATAACTCCCACATGACTCCAAGCATAAAAGACAAACAATATTCTAACAATCTTGTATATCTATATCATATATATAGAACATGGATTCTTTATGTGGGTCAATTAATCTAAGTTTAGCAATTCTACACACATGGACTTTTAATTTATAACATGTTGTGCTATGTCACATTGATTCACATATTCACATTGGGTTTAACTTAATTACCCTCATTAATCCATTGCATTATTTAGTCATCTCACAATTAATTAATTAATTAATTAATCCTTCTTAATCATTATGCCACACAAGGCATATTACATAAGTTCTAATTAATTAAGTTCGTCATCATCATCATCACTTATATTATTATTTATCACATATTTAATTCAATTGTTAATGCTTACCACACAATACAGAAATGTATGATCACACAAATAATCTTCAATTAATTAATTTCATTAATATAAACATTTACAATTTCTTGGATATTACAGATACTGTAATGCCCCCAAAATCCCTACACTTGCTACTGCGGACCTTGTGCGTTAAACTTCATATATTTACCAACTTAACCAATGATCTCATAATCATATTCGTTGAATTAGTCTTATTTTAGACTATACATTAAAATTTTTCTCTTACTTTGTCCTTAGATCTTAACTTGATCTCGGTCTCATTATTTATACAAGTACCAACTTGTAGTTCATCTGTATAAATGGATAACACCATACATAACGGTTCAATTTTAATATTAAGATTTAAATATTCTACAACTTTACATATTCTAAGATTCACGACATTAAATCATTAGGACGGTTCTTGAAAACAGAGAATCTCACAGTGAATGTTTGTATTTTCACCCGTGATAAATGTTTGCATCTTTATCAGTGACAAATGTTTGTATCTTTGTCCGATGCAAAATTCTCTTTGTCCGTACAGAACATACATAACTAGTTAAAACCCTCACTTAAAACACATTTGGTTATAGTGATATTTCTTCATATCAATAATCATACTTACTTGACATTCAGAATAGTAATAATAAGTTTGTACCTGGGTCCAAGGAACTTAACAATGAATTTGACCAGTTAACATCGATTAGTCCTGTCTCGGATGTACATTACTCATAAGTTATTTACCGATTCTCATCCAGATAAATAGATCATTATCAATACTATGTTAAGTTTTAACAATTCTAAGTTATATCAAAATAAAAACATAATAATATTCTAATGATAATAATTTATATCATTCATTTAATAATCGGTTACATGTTTGTTTGTTCGTATTACAACAGTCATTATGACTTATACAAGTAATAAACATGAAAACCTAATCCACGCTTCGTCTTTATGTTCATGATTTTCTTTACGTTCATCTTTAATCTACAAATAAGATTTTATTTGCAAGAATGAGCACGACGGTTCAGCAAGTCTAACAGATAGTACATCCACAGTTTATGCTTTCATATAAATTTTAACATGCCTTGACTGAACATAATTCTCTATTTAATATCACATATAAATCACATTCCAACAATTTATATCACATTTGACATACAAAGTGTATAAATCATGTCCATAACTCTTAAACATAACACATAACAGTTAGAAGGCTTGCAAACATCAGTTAAAGACTTCACATAACATCTATTACATAGCAACATGACATTACACATCTCATTTATCATTTTAACAATACTACACAAGTAACACATAGCAAGAGTTAGAAGACTTGCACAAATAACACATAAAGGTTTAGAACTTACTTGATTCGCTTTAACGTTTACTTTAAGTTTTGCGTTTATTCGGACGACCTACAAGGTATATGATTTTAACATAACTATTAGTCATAAACAATAACCTTTAACTATCATTCAACTTAACTATCTTTATTTCAATAGTTTAATTTTATTTTGACAGGTTTTATACTTCCCGACTGAATAAGACCCTAAGTTTCGGACAAAACCTTCAAAGTACATCTTTTTTGGAAGTTTTAAAACTCTAATGGGTTGGCGCGGCCGCCCTAAGTATGCAACATATTTTTTAAGTGTTGGCTGCCCGAACCTCTTTCATTGGAATAGGCACAACTCCTTTATTTCTTAACATTTTAGAGTCATTCTTGAGTTTAAATTCATCAAAATGTCATTATCTATAACTTTCTTTTAGGTTTCTAAACCATATTCCAAAAGTAAATTTTCGAAAATCAGTGAACAAAGTCAGAATGCATACTAGTTCATACTTTCTTTGATCCATTTGGTAAGACATGATACTTCAAGCATTAATTTGCTAAAGATAAGATTTTATAATTGAGTATTAAGTCTCTTGCATCGATTACAAGGACTTGATATAAAATAATGAAAGGTCTTTGAGAATTAAGATGAGAACTTTAACTTTGTTTTGCTCAACGATCTCTTTGTTTCACATTTAATAACTCTGGCATCGTAAGCTTAAGTTCTATGCATTTCACTTGACGATTTCTTCCTTCTTTTCTGATTTTGCTGCCTCTTCGTTTTGCTGAGTTGATCTTGATCTTCTTCATAATCTATTACATATTGATAACACTCTGTATTTGGATTCAACCTAACAAACTTGATTCCTAATGTCCTTTTACAACCATATTCTTTTAAGGACAATATAGATTTATCTTTTGGATCAACCAAACAAATTTGATCATGTAACTAGTCTATCTGGATCAACCTAACATATTTGATCCATAAGTCATTTTACAATTAGTGTTCTTTTATAAGGACTGTACAAAAATGAACAAGAGTTTATACATTTACTTTTGTTCTTATAATTATTTTTCTTTCTTGATTTCACTCGTTATTTCTATCATACATATTATCAATTTAAATGTAATCACTTGCCACATAACAAGTTGAATCAAAATGTATTCCTGAACATTACATATTACATTATTTTGTCATCATTAAATCTAAATAGGTTTACACATAAATTTACTAACATAATCTTTCAATTTGGGACGAAGGAAGTACATAATTTTATTCAATAAAAACAAACATACAAAATTATCAATTAGACGTAATCAAAAAAAATTGAGAAGACAATCTCTTAAGAGAAAAAAATTAAAAATTTATTTCTAATTGAAATTTTTTTGAAGAAAATCCCCAAAGTGAAAAAAATTAAAAGTTTAATCTCTTAATTGAAAAAATTAAGAAGACAATCTCCAAAGTGATATTTTTTTTTAAAAAAATTAGGGTATTAATCTATATTTAGGCCTAAAAATAAAATTATACTTCATAAAAAAAACTTGATGAGAAGAAAAGGGTTAAATACATATATTCCTGGTTAGGGGATTAGAGGAGCATTTTGTACCCTTCTATTGTTTTCCCCAACACAACACTACTATTCTCATATTAGTTTGGGGGCATTTTGGACATTAATATTGCAGATGAAGAGAATGTTGTTGTAGATGAAGAGAAGTAATGTCCATATGGAGAGAGAGAAAGTATGTCATTTTTAGAGAATAAAGTCGTCCGCAGTTTAATATTGCAGATTGTACCTAATGCCAAAAATTCTAACCGTCGGCAGTATTAAATTGCATATTAGAGTAAAGTCAAAAACGACATAGTTTGGAAAAAAGTCTAAATTCCTAACGTCTACCATATTAAACTACGGACGGTATACCAAAAAGCTTGCAAGGTAGTGAATCCAAGTAAGAGTAAATTTATCTCAAGGGTAATTTGGTTGATAGTATTCTAAATCTATAATGTGGTGGGACATGTCTTTTCCACACCACAAATCTCTCTCTCACTTCTTTCTTGTGAATTTCTCAAAATTTATGGCCATCTCAATTAATCTCCTGCCAATTGATGAACACCTTCTCCTCGCTATTATCATCACCATTCTTACCAATTAACAACATCTTCTCCTCGCTATTATTATCATTACTACTCGTACCAATTGATAACAACTAGAAGAATCCAACAAAGACCTGTCATTTTCTCTCTCATCTTTCATCACATTCAACTTGAGGCTTAAGGCTTAATGCTTGAGGCTTTTGTTTGCATATTTGCTTTTATCGGATAAGCTTACCTGTGGTTTCTGCTGATGAAACTATATTTATTTTGTGAAGGAACGAGTGTCTGGCAGGCCAAAAATAGTTCTATATGGAGCAGCAGCACGATGATAACAGAGTCTCCAATAATAATTAAACCCCAGGCTGATCCTCCTTCTGTCACAGGTCCTGGCAGGAGCTTTAAAAAATTCCGATTTGACTGAGCGTCGATATTCTGGGCACCGTAAAGTGTTCAATTTATGGCCTCTTCCTCACCCCAGTTTTCAATTCGGATTTATGGTCTCTTATGCTAACAGTGGTAGGGGTACTGGCTGTATGTTGTGCTTTTTCAAAAGTGTTTGGCATAAAAGTATATATTTCGTACAGATACAGAAAGCCAAAGCCAGCATATACTTTGTACTCTTTTAATTTTTGTAGATGCCCAGAAACAGTTTCAAGAGAACGGAGAGATCTGTTAATTGTTCTAGCATGTTTATTCATTGACAATGTAGAGATCCAACTTCCAAGGAGTTGTTAGTTGGACCAAAATTTTAACACACATTTCTATAACATTTTCAAGTATGGGATAGATACCAGCATCGCCCTCTTCGTTGGAAAAATTAATATAGGTAACTGTTACGTGCTCCATGCCTCCATTTACTGAAAAATACTGTTGCGTTCATAAAGGAAAATGATGGTTGAATTTGATGTTCTTATATTTGTTTTTCCATGCAAAGCCTACAACTCGTAACTACTAAAACATGCTAGAAAAATCATGAAAAAGATCAACAAATCTTAGCTAAACGAATCTTATATATTCCTCTTCTTGTAATTAATCAATTTAAATACAAAATTCAGGAAAGAAATATAGCACATTGAGAATCTGAAGCAAACCTCCCATAACTCTTAAAGCTTCCTTCTTTTGCCCAGAAATTTAACACAGTTAGATGGTGAACACCTGTCATAAGGTTGTAACTCTAACTCCAGAGTTTTGCACCTCTCACACACAAAATTGAACCTTGGATTTGCTAAAGCAAATATTACCATATACATTTCTAACCAAGAGCCAAATATTTTATCACGGACTAGGTAAAAGAAGAATATGGTGGTAAGAATGTTCCACAGTGGGTGTAGAAAACATTCTGGCCAATACTTAAAACTATTGTCAGCCCATTAAAAGT
Source organism: Hedera helix (assembly GCA_947179155.2). NCBI lineage: Eukaryota > Viridiplantae > Streptophyta > Magnoliopsida > Apiales > Araliaceae > Hedera > Hedera helix. The sequence continues at coordinate 31,509,614 of OX359278.1, forward strand.
GAACCGATCATTCAGAATCTACACCAAAGCTCCAAATTTTGGTTAGACGTAAATTATAAATTAATAAACACCAACCAAATGCATTTTTTCCATAATTATTTTTTTCCTTATAAATGTTGGAACAGGCTACAAGGATAAGGGTATAGGATATGTGCATATGTATAAACACAGGCATCATACAATTCATATTTTCCAACAGGAAAAAGTCTTCGATCAAAATTTGACAGATTGTGAGTGAACAACTGAACTGAGTAAATCAATCACAAAGACATGGGAAATTACTTGGCATAACTACTTAAAAACCATTTACAGCCAAGGGTTTGGCAAGGTCTGTTTCACTAGCAGAGGCAGACACACCAAGAGAAAGTGAATGGGATGAGATGGGTTTCACGGTATCCCATGTGAGGTACTATTTATTACTCCTGAGAATTTATAATCCCGCTTAATCCATTCCCTCAAACAAACATGCCGCAAGAGTCTTCTCATCACAGCATTGACAGTTTTTCATTTTGATCCCCATTTATTGATTTCTCTTTATAATGTATAAGGTTCAATTTTTATGGTACTCTTTTGAAAAAGCCATACAAGTCCTGATGTGAACTAATTGGTCAAGCATTTTCCATGTCCTGACTGGCCAACCTGCTCAGGAACTGAAAAGATATAAGAAAACTATAATGCCTAACCATCTAGCTCATCCCAACAGAAATTTTAACAAGAAACTAAAAAACCTACATACAGGAAAAGTCCAGTACATAACCTGAATAAAGGTTCTTGCAATCAAATACCTTCTTTCCTTGCCCTTGACATCAAACCTTCAGCTCTTTCAAATCCTCGGTCACCAAAGATTCTTGAAATTTGGCCTCTACTGCTTTCCCTGTCTCCTCCATTGGCATTGATGAGCTGGGTGGTGGAGTGATAAGTGCCTTGGAGGGTTGGGGATTCTCTATAAGAACTGTTGATGGAATGTTAGGAGCCTTCAAAATTGGTGGATTTTCTACTCGAGCGGGACCTAGAGCGGTAGGAACCTTGGAAGTTGGTGCATTCTCTACCCAAATAGGTGCAGGAGTGGTAGGAGACTTGAAAGCTGGCAGTGCCTCTACACGAATTGGAGTAATAGGAACCTTAGAAGCTGGTGGCAAATCCTCTACTCGAGCTGAAGGTGGGGTAATTGGAGCCTTGAAAGCTGGTGAATCCTCTACTCGAACTGGAGCAGCAAAAGCTGGCACAGCCTGTCTTATACAGACTGGAGGTGCTATACCCATGGATGGGGGCCACCTCACCTGTATTGACTGACTAGGAGGTGGAAGTGGTGGTGCAGAGTAGGCTGGAATTGCATTCCGTATAGTTACTGGTGGTGCAATTCCATGGTGAGGCCTAAAATGCCGTACAGGGATGTAGGGTGCTGCTCCAGCTGCAGGGAATTTCTGAGGTAGGAACCTACGGCTTTCTACTGATGATAAGAGGTCGTTTACAGTAGTAATTATAGGTTGACTTTGTAAAGATGTCTTTGAGCAACCGAGTACGTCATTTCTGGTTGCATTGATAGGTCTACTTTGAGGGATTGTCTTTGGACAAATTGAAGTGTTATTTTTTGTTGTTCCAACATGTCTATTCCGAGAAGCTGTCTTTGTGCATATTAAGGGAAGGATTTTTGATGCTGGAGGTGGAGGTGGCTGTGTACTTGGTGGTCTTGGTTTCAGCATCGGAAATCTTATTGGGAATGGTGTATTAGAAATCTTTGCCCTAATACGGTATTTCTGGAGAGCACGTGCTACGGCGACATGCTCCTGCTCATCATTGTTCACCTTTTGTGATGATGAGCTCTCGGACTTCTGTGCTACTGAACATACAGAAAGAAGATGTCAGATACATGTATTAGACGATTCTATAACATTTGAAAAATAATACTGCCTTCATCACAAATATAGATGAATTTTAAAAACTTATTTTAAAGGACAACTTCTCAACTTCCTATTTAAGCTCTTAATTCCATATTAAATAACAAAATTGATAAAAAGAAAAGCTAGGTTTAATCACTTTTAAAGGCAATTTTGAAACATCATTTCTATTTTAGCCTATTTTTAGAAAGAGGGCTCTCATTTTAAGACAAACAAGCAAACTGGGATTCACATTATGGGACAGGGGAGTAATAATAAAGCACTTCCAAGGAAAGCCTCTCTTGAAGTGCTTTTAATTTTATCAGTTCCCTATGAAAATAAAATACACTGAGGAAGAAAAAAATTGATCGTGAGGGGCCAATGACAACCTACAGTCTATACTTCGTGAAACCAACACCAGAAACTTTGATTAAAAAAGAACCAAGAGTTTATGCAATGGATCTAAACCTAGATGGAACAGACAAAGCGACTGATAGAAATGTGTGTGTAAATATATATATATATATACACACACACAAAAAAGCTACAATGTTTACAAATTCATATGACTTACATAGTTTTAGAGCAGACCAAGCTGCCATGGCTGCATTCTTTTCAGCTTGCTTCTTGTTTTTCGCTGGTTCACCAGTAAATGTGACGCCTGCCAACTCTACGGTGCAGGTAAAAACAGGCAAGTGTCCAAGGCCAGACCTAGAGGTCATGTATGTCGGCAACGATGCTCCTACTCTTTGCGAAACATCTTGCAAGAGATTCTTGTAGACCCCTGTCTCATCCTGCTCATTACAATTTTCAGTTAACTAGAGATGATTCAAAAATCAGCAAGAAATTGTAAATAATATGTTCTCTGTTATATATGACCAAAGGTTCCAAATTATTTGCAACCAAAGATTTGCAGAAAATAACATGGATGTCATACACAACACCAAGATTAATTAAAACATGATTGCAGACAAGGGTGACAACAACAATTGATAGCTATGCATGCTTTTGAAGTCATGTCTAAATAACAAATCCGGGCATCTTTATGTTTTTTGGGAAATTGTCATGAGCTTTCTTCTGTAGCCAAGTCAAGTACGCTTGCACTTCGATAAAGAAATATCTGCTTTTGAACAGTGATAGATACAATTCCTAAAGCGGAAAATTATTGCGACTAACTATAGTTGACTAGAACAAATTTGGCTCCAAAAAGGGATCAAATGCAGGTTCGGAAAATCTAGTCACTCTAGTGAAAAAATACAAGATCGGGATTCTATGTTCTAGACCCACAAAGTAGAGTTTTACTAAAACTCCCACAGAAAGGGAAAATGAAATATAAAAGAACAATTATATCATGATTCAACTAGAAGCCACTTACAAAAACCAAACAAAATGAATCAATATGAGATAACTTAATGTATTGTCACAGATAATTATTTTGTAACTCCTAATCTAAAATCAAGTGAATGTATTGAACTAAGAAGATAGACAGATATAGAACTCTTTCCCATGGTTATAATAAAAATAAAGATAATAATAAATAAATAAAAGCATATTTTGATTGCTATCAAATGGTTTTATCTAACTACCGCTAATCTCTTTCTAAGCTAGACAACTACATCAAAACAACAAATAGTAAAAAAAATAGCTTGAAATCTTCACCTTGTTGGAGCCACGCCTATTAATCAGTTGGACTAGTAGATATCAAATAAGAAAATGCTTCAGTACTTTAGTTTTAGTCAACTAATGACTTTGCTGCTTATAACATTGAAATAATAAATAAATTTAAATTTTGAACCTAGTTATAGTTGTACAAGTGGAAAAATTAAGCAACTAATCAAAGGGGTGGCAGAGGACTGATAAGAATCCAGTGCAATAACAAAATAGGTGACAACATTAGTGGCATTATTAAGCAATTTAGCCGATAAGGAAGGGCATACCATAGTATCAAATGATTTATGTTTGCGGTTAAAAATCTAGATTGTCAACAAAATTTTTTTTATCCGAATGTGTCCTAGTGAGACAAAACTTAATACGAGTAATTAGAAAATTAAAAAAAATAGTAAATTCAACAATTTAAATAGGTCCGTGATTACCAACTGAGCCAAAATTAGTGCATCAAACACCCAACATTGTACTATTTTCGAGGTTTCAAAAGGAATCTATATCATAACCTTCAACTACAATCACTTTTCTTTTTATGCATCAACTAACGACAAAAGAACAAGTGTGATTAGAAGGCAAAACCTAGTCTCTTCAAAATTCAAATAAATTCATATCAGTCACAACTCAAAAGTAATATAGATGCTCAAAAGTAACCCATATCCAATAGCCAATGATACATAAAACAGCTATTTCTCTCTCTCTCTCTCTCTCTCTCTCTCTCTCTCTCTCTCTCTCTCTCTCTCTCTATATATATATATATATATATATATATATATATATATATCAACTTTTCAATTAATTAAAGGCCAAGTGAGTTAACTTGGTTGTAATTTATATTATCCAACCGAATTGACTCAACAGTATTAAATGTTTAGTTAAATAAATTTTTTAATTATTAATTGTTAAGATATCCATATCACATCCATGCCTGTTTGCTTTTTGCATCGCATTAATATATCCAATTATAATCACATTTAATCATGGGTTTTATAAAATATAACAAACTTACATACAAAATAAAATTTATTAATATTATATGTTTGAAAAATTACTATTAATTTTATCTAGATTATTTTGAATTCTACAAATTGTTGTGCTATTAATTTATTTTATATTTGATTACAGAATTAACCTCTAATTATACATAAAAATGATTAAATTATCAATAAAATTATAAAATAACAAACAAAACAAAGCCCGTGCGAGACACGCGCTAATAGACTACTATATGGTTAAAAAGGGGGAAATAAGGGGAAAACAGAGGAAAATTACAACTTTTTCAAAGATTAGTGACCCTAGATTCTAGTATTTTGCTTAGATTCAAGTTCTGTAAAAAGAATATGTAGTTTGATTCTAAAAGTTTGATTCTAGCTTTACAAATTTTCATTTCCTTTTCTAGAAAAATAGTATGTACCCTAAAAATGAAACGAAATTCAAAGGAAACTGAACTCAAGTTATAGCATGTAATCAACAACATTAAAAAAAAAAGGAAATTAATAAATAAATAAACTTAATTTGAAAACTCACTCACCAGTATCCGAGCAGCCAAAGAATTCGTGGGTCCACGGCTAGCAAGGGCATTGAGCGCCACCTCAGCCGCCGAATGCTCAGCCTGCCTCAGCGTGGTGCAGTAGTTAGGGCAGTCATAAGTATCGCCGTTAAAGTTAACGGTAGCCTTAAACCTCGGCGCGTGATCGGGACCTTCTCTTATGCACGTGTACGAAGGCAAGTTAAAGCAGCTCCTCTGCGCCAGCTCTTGCAGCTGGTTCTTATACATCTCCTTCTCCCTCTAGCTCTCAATTCAACTTTTTCCCCCTTAAACCCCAAAAAATGAACTAATGTTGACCGGCCGATGAGCTCAGATCGGAGCGGCGAGTTTCACCGATCGAAATGCCGATCATTGATCGGGATCGGAGTTTCTAGAGTTTTGATTAGCATACAATGCATATATACAAAGGTATAGATATAGAGAGAGAAACAAAAGAGGGATTTTTTTTTAGAGAAAATGGAACTTGGAAAACAACGGACTGAGTGAGAGAGGAAAGTACAGGGCTTTCTGTTCTTATTATTTATTGTTGTTGAAAAGGTTAAGAAGTGGTAACCTTCATGATAAGATGGTGTACTTGATCGTGCTATACCCGTTGGATTGGATATTTCTCAAATCTCACGGATACAATTTAAGTACAACATATGGTGCATGACGTACAATCGTTGTGTCATTTGTTACACCCTCGGACCCATAAATTAAATTTTCAAGTTGCTATTAATTGTGACAAATGAGTATTTATTCAGTTTGTTTGGATTTAAATAAAAAACCATACCTTTCTGCTTTACAAATTATGGTGAAATATTATATGGTCCCAACAAAATTAATTTAAAATTTATGATACATTGAAGTTGTGGTTACAACTTTATATAAGGACATTAATTAATAGTAACATGTCATATAGATAATTTAAAAAATTAAAATATTTTGAATTATAATAATAAATTATGTAATTATTATTTACGTGATAAAGTTGTTTATAATCTTGATGGATTTAAATTTTTTGATTTTTTCTTAAATTATTTATCTGACATATTGTTATTGAATGATATAAAATACTAGTTTACAAATTATTTTTATATAATTTATTCTCTACATTTATATACTATGATATATTTATTAATTAAACAAAATATCTCGCTATCTTCTTTTTCAAAACGAAATAATCTGACGTAAAATTATGTGATATGAGAATATTAAATATTAAATATCAATTATTTTAGAAAGAGATAAAATGCAAATTTATTAAAAATAACATAATTAATGGTGAGTCATTAGAATGTTTGGTACGAATTTCGAGGATGAGGGCGTTTGCATGTGAATATATCTAACAATATTTATTTAAAAATAAAGTTTGAAATACTTGGCATGGATAACATCCAAGTATTAATGTTTAAAAAATCGGATTAGATCGCGGTTTGAACGAATTTAGTAGACTTTTCGGTTCTATTCGGCCAAAAAATCAGAATGTCAACGATCTGGTCAAAAATCGGTTGACTACCGGTTCAACTGGTGGTTCAATCGATAAAATCAGTAGTTGAATCGGTTGACCCGGTTTTCAAGTATTTATTTTTTTTTTACAAAAATATTTTTAATAATATTATAACATTATTTTATTATATTTTAGCTTATAAAAAATTAGATATTTTAAAATTTTATTAATTATTAATAATATATTTTTTTATGTATTTATGACGTTACTGGTTCAATAACGGTTCGATTACAGGTTGGACCAATGACCCATCTACCCGATAATTTTTTCGATTCGATGATCAATTCGATTTTCTAGACATTGATCCTTACTAAGTAAATACACAAAATTGTAATAATAAAAATAATAATTGTTATTGATCTTATTAATTAAGTAATTAGTTAATGAATCGTGTGATTTAGGACCGATAAATTTAACTCACATGTCTACGAATAATTATTATAAAGAAAAATGTTGGATCTGGAACTATGTGTTTCAAATAACTATTTAATAAATAAATTTTAAAATATTCATTTGAACTCCATTTAATGACTCCAAATATAAGGCTATTAGCATTAATCATCACCAAATTTATGAAAAATTTTAATCAACTATATAATTAAAAACATAAATTTGGTTTGATTTGATCAATTTTTTGTTCATTTTTCTTATTTATATTAACACAACTACTATCTAAATTTCTATCAATTAAATATTATTCAATTTTAAAATATTTTTATATCTAATAGGAATAGGAAAATAAGATCTTCTACTTTTTCCATTCAAATTAGTATAAGTGTTATACAAATTTATAATAACTAAATGTATATTATCCAAATTTATAAATTATTTAAAAGAAACTAAATCAATCTCCAGTAAAAAAAATAACTTCTAAAAAAAATTATTTAGTATTACCAATTTAATTACAAATTTTTTTATCACAATTTAATATAATTAATTAACACAATATAGTATATTATACTATATATTACCTAAATTTATTGACACTTGAAATTATATCAAATTATACGATTAATTGTATTAATTATAGGGATAAATGTGATAATAGAGTGATTCTTTCTTATGGAATAAAAAAAAATTGTGTTTAATTATTCTATTTGAATGAAATGAATTATTTTCATTTATGCTAAATTTGCGAAATTTTTTCTTAGGAAAGGGGATAGAATAATGGAATGAATCTGTAAGACCCCAACTTTTATTGAATAAAATTTAATTTTTCTTCATATATTATTCTGAAACAATAAAGTATTAATTTGATAAAAATTAAAGTTAATGATATTTTGTGTAAATTATAGTTTGTCAAAAAATATTCGATTCGTAAGACGGCGCCGAAATAATCAGTTATGGGTGGATCCTACAACGAAATATTGTTGGATGTAAAAAACTACAGCAATAACTTTTTTACATAAAAATGGTCAACGATACTATCACGTTTAACTGTTAAAATACCTTGTAATAAAAGAATAGTAGTATATAGTATTTCATGGTATTTTACTGTAGCACACGGTATTGCACAATGTTTTATATTATTTAACTGATAAAGTGACTATTGCACAGTATTTCATCAATAATTATTATTGCATAGTATTTTATATTATTACACAACATTCTACATTATTGAGTCAATAATCGTTACAATGCACAACATCTTGTATCGTTGGACCAATAATTGTTACAATAGTAGTCACGGGTATTAAATAGTTAGACAGACTCATTATTTGAATAATACTGAATATTTAAATAATTATGATATTGAGTCAATAATATAATAATATAATCTTTAAATATGTAGTGTGAAACTTAAAATGTGAAACGGGTTATGTGTAATATCCTAGATATTTACAAGAATTTTAGATAAGATTTTTTTTTTAAATATTAATTAAAAATTACGGTTTAAAACCTAGAGTTGTAGAATTAAGATGTGTAGAAAATAATTAAATATTTTTTTTAACATAATTTATTTGTTAGAAATTAAATGTAAGAATATTTTAATGATGCATGTGGAGAATTTATTAAGAAAATAAATTCAATTGAGAAGTGAAGGTGAATATATATATATATATATATATATATATATATATATATATATATGGGGAATGATCCATAGCAAGCGTTTGCTATGAACACTATTTCAGCAAATGCATCTTCAACTGTTATCTTAGTTGACGGGTGGAGTTTTGTTAAGGTTTTTTTTTTTTTAAAAAAAAAAAAATCTAAGTTTAACAAAAAAAAAATCATAAGAAACAAAATTTCACCCGTTATCTTAGATTTAAAAAAGCAAAATTAAAAAAAAATAAAACTCATTATTTTGTTAAACTTATATTTAAATATAAAAAAAATCATTATTTCAACGGTTTAACGAAAAAGAAAATCAAAATCAAAAAAATTCTCACCCGTCATCTTAGTTGACGGGTGGAGTTTTGTTTAGTTTTTTTTTTTTTTTAAATCTAAGTTTAACAAAAAAAAAAATCAAATTTTTTTTTTCCACCCGTCATCTTAGTTTCCACTCGTCAACGACGGGTGGAGTTTCGTTAAGTTTTTTTTTTAAAAAATATTAGTTTAACAAAAAAAAAAAAAAAAAAAACAAAATTCCCACCCGTCATCTTAGTTGACGGGTGGAGTTTTGTTAAGTTTTTTTTTTTTTTTTAAATCTAAGTTTAACAAAGATGATGGGTGAGAATTTTGTTTTTTATTTTTTTGTTAAACTTATATTTTAACAAAAAAAAAAAAAAAAAAAAACCTAACAAAACTCCACCCGTCAAGGTTAGTTGACGGGTGGGATTTTTTTTTTTTGTTAAACTTATATTTATTAAAAAAAATTTTTTTTAACAAAACTCCACCCGTCACCTTAGTTGACGGGTGGTATTTTTTTTTTTTTTGTTAAACTTATATTTATAGAAAAAAAAAATTAACAAAACTTCAACCGTCAACTAAGGTGACGGGTGGGATTTTTTTTTTTGTTAAACTTATATTTATATAAAAAAAAAAAACTTAACAAAACTCTACCCGTCAACTAAGATGATGGGTGAGAATTTTTTTTTTTTTTTGTTAAACTTATATTGTAAAAAAATAAAAAAATAAAACTTAACAAAACTCCACCCGTCAACTAAGATGACGGGTGAGAATTTTTTTGATTTTGAATTTTTTTTTTTGTTAAACTTAGTTAAAAAAAAAAAAAAAAAAAACTCCACCCGTCATCTTAGATGACGGGTTGTGAAAATAATAAAAAAAAAATTTTATTCCCACCCGCTATCTTAGATGACGGGTTGACTGAGAATTTTTTATTTTTTTTCCTACCCGTTATCTTAGATAGCGGGTGAGACTCCATCTTATCTATTAAAATTATTATTTTAACGATTGAAGATGCATTTGCTGGAATAATGTCCATAGCAAACGCTTGCTATGGATCATTCCCCTATATATCTATGTATATATATATATATATATACCTAAAGCGTGCTTGCTAGCCAAATAAGAGGATGAGTAAGTTAATACTTAATTAAACTAATAAATTAATTAGTTTAAATATGAAGTAAGAAGGAAAGTCATAAAATATAATTAATTAGGTTAATTATATTAGTTATGAGTTAAAGTTATGGAAAATTTATGATGATTGTCTAAGATGGCAATAATGTGAAGTAATTAATTAAGTAATTAACTTAATTATTAAGTTGTTGTATAGAGTCCATTAATGAATTTAAAACAAATCTAATATTTTAATTGATGTAGGTCTTGTTGGTAATTATATAGAGGTCCAAATAAATTTAAGAATCTAGCATCATGAAGAGTCCAAGTAATTTAATTACTACTAGTGGACTAGCCCAAAATAATTATAGATGTTAGCTCAATATGAGAATACTTGCATGAAGGTGGGTAATTAAATAATAAGCCCAAATGTTATAGTCCAAGAGGTAATTAATATAAGTCCAATTAAATCATGTTGGCAAGTATTGTATATAATGTAGTGGTAGTCCAATTAAATAAATTACCTAGCCCAAGTTATGGAAGATGTGTGAGTTGTGTTGGGTAGCTCAAGTAATTAAATAAGAGAGCCCAATGCAAAGTAAACTATATAGCTCAAACATTAAAAAGTCAAGTGATGGTTAAAGTGTTGGGAAAATAATTTCAAGTATTGTTAAGTGTAGAGAATTAACTAATGTAGGGTTAATTAAATAACCCTAGTTGGTAGACAAAGGAGAGCATTAACCAAATATTGGTTAATTACTAGGTGAATGAATGTGATGATGAGAATTAACTATAGATGAGTTAATTGAGTAACCCTAGGTAAAATTGTTATATAGGAATTAACCTTATATGGGTTAATTGGTGGAAGAAAATTATAGATACAATTATGTATGTATATAATTTTACCAAGATAGAATTTGTAGGTAACCATGGGTTGCTTGTTGTAGAGAATTAACCATACCTTGGTTAATTGCTAGGAGAAATTGCAAGTATTGTATATATATGTATATATAATAAAAATAAAGGAAAATGGTGGAGTGCTGACCAAATATGGGACCCCACTTAGGAATTGAGTGTAGCTTGCATGTTGCTTGAATTTCATTTAAATTGGTCATTCACTTAGTCAATTCCCTTAATTCATGCTAGGATGTAATTTTAAAAAAAAAAGTTATTGATGAATATGTGGAGATATACATGTTGTAAGTATATAGGTTAGTAGAGAGTTAACTAATGTTGGTTAAATGAATTGATCATGGATAATATGAAAGCTTGTACTTAACCACACATTAGTTAAATGGTGGAGAATTATTGTTCACACTCAACCAAAGGGTGGTTCACCAACCCTAGTCAATTAAGATAGTCAATTCCTTAAATTTATGTTTATAGAGAACTAACCATTATTGGGTTAAGTGTTAGCCTTAAGTGGTAATAAAAATAAAACATTAACCAATGTTAAAGTTAAGTGTTAGTAAATATATAAATATATTGAATATATATGTATACTTGATTGTAGATAATTAACCTTACTTTGGTTATTTGGTGGAAGATGTGTGTATGTTTAATTGATGAGCTTAGACCATGGTTGATAGTTAAGTTAACATAGGTTACAAGAGTAAGAGCCTTAACCACACATTAGTTAAGTGTTGGAGAAATGTTGCTTTTGTTTTACTCAATTGGTTGCTTGAAAGTTATCTTGACGGTTGTCATTCTTAGTTGTCAATCACTTGGTCGATCACCAAGTCTATCAAGTGGTCATTCATGGTAATAGTAAGCAAAATTAGAGCTTAATTTCACCTATGTTAGTTGATTAAGGAAGTTAGTTGAGCTTACCTAAGTTCTATATATAGAGAAGAGAGAAAGAGCTAGCAAATGTTAGTCATTTGTCTATAAATTCTAAAGAGAAAAGAGAGAGCTTCTTTGAGAGAAAAGCAAGCAAACTCTTGTGAGATTGAGAATCAACCAAGGAAAAGTGCTAGAGAATAGTCAAGGAGGAGTCTTAAGCCAAGTTCATATCAAGAAGAAGAAGAACATCTATGTATAAGAGGTTCAAAAATGTTCTAAACCTTCTTTAGTTCATTTTTAAAGTCTATATATGTTTTAAATGGTCAAAATAAATTTTTAACCGGTCAAAAATTATTTTGATGCTCTAGAAGTCTAAAACTATGGTATATAGGTATATTCATGGTTTGATATAGTTAATACATGTAATTGTATGAGTGGTACGCAAATAAAGGGAAGAAAAATTCATATTATAAAACAAGAAGTTAGGAAGACAACGACATTGAGTTGGTGTCATTTGAATGTGTAGATTTTATTTTATTTAAGTTTGAACCAATAAAATCAAGGATTTGTGAAGTTAGTTTTTCACTCTGTCCTTGTGAGTGATTTTAAGCCTACTTCTGTTTGGAATTTGAATTTGTGATATAAAGATAAGTTGTAGATGGGAAAATTCTAATAAGAATGAACTCAAGAATCACCCCAAAATATTTTAAAATGAAGAAGTTATGGCTATTGGAGTGACTGAATTTGTTTTCTGCTTTAAGCGCCCCGGCGCCCAAATTAGCCTATTATGAGCGACCCGGCTTTCAAAACAGAATGTGTAAGTTGTCCGGGTCGGGTCGGTCCGGATCAAGTTTTCTTTGAAAATTTAAGTTGAAGTAAGTGTAAAATGAATGTGTTTGAATAATAACCCAATATATGGAGTTTATTAATAACTAATAGGTAGCTAAATATTTAAAATAAAGACTAAGGTTAACACAATTAAAAAGTTAACTATTGGTATTATTTAAAGAGGATTAAAATATTATTAAATGGTTAATAATATTAATATGAGATTAAAATGTTGTTAAATGATTAATAACATTTGTAAATGATTAAAATATTATTACATGGTTAATAATGTTAATAAGTGATTAAAATATTGTTACATGGTTAATAATGTTAATAAGGGATTAAAATATTATTAAATGGTTAATAATATTAATACGGGATTAAAATATTATTAAATGGTTAATAATATTAGTAAGAGATTAAAATATTATTAAATGATTAATAATATTAATAAGTGATTTAAATACTATTAAATAGTTAATAATATTTGAATGTAATTGTATATTATCAAAGGTAGATAATATTTTGAGATATTTGGTATATTATTAAATGTCTAAATCATTAAGCTATGCAAAAGAAAAAAGTTTAATTGAATTAAATCAATGTAAATAGTCCATTTGTGACTAATTTAGACAACTTATTAAAAGTGGATCGTACGAAGAACGTGTAGTGAAGGCGTAAGTTGGTTAAGCATACCCGACATGTCCGAACTATATTTTGGACTAGGGTTTTTGTCCGGAACTTAAGGGTTCGTTTGTCAGACATCTTAAGAGTTAATAATTGAAGTTAGAGTCTTATATAAAGACTAATTAATAGTCATTGTATCTAATGATGATGTCAATTTTATATATAAATTATATGTTGAATAAAAGACGCAAAATAAGCGTGAATGGTAGAAGCGAACCAGACAAATTTTTTAGAACTTGCTCATATGTGCATTAATATGTTACAATGTGTTATGAAATTATCAACATGAAGACATATTGATGATAATTGTGATATGTGAACAACATGAGATAGTTACATGTAAAATATGTACAGATATGAAGCATGATTTGTTAGATGTTAGTTGTTTATTGTATATGATGCATAAGAAGTATGAAGCATTTATAAAATGAAAAGCATGAAATACATGATGTAAGAATAAAATGCAGAGCATATATAATATGTGAAGCATGTAATGTGTTATGTGTAACTGTTAAACTTGTTGAGCCATCGTGCTTACTTTTGCTTAAAACCAACATTTTCAGATAGTACAAGTTATTCGAAATTTTTGATAAATATCAAGAAATAAGAATGCATATTACATTCACTGAAGGTTTAACCCGACTATTATAGATATCAGTCTGAAATGGACAGGTAAAATGATTGTGCAGTATAAGAATTGGTTGGTATGTAGTATGAGTGTTGAATACTCAAATTAATTGTAATAGAATGTCGTATCATGTATGATATTGAAACATACTAGGAATGTATAAAGATTTCGATTCTGAAATAGAAAGAGATCTTGTAAAATTATAAATAAATGATTATTTAGCAATTATAATATTGTTGTAATTCATGAACAATAAGAAAAATGTAGTACTAGTGTTGAACCGAATCCGAGGTTCGAGGGACCCGAATTTGCAGTCGTCACATTATGGATGGTGTAGTTTAAGGTATGAATCATGTGATTTGTTAATGGATGGTGTAGATTAAGTTAGTAAAATGTGTGAATCATGTGATTTGCTAATGGATGGTGTAGATTAAGTTATATTAAGGTGTAAATCATGTGATTAGTTAATGAGTGGTGTAGATTAAAGTGTGAAAAATAATGAATGTTGTAGATTAAAAAATATGAAATGTGTTTTTGGAATAGTTGGTTAATTTTTGGCTATAAATAGGGGATTTAGCATAAGGAATTTTCATATCCTTCTTATTTATTCTTCATTCCACTTTCTAAATATTCTTAGTATAAGATTTCTTTAAGTGAGTTAAGGTCAGCTTATGTGTTGGTGAAAATTGATAAAAGTACGAGTATTATTCAAGTAATTTTTTTTCTTCTATAAAAGTTATATAAGCACTCACACACGTCACATGTTGTTTACAACTCTTCCTTTAGAAAACTGTTCTTTCAGAAGATTTATTTTGAAAACTTTCTTTGGAAGATATTATTTTGAAATATTATTTACTTCTCCAAAAACTATTTTGAAGTATATATTCCACTCTAGCACACAAATTTATACTATCAAATCACTTTTAATTATTTCATACGAGTTAGTATACACCATGAAATCTATATGTGGTAGTTACTAATTAAATGATATATATATATATATATATATATATATATATATATATATATATATATATATGGTGAATGGTGAAAACCCGTACTTTTGGTTCCTCTGTTTTATTTTTGTTGTTCTTCCGCCCTTTTGGTATCAGAGCCAAGTTATGGTTATGTACTGTTAGCATTATGGTTTGCTTTCATATGTTATTATCTACACTTCTACTGTCTATGTTTGCTTTCCTTATTCTTAGATCACCTTCCTTACTGTAGACCACCTTGATTTACTCCGAAGCAGTCGTAAGTCTCTTGGTGTGAGCAGTGATTCTGCAATTACAGGATATATCACTACGGTATGAGTCTACATAAGTAAGTGGGTCTGTATCTGAGACATACTGGTAGCAACAGATAAGTGAAGTCATGGATGTAACTTTATGATTGTCATTTCATTTTGCTAGTTAGTTCATATTCGAACTTGTTCTCTATTCCTTTTTGTTTCAACAGTGGCTTCTCTTGAAGTATCACATGCAACGAGAATCCACCTTTGTGGCTCCTAAATTCCTCAACTAAGGATTTAGTATCTCGGTCTTCCCTTTCAAACCTTCTCTTTCTTTGCAGATAGAAGACCAGCCTTGTAGATAAGGGATTTTCAAAAAATTTTATGAATCGTTTATTTAGATCTAATTCTTCAGTCAGTTCTAGATCATCTTTATCTTCTATTCCTGACATAGTGAACCAAGAAGAACATAGTTATGAAAATCTTAGTCAAGACTTGGGAAACTGGAATATCCCCAGTATTTCTCCTAAAGAAATTTACCAGTCAACTTTCTTAGACAATTTTAAGTCTGATTATAGTGTTAAAACTGTTGAAAAAATTTATGCTATTAATAAGGATCATGAAACTTGTAGTTTGCTCACTACAGAAGTCATCAACAAACAAAGAAAAAAGGGATACAACTTTATCCATATCGGATTAATTCAAGTTGCTATTAACCCTTTAAGTATAAAAGGAATAAATTCAAGTATCTTGTTGTGTCTTAGAGACGCCAGATATCTTAATTACCATCCAAGTATCCTAGGAATAATGGAGTCTAGTTTGCATAATGGACCTGTCCATTTTAATTGCTTTCCAGATTTTACATTAAGCCTAAGTGACCCTCATTTGTTAAAAGCTTTAACTCTGAATATTAAAACTGCTGGTGAGATTACCCAAATGATTGAGGGATCTAAAGCTTTAGCTTTAATATACAGAATTTATTACAAAACAATGAAAACTAATTTGAATGTAAAGGCCTTAAGTAAAAGTCCTAAAGATAAAACTGTTTTAATTCAAAGCAGTACCAGTGATGCTAATATTCAAGTTCCAAAGACTCTTCTTTGGAAAGATGTGACTCTTCCGAGTCAATGGATATTAGATAATGAAATACCCCAAAGACCAGTTGTCAATGAAGTTATTAACTTTGATAATGTTAAGCAATATTTAGATGGTACCGTTAGAATAAGTTTTGATGACTCAAGACTTAGACGTCCACTAATTATTGAGGACATTACCAGTCAGTCATCTTCCCAGACCAGAAGAGATTCTGACCTCTTGGAAAAAACTAATTTACCTGATATAAAATTAAAAGGAATTTTTACTACAGGACAAACAAGTCATCCTTGCTATGACAAGTTTGAACCAGTTAATCAACCTGAGGATGATGAATCCCAGAATTTATCTCCTACCCAGTTTGATTTTGGACCTAAACCAGTTCATCATCAACTTAGAGTTATTAAAAAAGAATTTAAAATTAATGATCAATATTTGATTAATGATTTTAACTCCAAAGAAAATCGTGATAAACGTCATCTTTTCCGTGCTCAGCATGACCCGGAACAGAGAGAAAAAATAGGGTACTAACACCAAAAGACATCGGGTGACCGTCATGACGCCAAAGAATCGCGACACGGGGTTGAAAAGACGGAGAACATGTAATGACTTTAACAAGAACAAATACTGTTCCGACCGATCACAGATCCAACTTTATGTACTGTTTTTGACCGAGAACCACCAATAGAACCAAGAACCAACCGGTGGCTCTGATACTATAAGACAGCGATTGAAGACTTTATAATTTAAACAGAAGTATAAAGAAATAAATAAAAAGATGACCGGTATAATCAAATGATTCTTCTTTCTTTCATATATACATTGGTGGAAGAATTACAGTAAACTGGAAGACAGAAGTATGGAAGACTTCTGCTTCATCTTACTAGAAGAAGGAAGCAACAAGCTTCTTCTTCGCTTACTAGAGAGAAGGAGGATAGTGTCACCCTGGTCGTAGCCATAAGAGCCGTGGTAAGTCTCCAGGTGGGAGTATTTTAGGCTAAGGCGTTTAACCATGGGTCTGAATCAGATTAGGGTATGTGTCCAAAAAATCAGTATGGGTTATCACCTGTTGTCGGAAGGTCTGTACCGTCTAGCGATTGAGTCGTAGGGTTGATGGGTCTTAGTTGAACAAGTTTTGATTTGAGTCAAGTTCATTACAGTTCTGGCAGTAAACAGCTAAAACTAGTTTACTGATTAGCTCGAGTCCGTCAGTTAGCTCAGGCGTCAACCGTGTGATCCCTTGTATCAGACGCAGTCTGATTTTATCTTATATTTTTAACAGAATTTATGAAATTCTTCTGTTGATGACCAGTTTTTCGGTGAATTTTTTTTCCTATTCTTTTAAATTTATACATATTTTTGGGGGGTGGAAGGGTGATAAAAATTCCGAGGTGGAATAGTATGGGGATGGTGATCTATCTGAGAAGAGATCAACAAAACCCTCCGGCACCGAAGGAGTCGGACCTCCAGTCAGACGACGATGGCCCCACAGTCATCATCAGATGCGCATGCATCCGACAGAGTCAATCAATCAGCAGAAAGCAAAAGCAGATGCCCATCAGTCTGCAAAAGCAAATGATACTGTCCCCCAGTCAATCAGTCAAAAGTAAAGTTAAAGGAATCTACTTTTAACTTTTACTTTCACTTTAGTAAATGTAAAATGTTTCTTACTTTTACTTTAGTAAATTACTTTTACTTTGTACTTTTACTTCAGTAAATGTAATAGTGAATCCTGCGTGATTTAATAGTTAGTTTCTTTCTCTATTTAAAGGATTCAATTGTAAAGAGAAAGACAGGTTTGAAACCACATGTTTTGAAATTTATATAAGGCACACTTAGAAGGGGGGTTGAATAAGTGTGAGAACAAACTATGATAAACTTTTCTGTTTTTCCGAATTCAGTTCACTGTTTTAATGAATACAGCTTGCTGTATTAATATGGTCTACTGAATTAAAAACTTTCTTTTAAATCAATGAAAATTTCTTGACTGAAAATATCACTTAAAGAAAATACACGGTGTAAATAAATTATCTGTGAATATTTTAGATTTTATTGTTTGAGATAACGATTATCTAGTGTGAAAAGCAATAACAAGCAATAAAATCAACACTAAGATTTTTACGTGGTTCAGCTATTACCCTCTATAATAATAGCCTACTCCACGTCCAATACCAACTAGTATTGGAGATTCACTTTATATATATTTCTCACAATTACAAAGTGACACCTTTTACAAAACAGATTAAATGAATTCTTAAATTCTCTTGAGCACTTTTGCTCCTTGTGCACCTATGCACTCCTCAAGCACCTCTGCTTTCTTGACTCTGTTTGTAAAACAATTTTTAATCCACACTTGGATTGAATTCCTTTAGACAATCACTTAGTCTAAATAAACAAAGATCAGATAAATACAAATTTAGAGGTCTAGTGATCAAAGCAAATAATCAATTTAACAATATAAGGCTCAGCTAATGTATGCAATGATCAATTAATAATAAAAAGATATTACCAATTTAAATCTCACAGAAATATGCTTGATCAGAATTTCCAATAGCCCAAAGAGCAGTTTGCACAAAAATGATTTTTTTCAATATGTAATCAGTGTTCTGTTAAAATCATATCTCGGTAGAAAAAATCTATTCGCAATTTATAGCCATATAAAATAATACCGTTACAGCTTAGAATGATATCAATTCCGTTCTTCATAAACCTTATCTCATAAAGAGATACAATTTGTTAGCACAATATCCGGTCAGAACATATCTCAACAATATGACCGTAGCTTTTAAATAACAATATCTAGTCAAATCATATCTCAACAATATTACCGTGGCACTTGGATAAGAATATCCAGTCAAAACATATATCAACAATATTAGTTACTTGGAAAGATAAATTGTACCCATACACGGTATATTCAAAATGTTAAGCATATCTGTAACAAGTAATCATGACCCCTTTTTAGTAGATATCATCATTATCACATACACTAATATCGAGATTTGTTCTTTTTAAAATATTATGCACGAAGTACACAGTAACTCAAGCTTTATATCCACTGATATTCGTTTGGACAACATTATTCATACTAACCCATAAGATAAACATTTAATATTAAAGCCAGTAAATGATATGCACATAAAATGTCCTAGAGCCTTAAATTGAGAAATTAAATATTTGTAATGACCTTACATAAAATTCTTAAAGCTCAAAACCACTCTTCAGTCTTCTTGAACATTTCAACAAGTATTCCCTGAAATTCACAATAAAGAATTTAGTATCCATAATAAATCATCATCAAAACATTAGGTTTAGAATATGACAAAGTCAACATTCTCCCCCTTTTTGATGATGACAACAAATATTAACTCCCCCTTAATTCATGCATATATTAAACCATTAAAACCAACAAACCGAATTATCCAACAGAAGCAACCATAAACAACTATAGTCTTTAACAAACACACAAATAAAATTAGTCTGGAAACAAGAACATAAACAAGAACATAAAATACATCTTCATTCAGCAGTCAGCAATCCACCTCAAGTTGTCTCCCCCTTTGTCATCAGCGAAAACAATTAGTCAAGTTCCTCAATATGAGCACTGGTTTCAGCACGTTTAGTGAAATAAGGACGATGACGATTCCGATGAAGTCGTTCTTCCTCAGAAAGTTCATCGGCAAAACGGGTCGGTCTTGGAATAAAAGTTGAGGGAGGAAGAGGCATGTCGAGAAAATCACCCTTGAATTCGGCTAGCCAATTACACATTGGCCATTCAGGAATAGGTGACTGCAAAGATTGAAAATGTAATTTTCGTCCAACATCGTTAAACCGTGTTGCCATAAATTTGGCAAACTCCCCGAGCTGATAACTGACAAACTTCATTTCCTGACTCAACTGACAGGTATTTCGATTAAATTTTCGTTGCAGGGCTTCAACCATAGCCATGGTTTGTAATTCAAAACCTGCCTGAAGATCAATAAACTCATCTTCAACGCGATGATAAAGTTTATTAATCTCTGGTGCATCCATTGGCAGTTTCCCTCTTTCAAGAACCGCAAGTCGAGTCTTAATGTCAGCTAAATCAGTTTTCATGGAAGTTTGATTTTGCAAAATTTCAGTCAAAACATTCATAATGTTAGAACCTTGAATTTTTGGTGAAGAAGATGAAGAGTAATCAGGAGTCGGAGAAATTGAAGGATTGGTAGGAGGATCAGGTATAAGACGGACAAACTCACCAGCAAGAAAAGTGATATGAGATTGTTTCAAGTTGGAAGTATCTATAAATTCATTACTTGAAACCGAGATTTCGTCATCAAAAGAGATTTTAAAATGTTGAAAAATTTTTGTCAAAAATTTGCTGTAAGGCAAACATTTTTTAGATTGACGAATACAGCTCTGTATGTGCAACAACATCATTTGAGACAAATTGAAAGAAACACTTTTTAAAATCATAGCAACTACCGCCATATCTTGATATGTAAAATCTGATCCACCACCAAGCCGTGGAAACAGATTGTACCTAACCAATTTATGTAGCACACAAGCAGTTGGGCAAACATCCACAGTCTTAGGAGTAAACAACGTTGATAAAGACTGATCACCCATAACAATACGCAATTGTTCTATTGGAGAAAAAGGAATTGTAGCAGCACCTTTTAAAGTAAAAGGACAAGGTCCGGTAGAAGAGATTCCCAAAATATTACCAAAATCGATAGTAGTGAAAAATAAAGATTTTCCCTTAACATAAGTAGTAAAACAATCCCCATTGCATTCTAGATTAGTATAAAATTGTTGAACTAATCTGGGATAAGCAATAGTAGGTGGAAACAACATAGATGAAATTTCGCAAGAATTAAAAAATGTTTGCAAAACAGAGTGTTTGAAATAGAATAAATCCAGAGTTTTTTCGTACACAAATTGCTTTGTAGCAATGGAATTTTTAAAACGAATTTCAAAACTATGTCCACTGAAAAAGTTGTCTGGCATATCGATAGAAGAAGAAAATTGATTTACCAGATTTGAGGGATTCTCTGGCTGAGAAGACAAGTTTTCGTCTCGCATCGGTTCCTTCATCTTCTGATGAGATGGATCTACTTCAGATGTCCTTAGAAACGAAAAACTCGAATCTGAATCGTCTGAAAACAATGTGCCTTCCGACGACACATGTATCGACAATTTCTTCGAAACCCGCCTTGCTTTCATCTTTGTTCTTGTAGCGTGCTTTAAAGAAGATCCGCCAACGTTAGATTTCTCAGTTGATCGTTTGCTAGCCCTAGTTTTCATGACTTTAAAGGATTTGGAGAAAGATGAAGAGTTTTGGTGAGAGATGTTTAAGAGATTTGATTTATGATGAAGACAGAAAACACAAGTATACATGAAATAGGAGTCCAAAAAGAAAACTGACACCAAAAGACGTGTGTCTTTTCAAATTCAGAAAACTGTTTGACTACCATCGTTCCGTCTTTCAAGGTAATAAATAATATCCGGCGGACGAAAAGGATCATAAAAAGAAACATGTATCCAGAAGGGTGTTTGAGCGGATAAATACGAATGAACAGATACATATCTCAGATAACATGCAGAGAATATATTATAAACTAAATCACATAAAACTTCAAGTACATGAAATATAATTATACCATGCACATACCAAGTTCTCTTCTTAACATACAAAACCTTTCCTCACCTAAAGGTTTAGTAAAAATATCAGCTAACTGTTTCTCTGTAGGAATAAACATTAACTTAACTAACCCTTTTGAAACATTATCCCTTAAGAAATGATGCCGAACTTCTATATGTTTTGTACGTGAATGCAGTACAGGATTTTTTGATATGTTAATAGCACTCGAATTATCACAATATATAGGCACATTATTGCATATAATATCAAAATCACATAAAGCTTGTCTCATCCATAATATTTGAGAGCAACAACTTCCTGCAGCTAAATATTCACCCTCAGTGGTTGATAAAGCAACTGAAGTTTGCTTTTTACTATGCCATGAAACAAGACTTTGTCCCAAGAATGTACAAGCACCACTTGTACTTTTTCTATCAACTTGAAATCCTGCATAGTCAACATCTGAATAACCCATTAGTTCAAAATGATTACAAATTGGATAAAATAACCCTAAATTTATAGTACCACTTAAATATTTAAAAATTCTTTTAACAGCTAGTAAGTGGGATTCTTTGGGTTTTGCTTGAAATCGAGCACATAGGCATACACTGTACATTATATCAGGCCTAGATGCAGTTAAATATAATAAAGATCCAATCATACCTCGATATTTGGTTAACTCTACATCTATACCTTTATCATCTGATGTAAGCTTTATTGATGTACTCATTGGTGTAGCCTTTGAATTCACTCCTTCATAACCAAATCTTTTGAGAAGTTCTTTTGTATACTTGGATTGATGAATAAAGATCCCTTCCTTTGTTTGCTTGATTTGGAGTCCCAAAAAGTAATTTAACTCTCCCATTAAGCTCATATCAAATTCCTTATGCATACACTTTGAAAACCACTCACAAAGAAAATCGTTAGTAGCACCAAATATTATGTCATCTACATATATTTGAACAATAATTATTTCTTGTTTTTCATGCTTAATAAATAATGTAGAATCTATTTTACCTCTAGTAAAACCACTTGAAATAAGATACTTACTCAACCTTTCATACCACGCTCTTGGAGCTTGTTTGAGACCATAAAGAGCTTTCTTTAGCTTAAAAACATGATTTGGATATTTCTCATGTTCAAAACCAGGAGGTTGTTTGACATAGACTTCTTCATTGATATATCCATTAAGAAACGCACTCTTTACATCCATTTGATAAATCTTGAACTTCTTGTAACACGCAAATGCTAACAAGATCCGAATAGATTCTAATCTTGCAACTGGAGCATATGTTTCTTCATAATCGATTCCTTCTTGTTGATTATAACCCTGAGCCACTAGCCTTGCTTTGTTGCGAATAATGGTCCCATGCTCATCACGCTTGTTTTTAAACACCCATTTTGTTCCAATAATACTGATATCTTTAGGAAGAGGCATTAATTCCCAAACTTGGCATCGTTCGAATTGCTGAAGTTCCTCTTGCATTGCCATTAACCAGTTTTCATCAACTATGGCTTCCTTAGCATTCTTTGGTTCAACTTGTGATAAGAATGCAGAGAATGCACATTGATTTTGTAGATTTCTTCGTGTGGTAACTCCTTTGTTTATATCTCCAATGATATTATCTGGGGGATGATCCTTGAGATATTTTGCTGTCTTTGGCATGTGGACATTGTGTATTACTTCTTCTGGTTCAGAGAAGTTTACTTCAAGCTCTTGTGTTGTTTCTTTTTCCATTCCTTGGAAGTTTTCCAATTCAGCTTGCTGAAATCGTTCATTCGGCTTGCTGAATAAACCTTTTTGGTTTGCTGCATTAGTTGGAATTCCCAGATTTCCTGCATCTTCATCTCTTTCGTTTGGAAGATCATTATTAGTCTCATTGAAAGTAATATGAACTGATTCTTCAACACATAGCTTATTAATATTAAATACACGATATGCTTTGCTATTATGTGAATAACCAATAAAAATACCTTCATAAGACTTAGCATCAAATTTTCCCAAATTATCACTGGTGTTTAGTATATAGCATTTAGACCTAAATACTTTGAAATAACTTATATTTGGAATTTTGTTATTCAACAGCTCATAAGGAGTTTTCAAAACAATAGGACGAAAAAGAACTCTATTTAGCACATAACAAGAAGTATTAACAGCTTCAGCCCAAAATTTCTTTGGAAGCTTGCTTTCTTGTAAAAGAGTTCTAGCTGTTTCTTGAAGTGTTCTATTCTTTCTTTCCACTATCCCATTTTGCTGAGGAGTTCTGGGAGCAGAAAACTCATGGCTTACACCTTTAAGATCACAAAAAGTAATAAAATCCTTTTGAAATTCAGTACCATGATCACTTCGAATCTTTCTTAATTTGATACTAAATTTAGTCTCTAAATTTCTTATCAATTTTTCAAAACCTTTGAATGCTTCATCTTTGGTTCTCAAAAACAATACCCATGTATATCTAGAAAAGTCATCTACTATTACAAATGCATAAAATTTACCATTAATACTAGCATGCCTTTCTGGGCCAAATAAATCAAGATGAAGTAATTGCAAAGGAGAGGAAGTTGATACCATATTCTTCGCACTGAATGACGTCCTTACTTGTTTTCCAAGTTGACAAGGAACACATATTCCTTTCTTTTCGAACTTTATATTTGGCAACCCTTTGACGAGATTTTTGGAAGATAATTTCTTGATTAGTTCCATGTGAACATGTCCCATCCGTTTGTGCCATAGGTTAGCCTCATCTTGCATCGAGGCAAGACATAGTTCTTCTTCCTGTTGCTTAAAATCAAGAGTATTTATATTTCCTTCTCTTTGTGCAACTAGAATGGAATTGTTAGTACCATGAGAAATTGTACATTTATCTTTTTCAAAACTAACTTGATGTCCATTATCCATTAATTGACTAACACTTATAAGATTAAATTCAAGTCCACTAACAAGATGAACATTATCTATATTAACCTTACCATTACCGATTTTACCTTTTCCAACAATCTCACAGGTTCGGTTATCTCCAAAAGTGACCGTTCCATTTTTCTTCTTGATTTTTAGTTCCACGAACTTTGATTTGTCACCAGTCATGTGTCGTGAACATCCGCTATCAAGAATCCATTTTTGAGATGGAACCCTTGCCTTGAAGCAAACCTGTCAAGAAAAATTAATTCACCCTTTTTGGTACCCATATCTTTTTGGGTCCATTTGTGTTAGTTACGCATAAATCTCCCTTTTTAATCCACTCCTTTTTAACTTTCTTTTTCTTAAAACAGTTAACATTCAAGTGTCCTTTAATACCACAATTTTTGCATGTTGTGAAAGGAGAACAATAATTCAATTTGAAATGAGACTTTGATTTAAGCATATTCACTTTTCCGATTTTACGAGTGGGATTATATCCTATTCCTTGTCTATCAAAACTAGGTCTTTGTTTACCTAACATAACAATTAGATTTTCTTCTCCTTGAACAAATCTAGCAAGAGATAGTTTTAATGAATCTACTTCCTTTTGAAGTTCATTAGTATGAATAGGTTTAGACTGAGATTCATTACTAAACGCATCAATACACACATCTCGCATTTTCAGTTCATTATTCAATTTCCCAACTTCATTTATCAAAGACTCAACTTCACACATTAAATTATTTGCTAATTCTTTCAAATTTGCATTTTTTTCTTTTAATTTCAAATTTTCTTGTTTCAATAAATTAAACTCATAAATAGATACCTCATTCCGTTCACCTTCTATTCCCATGAAGCATACTTGAGCTATTTCATCATCAGCGTCTACCTCAACTTCGGATTCTTCATCATCACTCCATGTAACAAGGGCTTTGTTTCTTTTGTTATCTTTGGCGCTTGTTTTTCCCTTGTTTCTTAGTTGAAAGCAATCTTTCTTGAAGTGTCCTGGACGTCCACATTCAAAACAGTTTTCATTTGTTTGCTTTCCTTTGATCTTGCTCGAATTGAAATTGTTCTTCCTCTTGTTCTTTCTCTGTAGTAGTCCTTTGAGTCTTCTTGACATCATCGCTATTTCTTCATCCGAGTCATCATCAAGTTCTTCTTCGTTTCCTGCATTAAGAGCTAAAACCTTTCTTCGAGGGGTTTCCTCCTCATCATCATATCTTTTTAACTGATGTTCATATTCCTCAAGTTCACCAAATAGTGTTAAAGTATCCATAGTAGAAATAGTAGAAGAATCTTGAAGAGTAGTAATTTTAGAAGCAAACCTCTTGGGCATTGCCCGAAGTAACTTACGATTAATTTCACTTTGTGGAATAGATTTGTCGAGTAACTTCAATGAGTTCAGGAGAACTAGGAACCTTGTTTGGGCCATCTTTATGGTTTCGTCTTTCTCAAGCTTGAACATTTCATAGTCATGCATGAGCATGCTTAGTTTGACTTCACATACCTTGGATGTCCCTTCATGACTTACTATTAAAGTATCCCAGATCTCTTTAGCTGTATTGCATGAGGAGACTTTATCGATCTCATATTGTACCATACCGCTGAGTAGTGTGTTCATAGCTCTTGAATCATAAGACATCATGTAGGTTTCAGTTGAATCCATTTCAAGCAGAGTCTTTGGAGTACGATCATCTTTTCTTGGTATAACTGGTCCGTTCTCTACAACCCACCATTCCCAATGATCTCTTTTTAGATAGATCCTCATCCGGAATTTCCAAAAATTGTAGTTGTCTGTTCCATGCAGCAGTGGAGGTCTATTGGTTGATTGACCTTCTTGGTTATTGTTCCCGAATTGTGCCATACTAGAATCTTTCCCTACAAGTCACCTTTAAGACCAAGATAAGTAGAACCTTGCTCTGATACCAAATGAAATTTATATAAGGCACATTTAGAAGGGGGGTTGAATAAGTGTGAGAACAAACTATGATAAACTTTTCTGTTTTTCCGAATTCAGTTCACTGTTTTAATGAATACAGCTTGCTGTATTAATATGGTCTACTGAATTAAAAACTTTCTTTTAAATCAATGAAAATTTCTTGACTGAAAATATCACTTAAAGAAAATACACGGTGTAAATAAATTATCTGTGAATATTTTAGATTTTATTGTTTGAGATAACGATTATCTAGTGTGAAAAGCAATAACAAGCAATAAAATCAACACCAAGATTTTTACGTGGTTCAGCTATTACCCTCTATAATAATAGCCTACTCCACGTCCAATACCAACTAGTATTGGAGATTCACTTTATATATATTTCTCACAATTACAAAGTGACACCTTTTACAAAACAGATTAAATGAATTCTTAAATTCTCTTGAGCACTTTTGCTCCTTGTGCACCTATGCACTCCTCAAGCACCTCTGCTTTCTTGACTCTGTTTGTAAAACAATTTTTAATCCACACTTGGATTGAATTCCTTTAGACAATCACTTAGTCTAAATAAACACAGATCAGATAGATACAAATTTAGAGGTCTAGTGATCAAAGCAAATAATCAATTTAACAATATAAGGCTCAGCTAATGTATGCAATGATCAATTAATAATAAAAAGATATTACCAATTTAAATCTCACAGAAATATGCTTGATCAGAATTTCCAATAGCCCAAAGAGCAGTTTGCACAAAAATGATTTTTTTCAATATGTAATCAGTGTTCTGTTAAAATCATATCTCGGTAGAAAAAATCCATACGCAATTTATAGCCATATAAAATAATACCGTTACAGCTTAGAATGATATCAATTCCGTTCTTCATAAACCTTATCTCATAAAGAGATACAATTTGTTAGCACAATATCCGGTCAGAACATATCTCAACAATATGACCGTAGCTTTTAAATAACAATATCTAGTCAAATCATATCTCAACAATATTACCGTGGCACTTGGATAAGAATATCCAGTCAAAACATATATCAACAATATTAGTTACTTGGAAAGATAAATTGTACCCATACACGGTATATTCAAAATGTTAAGCATATCTGTAACAAGTAATCATGACCCCTTTTTAGTAGATATCATCATTATCACATACACTAATATCGAGATTTGTTCTTTTTAAAATATTATGCACGAAGTACACAGTAACTCAAGCTTTATATCCACTGATATTCGTTTGGACAATATTATTCATACTAACCCATAAGATAAACATTTAATATTAAAGCCAGTAAATGATATGCACATAAAATGTCATAGAGCCTTAAATTGAGAAATTAAATATTTGTAAAGACCTTACATAAAATTCTTAAAGCTCAAAACCACTCTTCAGTCTTCTTGAACATTTCAACAAGTATTCCCTGAAATTCACAATAAAGAATTTAGTATCCATAATAAATCATCATCAAAACATTAGGTTTAGAATATGACAAAGTCAACAGGTTTGAAATCAGGTTTAGAACCATAGGTTTCTCTCCTCAGAGGTCCTCTCTCCTCCTTCTCTCTAGTAAGCGAAGAAGAAGCTTGTTGCTTCCTTCTTCTAGTAAGATGAAGCAGAAGTCTTCCATACTTCTGTCTTCCAGTTTACTGTAATTCTTCCACCAATGTATATATGAAAGAAAGAAGAATCATTTGATTATACCGGTCATCTTTTTATTTATTTCTTTATACTTCTGTTTAAATTATAAAGTCTTCAATCGCTGTCTTATGGTATCAGAGCCACCGGTTGGTTCTTGGTTCTATTGGTGGTTCTCGGTCAAAAACAGTACATAAAGTTGGATCTGTGATCGGTCGGAACAGTATTTGTTCTTGTTAAAGTCATTACATGTTCTCCGTCTTTTCAACCCCGTGTCGCGATTCTTTGGCGTCATGACGGTCACCCGATGTCTTTTGGTGTTAGTACCACTGAAGTTCATTTTTGGTCCGCCCAAGTTGATAGTGTCACCCTGGTCATAGCCATAAGAGCCGTGGTAAGTCTCCAGGTGGGAGCAGTTTAGGCTAAGGCGTTTAACCATGGGTCTGAATCAGATTAGGGTATGTGTCCAAAAAATCAGTATGGGTTATCACCTGTTGTCGGAAGGTCTGTACCGTCTAGCGATTGAGTCGTAGGGTTGATGGGTCTTAGTTGAACAAGTTTCGATTTGAGTCAAGTTCATTACAGTTCTGGCAGTAAACAGCTAAAACTAGTTTACTGATTAGCTCGAGTCCGTCAGTTAGCTCAGGCGTCAACCGTGTGATCCCTTGTATCAGACACAGTCTGATTTTATCTTATATTTTTAACAGAATTTATGAAATTCTTCTGTTGATGACCAGTTTTTCGGTGAAATTTTTTTTTCCTCTTCTTTTAAATTTATACATATTTTTGGGGGGTGGAAGGGTGATAAAAATTCCGAGGTGGAATAATATGGGGATGTTGATCTATCTGAGAAGAAGATCAACAAAACCCTCCGGCACCGAAGGAGTCGGATCAGAAGGAGTCGGACCTCCAGTCAGACGACGATGGCCCCACAGGCCCCACAGTCATCATCAGATGCGCATGCATCCGACAGAGTCAATCAATCAGCAGAAAGCAAAAGCAGATGCCCATCAGTCTGCAAAAGCAAATGATACTGTCCCCCAGTCAATCAGTCAAAAGTAAAGTCAAAGGAATCTACTTTTAACTTTTACTTTCACTTTAGTAAATGTAAAATGTTTCTTACTTTTACTTTAGTAAATTACTTTTACTTTGTACTTTTACTTCAGTAAATGTAATAGTGAATCCTGTGTGATTCAATAGTTAGTTTCTTTCTCTATTTAAAGGATTCAATTGTAAAGAGAAAGACAGGTTTGAAATCAGGTTTAGAACCATAGGTTTCTCTCCTCAGAGGTCCTCTCTCCTCCTTCTCTCTAGTAAGCGAAGAAGAAACTTGTTGCTTCCTTCTTCTAGTAAGATGAAGCAGAAGTCTTCCATACTTCTGTCTTCCAGTTTTACTGTAATTCTTCCACCAATGTCTTCCAGTCACGTGTTAAGGTAAGAGATGTCATTTTCTTTCATCCTATTAAACTTACTATGGTAAATATTGTTCGATAAAATTCCTAAAATGATTAATAGTTTGCGCTTCATCTAATATCTTTTGACATAAACATTTATATAAAATTTCCATCGTTATATTTGAACAGTGAACTATTAAACCTTGAATTTTTGACCTATGAACATTTACTTGAACTATGAACATTGTGGATTGCTAAATATTCCTTGTACCGTAAACCTTACCTTTGAACTTATTTCGTGCGAATCTTGGACATTATGTTGGACTTGAACACATTTTTCTTTACATCATGTTGAAAATTTGGATATTATTTGACTCTGAACAAAGTAAATATTATAAACTTTTGATATCAATTATTTATCCTATTATTCTCTTTCTTATGTTCATAATTTATATCATTTTTATTTGTACTAATAATCAAGAATAAAGTTATTATTAATATATTAGTTGTTATTTGTATTTTGATGACTCAAATTTAGGTGATATAGGCTCAAATTTAGGGGCGTCACAGTTGGTATCAGAATTTAGGGATATAGTCTTTAATGAAGATATGGGGTTAAAACTAAGAAGGGAGAGACAAATAGAATCAGTCACTAGTGTGTCATTTCTAAATTAATTTTTGTTATCTAATCAGTCAGTTTGGATGTGGGAGGACAAGAAGTGACGAGACAGTTTGTTTAACTAACCTTTATTTTGTGACTGCAGTTAAAAATGACATCTGAAAATCAGGGAATGAAATATGTAATACCCGAGGCAAACGTAGCTAAGAATTAGAAATTTACAAATAATCTTCCTACAAACTCAGAGTTGAATAATTTGCTTAAAGGAAATTTTATTTGTGTTCTATCCAGGAAAGAAGAAGGTGAAAGCTCTTTTACAATCCTTCCAAGTCTATTCTTAGAAGAAATTAAAGGATGTCATGAACTTACAAAAATTATTGTCTTTAATCTGCTCATTAATTGGGAGAATCATATCACCTAGTTATGCTCGATAATAGAGGATAAGAATATATAGACTTTTCAGATCAGTTTTTTGGATTTATGGTGTTCCAGTTATAATTTTTAAGATTATTTAAAAATTATGTTTCTATACTTTTGGGTGTTACAATTTAGAGGAATTCAGGTTAAGTTAGCCATCATTGTGGAAACTGCAGTTTGTTGAAAATACTATTTTAATGGAAATCATTGGTACGCTACTACTGATAAATCCAAGAAACAGTTTGTTAGAAAATTATTTAGTAGTATTCCTATGGTTGAAATACGTGAAGATCCAGAAGAAGTATTCGGGACTTGGGTTGTTGGAAGCAGTCTTGCTGATCAAGAACCCAATGAGGTGATAAATGGTAAGTTGCTCATTAATTCTTGTGAAGTCTATGCCCTGTTAGATATTGGTTCTACCCATTCTTTTATCTCACCTGCATATACTCAACTTTTAAACTTTATCCTTGAAAACTTAGATTTTATCTTATTAGCCCATTAGGAGAAATATTCATCTATTGTATATAAATCTTACTTAGTTCAAATCAATAACCTCACATTACCCGTTGACCTTATTTTCTTAGAAATGTATGAATTTGATTTGATTTTAGGAATTGATTGATTGACTAACCATCATGCTAAAATTGATTATTTTTAAAAGATCGTTAGTTTTTATATTCCTAATCAACCTGTCATGCAAATTCAAACAACCAAACCATTGAAATCTATAACTATTATTTTTAGTCATAAAGTCATTCGTTTATTGAAAAACAGATGTCAAGCCTTTTTAGCTCATGCCACTGATTTGAAAAAAAATGCGTCAAGCCTAAATGATATTCCTATTGTTAATAAGTTTTCTTACGTTTTTCCCGAGAAACTTCATGGTTTACCTTCAAACCGTGAAATTAAATTTTGTATTGATCTTAAACACGGTACTAAGCCTATTACCAAAGCCTTATACCGAATGGCTTTCATTGAACTTCAAGAGTTAAAAGTCCAACTATAGGAATTGTTGGATACTGGTTTCATTCGTCCGAGTACATCACTGGGGTGCTCCTGTTCCATTTGTGAAGAAGAAAGACGAGAGTATGAGACTGTGTGTAAGACCCCGAATTTTATGAAATATAAAATTTAATTTTTCTTCATATATATATATTTTTTTAAACAGTAAGTGGTTAAATCGATAAAGTTAAAAGTTAAGGATGTTATGTGCAAATTTTATTTTGACGGACAATATTCGTTCTGTCGGGGAATATTCGTTCTGTCGGGGAATATTCGTACGACGGCGCCGAAATAACAAATTATTGGTGGACCCCACAACGGAATATTTGTCGGATATAGAAAACGACAGAAATAACCTTTTTAAATAAAAATAGTCAACGGAACTGTTAAAATACCGGTGATAAAAGAATAGTAGCATACGGTAGTTTATGGTATTTTCTGTAACACACGGTATTGCATAGTGTCTCATGTTATTGGTCTGATAATTGACACCGTAACTGTTGGTGAATAACCTTTCGTATTCATTCATTATTAATCTTTGAGAATAACCTTACGGAGCGGATTGCCGCCTGTTTGGTAAATAACTCTTTGTACTCAAATTCTATTAAATTGTGGGAATAACCTTACGGAGCGGATTGCCGCCTGTTGGTGAATAACCCTTTGTATTAATTTCCTTCACCTTTTGTTAATCAAACCTGCTACGGTAAGGGATATTATTTTCTTTCATACTCCTAAATCGAAATTTATTATGGAACTATTGCTTATATAATTCCTGAAAATATTATATGTTCCATAATAGTTGAACTTCATTATTTCAACTGAACCTTCCTATTTACGTGAACCTTTCTATTGAATTGTAACCGTTATTCTGAACTGTGGATCTTGAATATCATTTTTAAATTTCACTCCACATCATGTTGACAATTTGGACATTATTTGAATCTGTACAAAGTAAACTTCCGATACTTATTGTTATCCTATTTCTTCTGTTCATCATTTATATCATTCTAATCATCCAAAAATCAAGCTGTTGTGAATATCTGTGGCCGGGGGCACAGATGTGATATATTTGTTGAACAGATGATAGGTTAAAGGCGATATAATAGGTTAAAGGCGATACATCTGTTCGGTGTCTTTTATGGCACGTGGTGAAAGTTCTCTTTGGCCCGTAGTGCATAGATGAACTGTTGTTTGGTATGATTATCACCAAAGGCTGAATCTGGTATAATCATGACCGTTGGTGCTATATTGAATATCTTTGGCCCGTAGTGCAAAGATGAACTGTTGATGTGCATGATTATGATCAGGAACTGTGAATTTATATTATCATGACTAATGGTATTTCAGATGATAAAAGTTGATGATGTTTTTACGAAAAAGAGAAGCGAGTGGACATTATAGTCTGCATTATTCTTCTAATAGATTGCTCATTCCGCTGCTATTATTGATTTGAACATTGTTTAAGAATTTAACTACAGTTTTTGATATAAACCTTGTAGTCTATTGTATTCTATCAAGAACTCAACTGTTGAAGGCTAATGGTAATTTATTCGTCATTATCTTAGTCATGATATTTCTTACTGGGCTATTTGAGCTCACCCTTTCTTTTGTTCCATTGTTTTTCAACAGGAGATGAAAACATAACAGGGTCTAGCCGGGGAATGGAGTGAGGGTCCGAGGAATAGTTATCATAGTCTTCACGTTTTGTAAAATAGTGTGGCAATAATAGTGAAGACTTAGTTGTGTATTATTATACACTGTATTGTTGTACGTTGTGCTTTGTTGTAATAATTTTGTTGTAGTCTTTTGACGACTCAAGTTTGGGCTGTGTGGGCTCAGATTTGGGGGCGTCACACTGTGCATTAACTACCGAGAATTGAGCCATGTCACCATCAAAATCAAAAATAGGTGTCCATTACCTCAGATTGAAGACATGTTTGATCAATTACAAGGTGTTCAATATTTGTCGATGATAGATCTTCATTCTGGATATCATCATTTAAATGTTAAAGCTAAGGACATTCCAAAGACTGCTTTCAGAACTCGCTGTGGACATTACGAGTTCTTAGTCATGCATTTTGGACTAACTAATGCTCCTGCAACCTTCATAGACATGATGAACCAGATATTAAAGGAATATTTGGACCATTTTATAGTTATCTTTATTGATGACATCCTCATATACTCCAAGAGTCGTGAGGATCATGAACGATACTTGTGATTGATACTCCAAAGGTTACGTGAGAACACGTTGTATGCTAAGTAGAAGAAATGTGAGTTCTGGCTTGAGTAAATAACATTCTTTGAGTATGTGATTTCTAAACAAGGAATATCGATTGACCTTGAGAAGATTGAAGGAATTTTAAATTGGGAGCAACCTAAGACAGTAACCGAAGTACGAAGCTTTTTAGGTCTAGCTGACTATTATCGGAGATTCGTAGAAGGATTTTCTTGAATTACCACTCCATTAACTCAGCTGACTCGGAAAAGCACAAAATTCGAATGGAGCAAGGAATGTGAGAAGAGCTTTTAAGAACTCAAGAGGAGACTCATTTTGGCTCCTATTTTGACCGTACCATCAGGATTGTGAGGATTTTTTTTCTACAGCGATGCTTCAGGCAGTGGTCTACACTATGTTCTTATGCGATACAAAAAAGTTATAGCTTATACATCTCGGCAACTCAAGGATTATGAGAGGAATTATCTTACTCATGATCTAGAGTTGGTAGGGATCGTTTTTGCATTGAAGATCTAGAGACACTATTTGTACAGGGAGAAAGTGAAGATCTTTAGAGATCATAAAAGCCTAAAGTATTTCTTCACCCATAAAAAACTTAACATGCAATAACGACGTCGGCTTGAGTTGTTTAAAAATTACAATCACACTCTCCAGTACCACTTAGAAAAGGCGAACGTTGTAGTTGGCGCATTGAGTAGAAGATCATATGCGAGTATGAATGCAATACTAACAACATAAAGGCGCATTTTGTACGATTTACAAAATATGGAGATAGAGCTAAAGACATCAAGGACCCATATGAAGACTGCACACGTGTGAGTAGAATCGACTTTAATTGATAAAATTAAAGCTGCTCAAGCTACTAATCCAGAACTAATGAACATGATGAAGAAAGTACAATAGGGTACAATTCCGGAAGTGAGAATCGACGAGAAATGGATACTTCGAGTCAACTCTCGACTATGTGTTCCTAACGAACTAGAATTAAAGTATAAAATCATGATAGAGGCACACAACACACCGTTTACAATCCACCAGGAGGTACTAAAATATATGGTGACCTTTGACATATATTTTGGTGAAACAATATAAAGAGAGAGATTACAGAGTTTATCTCAAGGTGCCTAATTTGTCAACATGTTAAGGCAGAGCATCAACTGCCTAAGGGTCCATTGCAACCACTTGAGGTTCTCGAATAGAAGTGGGAACACATCAATATGGATTTTGTGACGGGTCTTCCTAAAGTTTCTCAAGGCTTAGACGTAATTTGAATTATTGTGGATAGATAGACCAAATCCGCTCATTTCTTGCCTATACGTGAAAACTATTCAGTTAAGGTCTTGTTAATATGTACATAAGTGAGATTGTCTGGTATGCTAGTATCCATAATTTCTGATCGAGACCCTAGATTAACTTCACGATTTTGGATTAGCTTATAAAAAGCTATGGGCGCCGAACTACGATTCAGTTTTGTTTATCATCCTCAAATGGACGGACAATAAGGAAGGACAATCCAGATTCTCGAGGATTTATCAAGATTTTGCGTACTAGACTTCAAAAGAGGTTGGGACAAATATTTGACATTGGTTGAATTCTCCTACAACAACAGTTACCAAACAAGTATATGCATGGTTCCATTCGAGGCTTTATATGGGCGGAAATGTTTCTCTCTAGTATGCTAAAATGAGGTAGGAGAAGCAAATTATTTGGACCCCAGTTGGTAAGCATAACTACAGAAAAGATTCAATTGATCTGATATTAAATACAAGCCGTACAAGAACAACAAAAGAGTTATGTTGATACTCATCGAAGGGACTAGAGATTCAATGTCGGAGACCATGTATTCTTACGTGTTTCCCTATGGTAAGGAATTACAAGATTTGAAAAGAGAGTAAAAAGCTCAACCCTCGATTTATTGGCCCATTTAAAATTTTCAAATGAGTAGTAGATGTGACTTACAGACTAGCTCTACCACCTAGCATGTCTCGCATTTATAACGTTTTTCACATATCAATGTTACATAAATATGTGAAGGACCCAAACCATATTATTGAGTTGGAGCCAGATGAGATAGCAAAAGATTTAACGTATGAGAATGTACCTGTCAAGAGCTTAGATATGAAGGAGCAGATTCTACGCACAAAGGTTATACCTCAAGTCAAGATTTTATAGAGAAACCAAGATACTGAAGAAATAACTTAAGAGTTAAAATCTAAAATAAAATCTAAGTATCCTTATATCTTTGAATTTTCAAGTATGTTAATTTCGAGGATGAAATTACAGGAGGAGGGGAGGTTGTAAGACCCCAACTTTTATTGAATAAAATTTAATTCTTCTTCATATATTATTCTAAAACAGTAAAGTATTAGTTTGATAAAAATTAAAGTTAATAATGTTTTGTGCTAATTATATTTTGTCCAGAAATATTCATTTTATCGGAGAATATTCGATTCGTACGATAGCGCCGAAATATTGTCGGATGTAAAAAACAACAGCAATAACCTTTTTAAATAAAAATGGTCAATGATACTATCACTTTTAACTGTTATTACACAACATTCTATATTATTTAGTCAATAATCGTCACAAATGCACATCATCTTGTATCGTTGGACCAATAATTATCATAGTAGTAGTCACGGGTATTAAATAGTTAGACATACTCATTATTTGAATAACACTGAATATTTAAATAATTGTGATATTAAGTCAATAATATAATAATATAAAAGTTAGATAATATAATCATTAAATGTGAAACGTGTGAAGTTTAAAAATTGTGAAACGTGTGATGTATGGTGTAACTTAAGGTATTAATCATGTAATTTGCTAATGGTTGGGGTATACTAAGTTAGTAAAATGTGTGAATTATGTGATTTGTTAATGGATGGTATAGATTAAGTTAGATTAAGGTGTGAATCATGTGATTAGTTAATAGATGGTGTAGATTAAAGTGTAAAAAATAGTGAATGATGTAAATTTAAAAATTTGAAATGTGTTTTTGAAATAGTTGGTTAAGGTTTGGCTATAAATAGGGGATTAGCATAAGAAATTTTTATATATTTCTTACTTACCCTTCTTTCCACTTTTTAAATATTCTTAATATAAGATTTTTCTAAGTGAGTTAAGGCTATCTATGACGCTCCCAAATTTGGGTCCACACAGCCCAAACTTGAGTCGTCAAAATACAAATAACAATTATCA
Organism: Hedera helix; assembly: GCA_947179155.2. NCBI lineage: Eukaryota > Viridiplantae > Streptophyta > Magnoliopsida > Apiales > Araliaceae > Hedera > Hedera helix. Next base: position 31,546,888 of record OX359278.1, read on the forward strand.
TAACACAATACAACGTACAATAATACAGTGCTTAATAATAAACAATTAAGTCTTCACTATTATTGTCACACTATTTTACAACATGTGAAAACTATTACAGCTATCACTCAAACATTCACTCCATTCCCTAGCTAGACTCAACTACTCTTTCATCTCCTATTGAAGATCAATTGAATAAAAAGGAAGGGTGAGCTCAAATAGCCCAGTAAAGAATATTATGACCAAGATAATGATGAATAAATTATCAATAGTCTTCAATAGTAATAAGTTCTTGATAAAATATAATAGACAACAAATTTTAGATCAATAACTGCAACAGAATGATAGAATATAATAGACAATAAGTCTTCAACAAATATATGCAGTGGAATAAGCAATCAACTAGAAGAATCATGTAAACTATGATGTCTACTGCTTCTCTTTTTCAGAAAAAATTATTATCAACTTTTATCATTTGAAACACCACTAGTCATGATCATGCAAAACAACAGTTCTTCTTTGTTTCAGGCCAAAGAGAACATTCACCACGTACCTTAAAAGACACATCACCATTATATCACCTTTATTCTATCATCTGTGCACTAAGCCAAATTATTAACATGATATAGAGAAAAAGGTGTTCAAGTCCAAGAATAATGTCCAAGATTCACGGAAAGAAATTCAATGGTAAGGCTTACGATAAAGGAATATTTAACAGTTCACAATATTCATAGTTCAAATAAATGCTCATAGGTCAAAAATTCAAGGTCTAATAGTTCACTATTCAAATATAACGATGAAAATTTAATAAAAATGTTCATGTCAAAAGATAAATATTTCATACGAGTTAGTATATACCATGAAATTTATATGTGGTAGTTACTAATTAACTGATATATATATATATATATATATATATATATATATATATATATATACATACTTAGGTTGATCAACTATACATAGCAAACAGTATCCAATCACGTATTAAGGTAAGAAATATCATTTTCTTTCATCCTCTTAAACTTACTATAGTAAGTATTGTTCGGTAAAATTTCTAAAAGGAATAATAGTTTGCGCTTCATCTAATATCTTTTGACATGAATATTTCTATTAAATTTTTATCGTTATATCTGAATAGTGAACTATTAGACATTGAATTTTTAACCTATGAACATTTACTTGAACTGTGAACTGTTAAATATTTCATGTACCGTAAACCTTACCGTTGAACTTCTTTCCGTGAATCTTGGACATTATTTTTGGACGTGAACACCTTTTTCTCTATATCATGTTGACAATTTGGACACTATTTAACTATGTACAAAGTAAAAATTGTAAACTTTCTGTATCTACTGTTTATCCTATTATTCTCTTTCTTTTGTTCATCATTTATATCACTGTTATTTCTACTAATCATCAAGAATCAAGTTGTTGTGAATACATGTGGTATGGTGCACAGATGATACGATAAAAGCAATATAACAGTGATGTATCTTTTAGGGCACGTGGTGAATGTTCTCTTTGGCCTGAGACAAAGAAGAACTGTTGTTTTGCATGATCATGACCAATGGTGTTTCAGATAATAAAGGTTGATGATGATTTTTCTGAAAAAGAGAAGCTAATAGACATTATGATCTACATTGTGACCCCCCCCAAATTCGTGTTCCGATATCTCAAACTTAAAGCTCACGATAATAAACATTCAATCACCTCTAAATAACATATATACACTAATGCGAAATAAATAAACATAAGTTGTCTGTTATAAAAGGTTCACTACGGTCCTAAGATCTATAATCTTAAATAAATACATCACGAAAGGTAAAATATTACAATTAAAGTTCATGTTACATAATTTAAACATGAATATATTAACTAGACATATAATCAGCCATGCCTTAGCTTTACCCTTGCCTTTATCTTTTCTGGAAGTTTCTGGTTTAACTGCAATTTATTTTATGATATATAATAAGTGTGAGCAACGACTTTGCTCAGCAAATTTAAAATTAATAATGAAATAAATCATGAATGAATAAGAATGACAATTGAATAGTTCAACAATTTAAGATAATTGATGAAATAATTGAACAATATAATCAAAGTTCAAATGAAGGAATGAATATTGATTATTTACTGCTGAGTGGTCCAATGGACCATGAACATAACCAATGAATCAATCATTCGACTGACCCTTTTATATTTTAACCTGCCAGTTTGTACTTGAAAGGATCAGCCTCTTGTACACCATGTGTATGCATAACATTAAGTTCTAACCGCATCGAATAACCGACACTTATAGTCCCCTATCAAGGGTTGCCCTCTCAGTCCAAGAATCCGCACCAACTACTAGTTTGGATAACTTTTAAAAATATTAACATACATACGTCTAGTTAAAACAAATGGCGTAGACTATTTTTTAAACAGTTCATGATTGAAGAATTTTAAATATTTCACAGTTCACTAATAGAACAAGAATTCAAATGCATAAAGTGCGAATAACAATAATTATCATTGATGTGGGGTAATTGACAATAATTAAACCACTAACGTGATTGAAAAATAATAACTCGAGTTTGAGTTAGGAAACTTGCAATATGAAATAAGTTTAGGTTTAAGAACTTGCCTGAATCGTTGAGTACGTTTTACACAAATTAACTTAACTTCGTTTGAAAATACCTAACATTGGTAAAGTTGATCTTTCAATTAGTATAGCACATAGAGATTCATATTTAATTATTGAATAAATTGTAACTTAAGCACATAATTTCCTATTTAATAACACAATTTACAAGACAATATTATTACATTTGGACAATATTTTAATTAACAAACAATATTATTATACACTTAATAATACCTAATTTGTAAGACCCCGAATTTTATGAAATATAAAATTTAATTTTTCTTCATATATATTTTTTCATGAAACAGTAAGTGGTTAAATTGACGAAATTGAAAGTTAAGGATGTTATGTGCAAATTTTATTTTGTCGGGCAATATTCGCTTTGTCGGGGAATATTCATTTGGTCGGGGAATATTCGTGTCGTACGACGGCGCCGAAATAACTAATTATTAGTGGACCCCACAACGGAATAATTGTCGGATATAGAAAACGACAGAAGTAACCTTTTTAAATAAAAATAGTCAACGGTGTTATCACTTTTAACTGTTAAAATACCGGTGATAAAAGAATAGTAGTATACAGTAATTTATGGTATTTCAGTGTAGCACACGGTATTCTACAGTAGCACACGGTATTGCACAGTGTCTCATATTATTGGTCTGATAATTGACACCGTAACTGTTGCGCATCATTTCATCAATAATTATCACTGCATAATATTTTATGTTATCAATTCAATAATTGTTGCTACACAGTATTTTGCATTGTTACTACACGACATGTTGCATTATTTTGAATTATTGTTATCACTGTGGTAGAATTATTTTAGTTGTCATATTACTACTTGGTATTTTTGTTTTATTAAGAAAAAAAATAATATTATTATTTTTCAAAAATTACTATTCACTCCCGGAGTTTACTATTCATTCCCGAAAAAGTTACTATTCACTGACGGAAGTTACTGTTCATCTCGGGAAAGACACTGTTCATCTGCCGACAGAAGTTACTGTTCATTACTGTTCACTTTTTGAAAATTTTAAAGTTACTGTGCAAGTATTGAAAAAATTTTAAAAACGTTTGCGCAGCTTCTGCTGAAATTTTTTTCAGCCACCTACCACGCATAGTAACTTATTTTCTCCTATAAATAGCTTGCTCAGCTGAATAGAAAAATCACACCTAAAACATAGAATTTTTCTATAAGAATTTTATGAGTTTTCTCTGAGAATAGTAAGGTTATTTTGAGAGTTTGAAAGCCAAAAGAAGTGCAGGAATTTTTCAAGTAAGTCTTTTATTAAAGAGTAGTAATTTTATAAATTTTTATTTTTCACGGTATTCACAAATCTTCCTTTAGAAGACTCTTCTTTGAGAAGATTCATTTTTAAAAGCTTTATTTGGAAGATTTATTTTGAAATATTATTTTAAAAACTATTTTAAAGTAGTTATATTATACTACAAAAAATATGTTAAATATATATAATTTTGATAGTTCATAATATATGAATTATCATACACCTTGAAATTTATATGTGGTAATTACTAATTTTATTAAAAATATATAGGTTGATCAACCTCATTTAAATCAATATCCAGTCACGTGTTAAGGTAAGGAATATTATTTTTTCACACTCTTAAATTTATTGCAGTAAGAAATGTAATTTTTTCTTACTTGTAAGGAATATCATCTTCTTTCATATTCTATTATTGAAACTTACTACGATAAGGAATATCATTCTTTTCACACTCTTAAATTTACTACGGTAAGGAATATTATTTTTTCACACTCTTAAATTTATTGCAGTAAGAAATGTCATTTTTTCTTACTTGTAAGGAATATCATCTTCTTTCATATTCTATTATTGAAACTTACTACGGTAAGGAATATCATTCTTTTCACACTCTTAAATTTACTACGGTAAGAAATATTATTCTTTTCACACTCTTAAATTTATTACGGTAAGGAATACCATTTATTTCAAACTCTTAAATTTACTGTGGTAAGGAATGTCATTTTCTTTCATACTCTTAAACTTACTACGGTAAGGAATGTCATTTTTTTTCTCTTTTTCTTACTTGTAAGGAATATTATTTTTTCACACTCTTAAATTTATTATGGTAAGGAATATCATTCTTTTCACACTCTTAAATTATTACGGTAAGGAATATCATTCTTTTCACACTCTTAAATTATTACGGTAAGGAATATCATTCTTTTCACACTCTTAAATTTATTACGGTAAGGAATACCATTCATTTCAAACTCTTAAATTTACTGTGGTAAGGAATATCATATTCTTTCATCTTCTATTATTTAAACTTACTACGGTAAGAAATATCATTCCTTTCACACTCTTAAATTTATTGCGGTAAGGAATACCATTCATTTCAAACTCTTAAACTTACTACGGTAAGGGATGTCATTTTCTTTCATACTCTTAAATCGAAACTTATTGTGGAACTATTGCTTCTATAATTCCTAAAAATATTATATGTTCCATAATAGTTGAACTTCATTATTTCAACTGAACCTTCCTATTTTCTGAACCTTTCTATTGAACTGTAACCGTTATTCTGAACTGTGGATCTTGAATATCATTTTTAAATTTCACTCCACATCATGTTGACAATTTGGACATTATTTGAATCTGCACAAAGTAAACTTCCGATACTTATTGTTTATCTTGTTTCTTCTGTTCATCATTTGTATCACTGTTATTTGTATTAACTCAAGCTGTTGTGAATATCTGTGGCCGGTGGCACATATGTGATATAATTGTTGAACAGATGATAGGTTAAAGGCGATATACTAGGTTAAAGGCGATACATCTGTTCGGTGTCTTTTATGGCACGTGGTGAATGCTCTCTTTGGCCTGTAGTGCAAAGATGAACTGTTGATTGGTATGATTATGACCAAAGGCTGAATCTGGTATAATCATGACCGTTGATATTATATTGAAAGTTCTCTTTGGCCCGTAGTGCATAGATGAACTGTTGTTTGGTATGATTATGACCAAAGGCTGAATCTGGTATAATCATGACCGCTGGTGCTTTATTGAATATATTTGGCCCGTAGTGCAAAGATGAACTGTTGATTTGCATAATTATAACCAGGAACTGTGAATTTTTATTAACATGACTAATGGTATTTCAGATGATAAAAGTTGATGATGTTTTTACTAAAAAGAGAAGCGAGTGGACATTATGGTCTGCATTATTCTTCTAATAGATTGTTCATTCCGCTGCTATTATTGATCTGAACATTGTTCAAGAATTTAACTGCAGTTTTTGATATAAATCTTGTAGTCTATTGTATTCTATCAAGAACTCAACTGTTGAAGGCTAATGATAATTTATTCGTCATTATCTTAGTCATGATATTTCTTACTGGGCTATTTGAGCTCACCCTTTCTTTTGTTCCATTGTTTTTCAACAGGAGATGAGAACGTAGCTGGGTCTAGCCGGGGAATAGGGTGAGAGTCCGAGTGATAGCTATCATAGTCTTCACGTGTTGTAAAATAGTGTGGCAATAATAGTGAAGACTTAGTTGTGTATTATTATACACTGTATTGTTGAACGTTGTACTACTTTGTAATAATTTTGTTGTAGTCTTTTGACAACTCAAGTTTGGGCTGTGTGGGCCTAAATTTGGGGGCGTCACATAATTCACTTACTAATGTTATTAATTATTTAACAACATCTTAATTGGTTACTAATATTATTAATCATTTAATAATATTTAACCACTTACTATTATTATTGATTACCTAATAATAATTTAATTGTCAACCAATATTATTATTTCATAATATTTTAATCATTTAGTAATATATAAACACTTAAAAATTTTAATGTAAATTATTTAATCACTTTATTAATTCCTTAATTCCTTTACTTTATTTATTATTTAGTATAATAATAAAAAATTAATTTTATTCTTTTTAATCACTTTATTTATTATTTAATATTATTTAAATAATAAAAAAATACCTTTATCTATTATTTAATTTTAATTAAATAATTATTTTATGCTATTATCTTTATTTTTCTTAACTCAATCGTATTTACTAAAAATTCTTACTTGACTTATTATTTTTATATCTCTTGAATATATTTAGTATATTTCATTTTATACCTAAAATAATTTTCATTTAATTTTTCAGCCTCATTTACTATTTTTGAATAGACTATTTCTGTCCAAAATTGCAATATTTATTAAAAATCGAGTTTTCATCAGAAAATTCTAATACTTACAAGGTAGCTTACTGCTATCAGATACTACTCTCAGTTAAATTTCATAATTTTTGGAGTTACACACTTCAAGATATTATAGTCTTAATTTTAAAATTTTAAAATTTTAAAATTTCGTTGAGTCATATCTCACTCATCCGAGATCAGATTGAGTTCATCTTTGGACAGTAGATTCATCAAACCATATACATTCCAGAATTTTTAAAATAAGTTAACTAGCTTGTCGACGCCGGGATTTTCGTCGTCTCGTTTTTTTATTATTAAAATGTCTCTTTCCAATTTTAGCCTTTAGATTAAGATGTGATTTTGTGAAAAGGGTCGGCTTAGTGTCGACGGGGTTTCGAAAGGTCGTTTTTTTAATGAGCCAATTGACCAGAGTCGCCAGTTGGTATATTTGAAATGGATGTACCAACTCATCCGAATTTTATTTTCGTAATCGCTGGCTCATATGTGACTCCGAGTTAATTGGTCCGCAAACCGAGATTCATAGAATTCGGGGGCTTGCTTAAGCGAGGGGAAGGTGTTAGGCACCCCCCGACTTCCGTGAAACACGGTTACCGCAATCTCGATATTTTTCCTATCCTTTTAAAATCCTAAAAATGTGTGTGTGTGTGTGTGTGTGTGTGTGTGTGTGTGCGTGCGTGCGTGTGTGCCTAAATGAATGTCGTTGAAATGCTTTACTTTGAAAGTGCTTCAGAATCTCGTTAACCCTATGCACGAAGGATTTTACTTAATCGAAAAGTTCATTTTTATTGCTTTTTTTTGTTTCGATAATAAAACCGATGATATTTTGTAAAAAACATATTTTCAAACCCTTCGTCAAATAGGAATAGAGCTCATCCGACACTTACAATTTTATTTAGCCTACGAACGATCTAATATCCTAATTTGCTTGATTTTATAAAAATCTTTATCATTTCATTCCAAAATCGTTTTCTCGTGTCAAAAGGGAAAACCAAGCATCAAAATAACGTTGCGGCTATTCACGGGCATGTAAGCCATCCGAATAACCCCAAACGCCCACAATCGCACATTTCATTATTACGGGGCCTTAAACCCGATTTTCGATCCGACATCGCTTTAAGGCCCGAAAATTACATATTTACAATACAAATGCATCGTCATCGCTACATGCGTTAAAACTATAAAATAAACTAAAAGGATATCATCGGGAGGTTAGGAGGAGATTCTATCCACAACAAATCCTCTCTAACCATCCCTAATCCATAGATCCAAACATATATCGACTACATCGGATCTAACTTCAACATATACAAAATCAAACTATATTATATAACAATGCATCAAATATTTTCGGATCTAACAGTAGATCCACCCAACAAATGCACAAAAATTAGATCTATAATAACTTAAACAATAAAATGAAATGAGAACTAGACCTAACTATATAAAACCACAAATGCTAGAAACTTAGATTTCTTCACATTTCAAATGAGGAAAGACACGCTTGAATGCTTGAAAATCGAAATAGGATACAATATAATGTAAAGATTGAACAAATGAGGAAGAATCCTCACCTTTTCTACCAAACCCGAAGGTTTCTCTCTCTATTCCGCCATTTTCTCTCTCTAAAAACCTTCAAAATTTCCTCTCTTTTTCTTCTTCTTCAGCTCTCGGGTGGAAATGGCGATCTATAGCCATTTCCAGGCAGCCGCAGATGCATCTGCGGCTGGCCGCAGATCCATCTGCGGCTGGGCGGCAAGCCGCCTGTGCCGCTTCCTCGGCTGCCGTGTGCCGTCTCCTCGAGCCGTGCGAACCTCGAAAGTCGTTTGGCCGCAGATGCATCCGCGGCTGTCTGGCTTGCTTTTCTCGATTTTCGTGCCACGCGGTCTTAATTCGCCAATTTCTGCGGTATTATTTTGGAAGGCTGTATTTTTGGAATCCGGAAATCCCTGGGAAACGTGCCACATTGTTCTGGGAGGCTAGTTCGGGGGTCCGGTGAGCGAGACCCCCGAACATCGTAAGCGGAGTGGCCATCAGTCGTCTTTTGTGGTCGGCTCAGGTTTTTCTGGATCAACTGTTCGCCTTGCCTCAAGTGACCGGATGTTCGTTGTCCGTTGTGGCGGCTTTGACCGTAAATCGCTGGGATGGCTTGATGTTGGGGTCCACCTTCCTTTTCGCTCGTCGGGTCAAATGACGATTCTGCCCTCCTGTCAGGGTTAGTGCAAAAGTGCAAAATTTGGGTGTCTACATAGCTAAAACAGACCTTTTAAATTTCTGGGCAGGGAGGTTTCCAGTTTTTTCGACAATGGACTATTTGACGAGAAAATTCACCAAAGTTAGCTTATTCATTATTTTTAAGTCATTCCGCTTGAAAAAGTTTCTAAACTTATAGATCTACCAACTTGAGTTGACGGATCTTAAAAATAATTTATGGAACATGAATAGTAACCATCCCAAGTGGACTGAAATTTTAAGGCATTAAAACTTGATTTCATACAACTTTTTCATGCTTCTTTTTACATTCAAAGCACACCAACACACATAATGAACATGTTTAACCATGGGTCTATATATATAACATAAATCTGCCATCTAAGCCACATAAATCATATAACTAACTTATATAGTCCAAAATACACAAAAATTTAATCAAGCATAAAGCTAGGGTTTCTCTCAAAGTTCATATGAACTTTTCTTCCTTTAAATTACATATAATGCATTTTCATACATAGATCTACATTTAGAACCATAGATCCAATATGCTAAGGCTTTAAAATAGTTTTCACACCATCAAAACACATTTTTATACATGAAAATACATTTTGACCTTAGAAAATTATTTTCCTACATAGAGCTACATATATATATATATACCAATACACATAGATCTAATATTTAAACAATAGATATACTAATATACCCACAACCAATTATCAGAAATAACATATATATTATCAAACTAGAAGATCTAAGGATAGAAGTATTTTTTTAACCTTCTAGTCCTTGAAGCTCTCTTTCTTTCTCTTCAAAAATAGTTGATGAAGCTAGATGACATTCAAAGCTCCCCTCCTTGATGGATTTAATACTCTCTAACTACCAACACTTGGAGATTTAATGACTTTCTAGGATTTTCTCTCATCTCTCTTTCTCTAACTTTCTCTCTTCTATTTGGGAGTTTCTCACTTTAAAAATGCTAGTAAATGTTGTAAATGAAAACTAAGTTGGTTAAAGAGAGTTTATTAATTCAAACTCATCATCCAACAACTATACATACAAACATATATCTATAAGTTTATCTTCAACTTATCTTAGCCAACTTGAAAATTCTCTAGATTTTTCACCAATCAAATGAGTTAAATGAACATTACTTGGTCTTCTCCCCATTATCCCCTAATTTTAATTTATTTTTATTATATAATTTGTAGAATAATTGACCAAGATTTTGACTTTTACTTAATGCATCACTTGGGTAAATGTTTGGGCTACCAAATAATTTTTATTGGACTACATTAATTAAATCATTGGACTACTAACATATTTAATAATTAATTCAAGTAGTGGGCTAGTTTAATTATTTATATGATCACACATTAATTATTCACAAGTCCAATACACGATTAATTGTTTGGGCTTGCTTAAATAACTTACAAGGTTAGTCCATTAAAATTAAATTGCATACATGGACTATTAAATAAATTCACGTAACTTAGCACATTGGCTCATATAATAATCACCTAAATTAAATCACACAATCCAATTAGACTTGCTAATTACAAAGTTTAATTGAATTATTTATTAATATTAAATTCTCTTAAATTAGTCCATTAACTAAATAAATCATTATTTAAACTTTTCTTTAATTAATTTTAACACATAGTCACAAAATCAATCATTCACATAATGATTTAAATTAATTCACATAAAATTCATTTCATTGGAAAATAAATTCTTAATTTTTATTTATAATGTTATTTAATATTCGTTGTGATTACATACATGATTCTCCTAATGGTTGTTATTCCGCAGCAATTGTTGATCTAAACTTTATTCAATAACTAAATTGTAGTTGTTGATTTAAACTTGTTGTTTACATTATTCTATCAAGAACTCAACTGTTGAAGACTAATGATAATTTATACGTTATTATTTTAGTCATGATATTCTTTACTGGACTATTTGTACTCATCCTTTTTTTTTGTTCAATTGTTCAGGAAATGAGAATGTAGTTGGAACTAACGGGGAGAAAAGGAAAATGAAGTGATAGTCCGAGATGATTGATATAGTAGTCTTTACCATATTATAAAATAGTATGACAATAATAGTGAATACTTAGTTATATATTATTGAGCACTGTATTGTTGTACGTTGTACTGTATTGTATTAGTTGTTATTTGTATTTTTATGAATCAAGTTTGGGTGGTGTAGGCCTAAATTTGGAGGCGTCACAGAATCATTCCACTTTCCATTTAATTCCTTTCTCTAATTTATTTTTTCACCAATTTTATTTCTTCAATCCAAGGGTAACATAATATATAATTTCATACAAATTTAAACAAAATTAAAATAAATTTGTTTTTTATAATCATTACTAAAAAAAATATGTACTCTATTTAAATGTTTAGATTAATAATTAATCAAAGTAACCTATAATATATAATTTAATATTTATTATTTAAATAAATATAATCTAATAATTACGATTATTTTCTCAAAATTTTAACTAATATTTATTTATTTAATAATATAATAATAAAATATTATTTATATCACTTGTACTTTGTACGGAATTAATAAACTTGTTATTAAATAGTACTAGTTAAACTCGTGTCTTTGATTTATATTAGTGAGGCAATTAATGTATCAAGGCTCAATAAATTAATAATGATGTCACTAACCATATGATTTAGGAGGGATGAATATAAATTCTGTCGTGGACCAATTACCAAAGAATAATATTGGGTCCCAAATACTCCAGCTCAAATGATCCAAGTCAAATTACTTTTGATTAGATGTTGTAATAAAGTATTCCTTCCGGTCCATTTTAATATCCCGTTTAGAGAAAAATACACGTATTAAAATCTCTCATTAATAATAATAATAATAATGATAATAATTAATAATTAATTTTAATATAATATTTTAACTTTATCCATTATACACTGTATCTTTCTTTAATTATTATTATTGTAAACTCTTTAGAAAGTTAAAGTTAATAGGAAAATTTAAGTAAATTTTTTGCTCTCCTTGAAGGATGAAAAACACTTAATATTTTGAAGGAAAAAAAAACTAAAATGTCTATTAAAATTGAATGGAATGAAAAAAATAATATTTTATTATGGATAAGTATAAATACATAATAATTCAATACTACATTCATCTACACTATTAAAAAGTGTGGTATGGTATTAAGATCCGTGTCATGTTCTATTTTTTAATAATTTAAATAAATATAATTTGATATAGTGTTTAGTTGTTGTGTGTAGACTTGTCATTTTACTATTCACTTGAATCCTATATACTCTATCTATTCCAAATTATATAATTATTATTGACTTTTAAAAGTTAAATTGAGACTTTTTTAAATTTAAAATTATGATAACTTATTAAAATTTATAAAATAATAAAACTTATAACGAGTAATTTTTTTTAAATAGTTTATAATATTCATCGTTGTATTAATTAAAATTTTAAAAATTATGTTAATTTTGAGTTTAAAATTCTCTTCAATTTATTTTAAAAAAGTAATAATAATTAAATAATATAAAATGGATGGAGTATGACATCAGATAATATAAAAAGTAATGTTTGATCCTAAATAATGTGTTTCAAATGACATATAGCTATATAATAAATAAATTTGCAATATTCATTTGGACAAAAATGATATTTTCAGCATTGAGAATATTATTCCAGCACAACTGTGCACAGTATTATGCATATAATATAACTATGCAATGCATATATCGTGCTAAATTGATATTTTTAACGTGGGAAATATCAAACCCCCCCCCCCCCCCCCCCCCACATTTAATGTCCCCATTCCCCCTATATTATTTTTAAATATATGGTCATAATTAGAAATATATTAGTTAAACGTATGTATTTAATTATTAAAAAATCAATGTATCGAGACCCAATAAATTGCTAATGATCTCACTAATCGGGTGATTTAGGAGGGGTGAATTTAATTTTGGACAAGTCTATAAACATATAAATCAAACATTAACAATATCTATATCATTAAAAAATAGAGTATAATACGAATTTTAGTGTTATATTTTACTTTCGACATAAATATTGTTAGTGTTTAAAATTGTATTTTGTTTTTGTACATTTAGACATATTCTTTAATTGTTGTCTATAAACCAATCACTATGAAGTAATGTTGGGTCTCCCAAATACCACAATTGATGTTTGTCAAATGAATTTTGATTAGTTGTATAGTCAAATAATGGTATAGTTATTACTAAAAAATAATGTTGGATCCTAAATAATGTGTTTTAAATAATTTATAGCTATGTAATAAATAAATTTATCATATTTTTTTGTACACAATTTAATGACCCCAAATATAGGACTCTTAGCATTTATCATTAAAATTATAATGGGTTAAGCCATGGTTGGGTTTGATAAAAAAATGTCCATTTTTTATTGGGCTCTAAAAGTGAGCCTATGGCTCAGGGCACATGGCTTGTCCCATTAACTTTTGTGTATATTTTTAATTATTTTTTAAAATTTTAAAAATAAGATCATTGTCATGTGTTGGATTTTTTTTTAATGAAACAGAGCATAATAATCATTTACAAAAAAAGTGTAAAACAAAACGAATAGACAGTTTCAATTGATTAACACAACATTGATGGTTAAGATAGTTGTATCATTCGCGCAAATTCCAATTCAATCATATAGAAACAGATAAAAGCAACTTTTCGACAAAAATATTGAATTGAAATGCCAGAAACAATTGATTTAAGTAACACGAGTGAGAAATAGAGAGAGTAATAAAAATATTGAATTGAAAGAAGAAAAACTGTTAATTTAAGTAAAACGAGTGAGAGATAGAGATTGTGAGAATAGAAGTCAGGAAGAAAAAAACTAGAAATATTATTTATTCACTTTTAAATTTTTAGAAGAGTTGAATTCGATTCTTAACTTAAGAGTAGTATTATAATGAATAGGGTTGATGAAATAAATTAGTTTTGAATTACTATTAAAAAATAAGTTGGGCCGGATAGGACCACTCGTGGGTTGGACTATTTTGAGATGGCCTAAAATGACCTTAAATTTATGGGGCTTCAAAATATAAATTCAAAGTCATTTTTTTTTTATAAATAAATTGAGTTAACTCGTGACTTAAGTCATTTTTTGTCGGTTCTACGAATTAATAAAAAAATAAGGATAATTTCAATACGCCAAATCAATGTACAACTATCATTCAATCTGACGACTCCAAACCTCATATTAATATGAAATATATGTTTATGCTTTAAAAATAAGGATAATTTCAATACACCTAATCAATGTACAATTGTTATTCAATCCGAAGACTCCGAACCTTATATTAATATGAAATACATGTTTATACTTTATTGTAACTGCTACCTGCTATCTAATTACTAAGCATTAGTTAAACTTATAAATTTAATTAACATTATTGAGGTAATTAATTAATGTATCGAGACCCAATAAATTGCTAATGATCTCATTAATCATGTTATTTGGGAGCCCATAACCCTCCTTGTCATTCGCCTACTCTAACATCTCCATGTTACTCGAGGTCCTAAATCAGTTGATTTCTACCTTCGTCACCAATAGCTCCGCCGTTATCCTCTGGCTCTACACCCACCTCGTCCCCACATCTCTGCCATTTCCGTCAAAAACCTCCTCCAAAGCCATACAAATGTTTTGGATAATTAAACTTGTTTTGATCTAAAGATTATTGAGTTTAAAATAAATGTCTAATTAATTAAGCCTAATAGATCTAATTTCTAGAAGTTTATAGTAGATTACCACTTGGGAAAAATTTAGATAGTTGTAGAAATATTCTAGAGTGGAAGAGTATTTTAGGGTATGAATATAATTATAGAGTCAGAAATATTTTTAAAAAGAATTCTAGAGATTTAATTGTAATCATTAGATTAAACATGTGGTGGCATAATACATCTTCACATTAATATTGACTTTTTAAAAGTAATATTTTTAAATTTAAAATTAATTACACAAAAAATTTAAAGCAATTGTAAAATTAATTGATAGTACACAAGGGAGGCTAGTTTGATAAATTGAAAAAACTTGAGTCAAAGTTTAAAAGTGTCTCATTTGGAAGATGAAAGATAAGGCACTGAAAATGATAATGAAAGATTGTGAAATAGGATCCAGTGGACCAGGCATAGGATCAGTTGACCCATAGTAGTTGTGAAAATGATTTGTATTAAGCAGGATAAACTGCTCTGTGTAATGGTATTTTAGCTGATGAATGAATATATTGAAATTCTGCATATTGTGAGTTTGTGAAACTTATCATGGTATCAGGGTCAATTCTTCTGCTTCAATCTTCTGGTTTGATTCCTTCACTTCTTTTCGAGACTATTGGATATATACAAAATTCAGCTGTTTGTTTGATTGTTGAATACGAATCTACTTCAAATTCATCATACTTCACACCTTCATTTTATGCTTTTACATATTTCTGGAAAACTTTTCTTTATTGGTATCTTTGAGATCGAGTTTGATTTAGGTTTTCATACATTGTGTTGCTTCATTAATTGATTTTGGAATTAAGCTGTTGGTTGTGTTTTGTTGAAGCCTTTGTTTTTCTGATTCAATTGTGTTGTTGACATGGCTGGGACAATTGCTTCTTCTTCTTCTAAAGAGTCACAAACTGTTGAATTTACCATAGATTCTAATACAACTGATAATTTTGGAACATGGAAGTATTCTATGCAAATTGCTCCGTCTGCTAAGAATAAAATGAGTTTGATCAATGGAATGTATAAGCAACCTGATAAGGATTCATCTCTGCATCCACTATGTGATAGAGCAAATGATATGGTCATAGCCTGGATTTTTAAAGGGCTAGATTCAAAAAAGCAGTATGTACTAATATAAAATTAATTGTTATTGATCTTATTAATCAGGTAATTAGTTAATGAATCGTGCGATTTAGGAGGGGTAAATTTAACTCACATGTCTACGAATAATTATTATAAAGAAAAATGCTGGATCTTAACTAATGTGTTTTAAATGACTATTTAATAAATAAATTTATAAATATTCATTTGGACTCCATTTAATGACTCCAAATATAAGACTATTAGCATTAATCATCACCGGATTTATGAAAATTTTTAATTAACTATATAATTAAAAATACAAACTTGATTTGATTTTATTAATTTTTGGTTCAGCTTTGTTATTTATATTAATATAACTACTAGCTAATTTTTTTTATCAATTAAATATTATTCAAATTTAAAATATTTTTTATCTCTAATACGAATAGAAAAAAAAAAGATCTTTTTTTCCTATTCAAATTAGTATAAGTATTATACAAATTTATAATAATTAAATGTATATTATCTTAATTTATAAAGTATTTAAAAGAAACTCAACCAATCTCTATAGAAAAAAATAACTTCTAAAAAATTTTTTATTTTGATTTTACCAATTTAATTACAATTTTTTTTTATCACGATTTAATGTAATTAATTAAGACAATATAACATATTATACTATATTACCTAAATTTATTGAAACTTGAAATTATATCAAATCATATAATTAATTGTATTAATATTATATCTAAATTTTTTTTAAACACAATAACTATAAAATTAGTTAAAAAATTATAGTGAATTCATTATCATAATTAGTAGAGCTTGAATTTCATATTTCTATTCGCATTAAAATTTTAAGTAAATTTTGTCAATATAAACACTAATATTACATTTTGATTGCAAGAATGAATGTGAGAATATAATGACTCATTCACATGGAATAAAAAAAATTGCGTTTTGTTGTTCTATTTGATTGAAATAATAAAATAATATAATGAACTATTTCATCATACATTTCATTCTTTTCTCTATTTCATTATTTCACAAATTTTATTCCTTCAATCGAAGTGTAATATTATAATATAGAATTTCATTACAAATTTAAATAAAATTAAAATAATTATTTTTTTATAACCATAACTAAATAAATATGCACTCTATTCGAATATTTAGATTAATAATTGATCAAAGTAACTTATAATATATCATTTAATATTTATTATTAAATAAATATAATTTAATAACTACGATTATTTTTTCAAAATTTTAATTAATATTTATTTATTTAATAATATAATAAACTATTACTCATACCCTCGTACTTTGCAAAGAGTTGATCAACTTGTTATTAAATAGTATGAGTTAAACTCGTGTATTTGATTTAGATTAGTGAGGCAATTGGTGTCAAGCTCAATAAATTAGTAATGATCTCACTAACCATATGATTAAGGCTGCAAACGAGCTGAATCGATCCGGATTTTAAACTGCTCGGATTCGGCTCGTAAGGTTAAATTCGTACTAGAATTCGACTCGGATTCGAACTATATAAAAAAAACTTTACTCAGATTCGACTCGACTCGAATTTTCGTTACTCGAATTCGATCCGACTCGGATCGAATTATATTCAAACTACTCGCGAACGTCAAATTCAAACTCGAATTCGAGTCTTCACATAATAACTAGTTTTATAATACATATAATTATTAATTGAACTTATTATTTTACTTAAAAATGAAAAAATATAATTATAATTACACTTTAAATATATAAAATTAAAATTAAAATTACAAAAATAAAATAAAATAATAATTAATTATTCAAAATTTGTTTAATTGTATATATATTATAAGAGAATGTATCGAGTATAGATTCGAATATGTATCAATCGATTATGTATCAGATCATAATTAAAAATTCGAATAGTTTGAATTCTAAACGAGTCGAGTATAACCTTATTCAGATTCTACTCGTATTTTTATTCGAACTATTTTTTGTGCTCAAATTTGAATCATATTATTAACGAATTCGAGTCTCGTTCACTTTTTTTCGAGTCGAGTCCGAATCGAGCCCGAACTGTTTGGTTCGATTTGCAGCCTTACATATGATTTAGGAGGGATGAATATAAATTCTATCGTGGACCAATTACCATAGAATAATATTGGGTCCCAAATAACTCAAATGATCTGAGTCAAATTACTTTTAATTAGATATTGTAATGAAGTCCTCCCTCCGATACATTTTAAATTTTTAATAGACATTTTAGAGAAAAATACACATATTAAGATCTTTCATTAATAATTAATTTTATTATAATTTTTTAACTCTATCTTTTATATAGGGGAACACTATTTCTAAATATATTTTTATATGATTATTTCTTAAATGAAAGTGGATCCTACTTTATACTCGTGTAAGAAAAAATTATGTGAAAATATCAAAAATAAATATAAAAATATCAATTCCCTTTCTATATTGTATCTCTCTTTTACTATTATTATTGTAAGGGTCCGCTTAATGTGTGCCCTAAGGGCACACACTAAGCGCGAAAAATAAGAGATGAGACCCGCTAAAAATTATTTCTTTATATAATTATACTGAATTCAATACATGGGGTCCACTAATATATTATATTTTTATACATTGAATTCAGTGCGCCTACATAAACAAATACTAATATTATACATTATTTTTCGCGCTTAGTGTGTGCCCTAAGGACACACATTAAGAAAATCCTTATCGTAAAGTAAACTCTTTTGGAAAACTAAATTTAATAGGAAAATTTAAGTAAACTATTTACTTTCTTTGAAAGGTGAAAAACGCCTAATGTTGCGCGCGCGGGGGAACCTTAAACGTCTTTTAAAATAGAACGGAGGAAGTAATATTTTACTATTCACTTGAATCCTATATACTCTATTAATTCTAAATTATATAGTTATTATTAACTTTTAAAAGTCATATTGAGATATTTTTAAATTTAATATTAAGACGACTCATTAAAAATTATAAAATAATAAAACTTACAACGAGTAATATTTTTTAAATAATTTACAATATTCATCATTGTATTGATTAAAATTAAAAAAATATCATTTTTGAGTTTAATTTTTTTTTTAATTTTTTTTAAAAAATCAATAATAATCAAATAATATAAAACGGATGGAGTATGACATCAAATTTGAGATTCACATCAGCGATGAACAAATATTACCAGGTCTGAACATTATAATTTTGCTATATTATTTTTAAATATATGTTCATAATTAGAAGTATATTACTTGAACATATGTATTTAATTATTATAAAAAAAATGTATCGAGACCCAATAATTTGCTAATGATCTCACTAATTAGGTGATTTAGGAGGGATGAATTTAATTTTGGACAAGTCTACAAATACATAAACTAAACACGAATTTAAATACTAACAACCTCTATATTATTAAAAAAAAAATAGGGTATGACACGAATTTTAGTATCATATTTTATTTTCTAATGATATAGACGATGTTAGTGTTTGAAGTTGTGTTTTATTTTTATGCATTTAGACTTATTCTTTAATTTTTGTCTATAAACCAATCACTATGGAGTAAAGTTGGGTCCCGAATACCCCAATTGATGTTTGTCAAATGAATTTTGATTAATAGTATAGTAAAATAATAGTATAGTACTCATTTGAATCCTATTTACGACCTCAAACTTAAGATCTAGTTATTACTAAAAAATAATGTTGGATCCTAAATAATGTGTTTTAAATAATTTATAGCTATCTAATAAATAAAATTATAATATTTATTTTGTACTCACTTTATAGTGACCCCAAATATAGGACTTTTAGCATTTATCACTATAATTATAATGGGTTAGGTCATGGTTGAGGTTGAGTTGGGTCAAAATTGGGTTAGCTAAAAAATGTTCAATTTTTATTGGGCTCTAAAAGTGAGCCCATGACTCATTGACTTTTTTATATTTTTTAAAATTAAAAAAATAAGATCATTGTAATGTTTTGATTTTTTTATTTTTTATGAAATAGAGCGTAATAATCATTTGCAAAAAAAAATAGTGTGAAACAAAACAAATAAACAGTTTCAATTGATTAATACGACATTAATATCATGCGCGCAAATTCCAATTCAATCATATGTAAACAAATAAAAGAAACTTTTCGATAAAAATATTGAATTGAAATGTCAGAAACAATTGATTTAAGTAAAACGAGTGAGAAATAAAGAGTAGAAGAGTTGAATTTGATTTTAACATAAGAGTAGTATTACAATGGATAGGATTGGTTAAGTAAATTAGTTTTGAATTGCTATTAAAAAATTAATTGGGTTGAATAGGATCACTCATCGGTTGAACTACTTTGAGCTAGGCTAAAATGACTCAGAATTTATTGGGCTTAAAAATATAAATTTAAAGTCCATTTTAAAAAAAAATAAATTAAGTTAACTCGTGAACTTAAGCCCCCAATTCTACGAATTGATAAAAAAATAAGGATAATTTCAATACACCTAATCAATGTACAAGACGACTCATATTAATATGAAATATATGTTTATGCTTTATTGTAACTGCTAAAAATAAAGATAATTTCAGAACACCTAATCGATGTACAACTATTATTCAATCTGAAGACTCCGAACCTTGTATTAATATGAAATATATGTTTATACTTTATTGTAACTGCTACCTGCTATCTAATTACTAAGCATTAGTTAAACTTATAAATTTAGTTCACATTATTGAGGTAATTAATTAATGTATCGAGACTCAATAAATTGCTAATGATCTCACTAATCATGTTATTTGGAGGCCTGGGCAGATCTAGAGTATGGGCAGTAGGGGCAATTAATCCCATTGAATTTTTTTGGGTCTAATTTTATTTTATTTTTTAATAGAGTATATAGTAAAAATATAAAATTTTAAATTAAAAAATTATTGGATATCTTAAATTTGTACTCATTCTGTTCTTTTTATTCTAATCTTCCAGTTATAACGTTGACTTGTTAAAGAAATATTTGTTTTAGTTTTATCTTTTTTGTTATTTTATAAATATAATAATTGCTTGTGAATTTTTGCAACTACTTAAAATGAGAGTATCATGATATTTTTGCAAATCAACACTGAATAAAAATTGTTTAGAGATGAGTGGATAAATAATTCTTTGATAATGTATATTAAACATGATATTTTTATAACTATTGAAAATGAGACTATCATGCAGTAATTTCAAGTAATAAAGTCTCAAAAAATGTTATTGTAAATAATATTTGAGTATTATTTGGTTTTGAGATTTATTTTTATTTTTAATTTTTATTGAATTTTTATAAAAAAAATTGACTCCACTGAATCAAAAAAGCTAGATTCACCCCTGCCCGCAACCGTGTCGTCATTCGCCTACTCTTAACATCTCCATGTTACTTGAGGTCCCAAATCACATGATGAAACCTTCGCCACCAATAGCTCTGTCATTATCCTCTGGCTCTACACCCACGTCATCCCCTTTTACTCTCAAGGCCATGTATCTCTGCCATTTCCGTCAAAAACCTCCTCCAAGCCATATAAATGTTGGATAATTAAACTTGTTTTGATCTAAAGATTGTTGGGTTTAAAATAAATATCCAATTAATTAAGGGGTATATTCAATTAGGATTTGTAAGGACTTATAAAGACTTTAAAAGTTTAGTTGTATTCAATCAAGACATTTAAAGAGTTTATAAAAGTTTAGTGGCATTCAATTACAACTTTTTTAATGTCTTTAAAAGTTATGTG
Organism: Hedera helix; assembly: GCA_947179155.2. Taxonomy (NCBI): domain Eukaryota; kingdom Viridiplantae; phylum Streptophyta; class Magnoliopsida; order Apiales; family Araliaceae; genus Hedera; species Hedera helix. The sequence continues at coordinate 31,568,526 of OX359278.1, forward strand.
GTATTGAATTACGACTTTTACAAAGACTATAAAAGTATTTCGGTATTCAAAAAGTCATAGATTTTAAAGATTTCTATCAAATGGTAGAGTTTGATAGACTTTAAAACAAGATTTATTCATATTCAAAGTCTTCCAAAGTCTGGCCTCATGCCCAAAAACTTCTAAATATTTGCCAAAAACTTTCAAATATTTGAGAAAGAGAGAAGATGAAAATAATATAAAATAAATATAAATAAAATTAATAAAAACACATAATAATAAATAATTTTTCTAAAATAATAAAAATACTTAAAAACTAACAAATAAAAATAGTATAAAATAACATAAAATAATATAAATTAATTGAAAACTCACAAAATATATCAAAACCAAATTAAAATAAATATTAATACATTTAAGTACAAAATAATTACAAAAACTTAGCATTTAGGGAATAAAAATATAGCATAGTTCATCCTCATCTGCTGTATAAGCTTATATGTTAGTATTGATTTAATATATTTTGGGTGTCATTTATACTGGTGATTTGAAAATGCCTCCTATAAAACTTTTGATAAATAATGATATATTAAGTAAACTGTCTAATAGAATTGTTCGCATTTTAGCAACTGTTTCTATGGAGAATTTTCATGAATAACTTCTCATTTCATTTGGTTGCGAATGTCATTTTATATTGTTGAGTTAAAATTGTAATTACAATATTTAGGTACTAGTAGTAAAAAAACAATAGAAAATTTTAAAGTTCTATGTGGTTTATAAACTTTTTCCATTATAGGGTAGTGTGTAATTTTCTCTAAATCAGTTATCCCCTTAATTTTTTATCCATTTGTGATCATTAGGTTATGTGATACTCTATTATGTCAAAGGTGTAAAGATGGGGATGCTTCCAGATCAAACCAATCTATCCAGTTCATCATTTCTATAGTTTTCTTCAAAGCATACTGTCCGACCTCTTCAACAAAATGCTTAATGATGTAAGCTACAAAATATATTAAAAGTATATAAAAGTCTATTAAAGTCTTTAGTAAAAAGTCTATAAGAATATGTCACTTATTTCGTGGAGTTTTTAAAAGTCATTTTAAAAGTTTTTAAAGTCATTAAAAGTCAACGAACTCTACAAAAATCTGTCACTTAAAAAGAGTCTTTAAAAATTTTTAAAAATCTTAATTGAATACACCCCCCTAAGTCTAATAGGTCTAGTTTCTAGAAATTTGTAGTAGATTACTACTTCGAAAAAATCTAGATAGTTGTAGAAATATTCTAGAGTGGAAGAGTATTTTAGAGTATGAATATAAATCTAGAGTCAGATATTTCAAAAAAGAATTTTAGAGATTTAATTATAACCATTAGATTAAATATGTGGTGACATAATCCTAACCATTAGTTAATGAGATGTTAGTAGTATAAACAGGGTAATGTTCATCATTTTGTATCAAGCAAAAATTGAGAAACAATAATAAAAGTCCTCCTCCACCAAAGTTTTTCTTGTTTTGAGCCATCAATTGGTGGGTACTATGGGTCCATTTCTGGGTCGGCACTTGACAGGTCAATTGACCTACAAATTGACCCATAGCACCCACCAATTGACCCATACTAGTAGTGTTCCTCTAAGTTGTCAAAATGATTTGTATCAAGGGTAAACAGTGTTGTCCTCAATTAACCAAAAAAAAAAAGAAGTTTTGTCCTCTATCTTCCTTTATTAGCTCTGTAGTAATGGTGTTATAGCTGAAGAATGAATATATTGAAATTCTCCATATTTTCTTCAATTTTAGTTTGATTCTTTGACTTCTTTACAATTTTTCAAAGTCAGCATAGTTTTTTTCGTTTTTTTCTCTCTCGATCTGTGGTTGTTCTGCTATTGGATATATACATAATTCAGTTGTTTGTTTTATTGTTGAATACAAGTCTACTTCAAATTCATCATACTTTACACGTTCTTTGAGATTTTGATTTTGGGTTTTTATATACTTGATTAATTGATTGTGGAATTAGCTGTTGTTGTTTGTGTTTTGTTGAAGCCTTGGTTTCCTGATTCAATTGTGTTGTTGATATGACCGGGACAATTGCTTCTTCTTCTTCTACAGAGTCACAAACTCTCTTGAATTTTCCATAGATTCTAAAATGCATCCATTGTTCATACACAATAATGACCATCCTAATCTTGTGTTGGTTAACAAGAAGCTTAATGGAACTGAATCCATTGTTCATACACAATAATGACCATCCTAATCTTGTGTTGGTTAACAAGAAGCTTAATGGAACTGATAATTTTGGAACATGGAAGCAATCTATGCAAATTGCTCTGTCTGCTAAGAATAAAATGAGTTTGGTCAATGAGATGTATAAGGAACCTGATAAGGTTTCATCTCTGCATCTACTATGGGATAGAGCAAATGATTTGAGATTAGTAAAGTTTGAGTTATGTAATCACTGCTGCAGCTGTTTGGACAGAATTGAATGAGAGATTCTCTTTTAGTGATGGTCATAGAATTTTTCAGATTGAGAAGGACCTTCATAAATTGGAACACCAAGATAGTTCAGTGGAAATTTACCAAGATAGTTCATTTTAACACTGTTGGATCCCAAGTCCACATGCACTCAAAGTCTTATGAGTAGTTGTTTTACCATTGAGCTATGAGGGCTTGTTAGTGGGTTTTCTGTCCACTCCTTATAAAGTTAAAGAAGGAGGTAGGCAGGGCTTCCTTTATTATTCATCTTTGGAATTCTATCTTTCTAAACCGGATTCTCTTGCATCAGTTCTTGGATGGTCGACCAGGTGTTGAGGCATACCCGGACATTGGCTAAGCTGCCTTTGGCACTGTGGGATGTGCCGCCATCTTTGTAGGTCCTTTTTTTTAAATAAAATTGCTTTAATGTTTACTTCTAATGATTTACCTTTTACTAAGTACTGGTTACCCGGACACTGGCTAAGCTGCCTTTGGCACTGTGGGATGTGCCGCCATCTCTGTAGGTCCTTTTTTTTAAATAAAATTGCTTTAATGTTTACTTCTGATGATTTACCTTTTACTAAATACTGGTTCCTCTATGAAATGTTTAATAATTAGCATCACCAATTTCTTTTAAGGATTTTGCAAGTTAGACATTTTTTAGTGAATGTTTCTACAACAATCTTACAATTAATGTTCTATACTTGGATATGTCTATTTGCCTCCCATCTACTTTCAGAAGATCTTCTTTATCTGATAATAAATATTTTTCTAGAAGTATGTTGCAAGTTTTAAGTGGTCCACTTCATCTAACTTTTCGTCATGGATGTATGTGTAAATGTCTTGTAACCTTAAGAAAGATTTTGATATTCATTATATTGCATGGTATGTAAAGAGCTAGATTCAAAAAAGCAGTACGTACTATGATAAAATGTCAAACTGGACTTGTAATTTGCTACTTAATTATAACATTTTCTTATAAGCCTTGGCTGTGAAATGCACTAATTTACAGTTCGCTTTTTATATTTTTCTCCATGTAATATTATTGAGACTTGGAATTTTCAGGCTGTTGTCATTCAATAGATTGTTATATTTGTAGGCCTCGGCATCCTCTTTTTCGGCATGCCTTCACACTGTTTAGTACTACTGTTTTGTTTTTTCTGGTGCAAAGTCTTTACACAGTTTTCTGCATCAGTATTTTTAGCGCTCCAAATGTTAGAAGATTGGATACTGTCTATCCCATTTTCCTTGATGTTTACAATCATTTCAGTTTGAAACTAGAGTTTTTCGCTCTTATTTATAGGTCTGGTGATGCCACTGATTGGATATATTTTTGATATTCTATTGCTTTTGTCATGTCAAACTTGTTATATGGTAAATGTTAATCCAATTCTATTTCAGACCTTGACAGTTCCTTGTTCTTGCTTCCTGAGCATCTCGAGGGGAAAAGTCACCCACTTCCAGGTACTGCCAATACTTTAGATTGATGTCTAGTATAGATGACTTGTATGATGAATATCCACTGCCCACTACCCCAATACACACACCCAAAAAATAGATGTACAACAGTGTTCAGAGATATAAGGCATGCAGATATCTTCTGCATCAGACAAGTTGCATTAAACGAGTATACAGATAGAATAGATCGTCTTAATTGTCCAAGCACAAAGCCCTCTCTTCTGCCACTCCTTCCTGTCAATATTAATAAGAGTATATTGAAAGAAAACCAATTGTCATCTTAAAGAAGCTCCCTAAAATATGTCCTCAATTTTTTTTTGCCACATATTTAAGACTGTTGAAATACATTACAAATTTTACAAGTGTCCTAAGTTGCAGTTTGTTAGTGTGTCACTTTGCTAAATTAAACCTCTTACTCCTAGTTTGTATGTCAAACCACAAGACTACAGTCATTAGGCCTTAATAAGGATTTATATTAGTAATCATTACTATAGTCTAGAGAAGGAGTTGAAGGAGGGGAAGAAAGTGGAGGGATCATATGAAGCAGAACTAAATATTATTGCCACAAAAGAGTCCCATTTGTCAAAATTTTCTGTTCCAAAAAAACGAGTTTTCTTTATTGATAGTAGTATAAGCAATCACCATGTCCTCAAATTTGTCATTAAAAATCATTATCAAGCCACTACTACTAAACCAACAAGTTACTATTACGTAATATGAAACAAAAATACGTTCCTAATATTTTTAAATTTTGCAAATGACACTTTTTTTGTGTGGAATGGAATGAATATCACTCTTAGGCTAGAAAACAATATGGTATCCTTTATGTTTTGAAAATAATAGGAAAATGCCTCTTCCTATCACTGATGTTCCGTTTATGGTCTATAAGGCAAGGAAATAGAGAAAATGAACCTTTTAAAACAATCTTTTTACCCATAATTCTGGTAAATCTTTTCCTTTTCTTTCAGTGTACCTTAATATATGCATGAATTAAAGTCTATGTTCTTTGGCCGTTTTGGGGTTGACCATTAAAGGATAATTTGCTTGGAAATATCTTAGAAATGTCCAGATTGCACCAGATATGAAGAATTAGAGATTATTTTTTTAGTTGTTTTTGCGGCTCACTATTTTTTGCCTACTCTAAAATTTTCTTATGTGAAGAGTAGAAGCACTCCATTGTTCATATTATTTCCCTATTTTGATCCTCCTATTTTTGTTTTAGCACAACATGAATATTTTCCAGGTTTGTTGAAGTCTTTTGTTGATTATGTATCGGAGTTTAGCCTATAAGCCTGAGATGGTTTATTGGTGTCTAGTAGCTGTGTTAAGTCACTTACCTGGGCTACTGTCCATGCTTTTTGAATACTTGTGTGGAACCCACTTTTGATGCCTCTATTTATATACTCCTTTATTTATCAAAAATAAAAATGGCGGATTCATATGATTAAAAGTTTCAAACACAGATGTATTTTTCCTATGTCCATACCCTTTTAAGTTTCATTATTTACAATGCACTAAAATGAATTCTGTGTTCTCTTATTGCAGGCTTGTTGCTGAATACATAATATTGGAGAGTGATAATCAATCATCTTTGTTAGCATATATATGCATACTTAAGTTTAGCAGGTTTTGAACTGAATTCACATCATCTGTTTGATTTAATGACCAAAACCTTGCGGTTCTTCCTACAGGTTGGTTTGGCTCCGATCCGAGACCTCAGCGTTCTGAGTTACATCTCTGGTACGTATGTTCTATAAATTCCTTGCATGGCTGCTTATATCTTCTGAAGGTTTTCCATTTGTTCATTCTGAACTCTAGTTCTGCATTATGCGTTTACAATTGATTATCTAGATTTTTTTGTATTTGTGAAAGTTTGCTAGGATAATTTTGTTTAATTTTCGAACCATCTCAGCAGCCATACCCTAAAATTGAATATATATTAACATGATGCCAATCAAGCAAGGTCTGTCCATAAGACCACTACTAGGAAAAATAAATCACTTAATGATCAACTAACAGTTCAAAATTTCAATCTCAATCCAAGTACAAGAAACCACCCTCACCTTCAAATGGTTATTCAAAATTTCCCAAAACCTTAACAATTAATTGCTTAAGCCAATCCGCACCAGTCAAAATCCTATATCAGTAAACATTGAAACCAACAAACTATTAAACTAGATTTCTAATCTTCATATAATATACAAATACTAACAAATAATACCAATAAGATAAAAGTGATAATCTCTCTTCAAATTATAATTGATTTTCATGTTTGGTCTTTCAGTTTTTTTCCCCATCATCATCAGAACCAGGTGCGAAGCCAGAAAACAATTTCAGTGGGGTCAAAATTGTTACTAAGCTATAAATAATTTAGTGGGGTTCGGGGGCAACGCCCCGAGCCATTTTTTTAAATATTTTTGTACTCTCGAGTCACACACACACACACACACACACATATATATATATATATATATATATATATATATATATATATATATATATATATATATATATATATATAATATATATATACTATATTGCAATGACAATATAATAACTAATAATATATGGTATATATACATTATATTGACTCATATTAGATTTTTCTAATCACAATTGTTCATAAATAAATAATTAATTTATTAATTATTTTGAAATATAAGATAAATTAAATTATTATTTAGTTTTAAAATATTATAGAAAGATATATATATATATATATATATTTAGGGTATATGAGTCATGTGATTAAAATTTGATTGAGAAAGTTATAAATTTTTAATTTGACCCCGTATAATAAAAAATTTATAAAATTTGAGTGGTGTCAATTTATATATAATATTTAAAAATTTTAAAATTTATCATACATTATAAAATAAAATAAAAAATTCAGTGGGGTCAATTGACCCCACTCAACTCCACCTAGCTTCGCCACTGATCAGAACCTTACAAAAACAGAGTAATAAACAGATTGTTTGATAAAACTGAATAGTTTGAATAATTAAGGACACTTGAATGGTTGAATAAAATAGAAGTTATGATTGAAAATTAAACACCGAACAAATAAAAATAAACGTGTTTAATAATTTTCCATGTGAAACATATGGACAAAAATAATTTTTCATTTTAACCATTTGAACTATTTTAAACATGTATATTCTTATATGGAAGATGGTTTACTAGACAAACATTGACCGAATAATTTAGAATTCTAAGACTTATTGATTCAGACTCGTTCAAACGTTAACTAGATCACAAAGGTAATTATCGAACAACCCTATAAATTTTGGATTATTCAAGCCAAATAAGGTGCAATCAAACAACCTCTAAAAGGAATTAAGGATGAAAAATAAACGGTAGATTGAGAACTAAATTTAAAAAATAATTACAGTTTGGGACTAAATGTGAAAAACGGCTATATTTTGGAGACTAGCATGAAAAAAGAAATATATAATTTGAGGACAAAATACGTAAAATAAATAAATAAATAATGACGGGTCTAAATGTGAAAAATAGTTATAATCGGGGGACTAGTGAAGAGATTATCTCAAGATAAAATTATAGAGGTATAGCTTAAGCCCACTAATTACCTTAACTAAAAGAATGATCAAATAACATAAAACATATCAATTAATTACTCCATTTTCATCAATTGTTAACTTATTATTAATGTCATTGTGAAGAATTGGAGTTTAAAGTGTTTTTCATTACGAGCTTTTACATCATGTGCAGTGATAATATTTAGTGCGTTTGAATCTCAAATGTTGAATTTATGAGTTAAATAACTGTCTCTGGAATACACTTTTAATAGACAAAAAAGATATTTTAAACTTTCAAATGTCACGACCCTTTGAAGTTGGCAGAGGAATAAGCACTTAATGATACAACATTTTACACTATTTTTATTTAATTACTTGCCAATTCCTCAAAAATGTTGCAATTGAATGAAGATCTACACATGCAAAACACTAGATTACTCAAAATTAACAAGCAATTCCAATGACCAACTTGATGATCAAAAAATATTAATGAAGAGTGAACAAGTTCTAATTTAAATACTTGCATGATAGGGAATACAGGGAATTGAGCTATTTTACAATTTTCATATGAATTATCAACATCTCTTGGCAGCATTAGGAACATGTAACCATCCATACCCCAGTCTGAACCCCAACAATTTTGAATGTACCACACCTTTCTCCCTCCAATAACATCATAACCAACTAGGAAAGAAGCATGCAGTTTTAATAGCTTGTCTGGATAATGTGATGGCGTATATATTCCCTATTCAAGTGAAATGGAAATGGTCTTTTTCTTAACTAGTTCTATCAGATTAAGAAAAACAAAGTGTATAGTTTGAGAATATATCTAACCCCTTTGTAATAAGAAAAATCATTTTGGTGTATTGTTAAAGGAACTAGCACCGGATGATGTGCTACGTCAAACTTTAAGTAGTCCTCGTGATAATAAGGAACCCTTGCTGCATCATCAATCTTGAATGTGGTCCTTTTGCCCTTACAAAATATCAGTTTAATTTCAATGAGTAAAAAACGAGATGATTAAATAGTAGAAATAAAAGGGAGTCGGATTCTGGGAAGTTCAAATAGGCAGTACATCGGAACAGTACACTTTATAGAAACGCCTTACATTTTATGTAGTAGCGAGTTGGATTTGTATGGTACGTATATAACAAAAGTCATCCAGAATCTAATTTTTTGTATATAAATATAACATACTAGATAAAAACCCGTGCCTACGGCACTATAAATACTCGTGTACAATAGATTTAGTTGGCTAAAATCCATGTTCTTCAATGACAGAAAAAATGAATCGCAATGCTAACTTAATGAAAAGATATACACATATCTATATTATCTTCATCATCTTAACAAAAGAAGCATACTTTGTTTATAAACAGGTGGATAAAATTTATCAAAAGATAGTAAAGCCACTAAACCAATTACAAATCAGGAAAGTAACGGATTTTCTGTCACTTGGCCTACCAAATCCTATACATTGAGAAGTTTAGAAGAACATGTCTTCTACATGCAACATCAAATTGATCTTTTAATCGAAAGCAAAAACACCCATCAACATATAGGAAAAAAACAAAGTTGAAGAAAACGTTACCCGACTACCACCAGTCCTTCCCCCAACGACTATAGGACATACACACACCTACGCAGGTGAATAAAAGAAAAGGTTACATGGGTTTCAACCACAACATAGGTCATACACACAGATACACACCTATGGAGGCACATAAAATAACCTACGTAAACTGACAGAAAAATAAAGACTGACACACAGTGCAAGAGAGAGATAGAGAGTACTATGGTAGTTCAGAAGCATCTCAATGAGGTCAACATGAGTCAGTAGCATTCTTCTACAACAATAATCCACCAATCGTAGGGAATCAAAAGCATCGCTGCACAAAACAATTAAAAGTTACGTCTCCATCTCCTTGTCAAAGTGGATTGATAGACAAAGTGCATGTACCTCCACAACAATGTATCCTTTTTATCGACCACCTGCGAACTCTATACACATAATAGATGACTCACTTACTAACATAAATTTATAATAAATACAACATCGCGTACATAAGTAAGGTTTTTTACAACAATCTATTTTCCAATTAGCTACCCAAAAATATTACCACTTTTAGTACGCTATTACAAAAAAATACATCCCTAACAACATTTTCCTTGTAGGTCTGTCAAGCTCTACCATGTCTTCGGTACATAAACTTCTGAAAAGAAAGACTATCAATCGACAACGTCCACGGCCAACAGATATTGGTAGTAACAAAAATCTGTTACTTATAAGAGAAAGCAAAATGTAAGTAATATCGCAAGAAAAAAACAATTGACACGTGATTAATTGAATACGATTTAAGAATTATAAAATACATGTAACCTTGTTAAATTTTCTCCATCCTCGACTTGTTGTTGAATGAACACGTTTCCATTCAATAGCCTTATCATCCCAAGACTGAAAAAAATGAAATGAATCGTTTAGTTATATTTATTTGAAAAAATAAATAGCTAAGCCTTTAACGTAAGAAGAGCAATAATAAACGGAGATAAGAAATGGTACCTCAAACACACCAAATTATAACAAAACTTCAGGATATACAATATTTGTTGTGGACTTGTCAGTCAATTCACGAATAAGTATGCATAAGCGGGAAGAACATGTGCATCTTGACAGAGCTACATATAGTTGACCGTGACTAAATACTGGCGTACGCAAATCTACCCCAACAAATTTGACTGACTGACCCTGTGATTTATTCATTGTCATTGCATACGCTAACCTCACTGGGAATTGTCTTCTTGTCATTTTAATACTTAACTCAGACGAAGAAGGAGTCAAAGAAATTCTTGGAATGAATACCAAGTCGCCTTGCTTATCACCAGTTAAGATCTCTGCTTCAAGTACTAAAGCACCACACTTGACTATGATAAGTCTAGTACCATTACAAAGGCCATCTTTCGATGCAATGTTCCTTAGAAGCATTATTGGGCAACCCTCTTTTAATTCTAATTTGAACGGTGGTAGTCCAGGGGGATTGAGTGTGTTCAAAAACTCATTCGGGTACCGATGCATAATAGTCCGATCTACGTCATCATCTTCAACCATTTTGTCAGCAGCAAAGTAGGTATGTATTTCTCCAGGAAAAACTGTCAATGCAGCTAAGTTGATATCATTGACATCTTCATTTCTAGCAGATAAAATTGTGCGATCTTTTAAGAATTCAGGATTGACCTTACTTCGCACTTCTAGCTCTGGGTAGATGGTCGAGATCAGAGAAGATAAATTTTGAGTTGTTTTTATTGAATCTGGAAGTTGTATAGATTCTTGAGGGTTAGACCCAATCTACACATTAATGAATGATTAGTAAAATTTCAAATATTATCGACGATATATAAATAGCAATATGAATAAATATACAAATAGTCTTACCTCATTAAGAAAAGCCGAGAAATCAAATCTATTAGATGGGTCATCGTGTAAGCGCATGTTAACTTGTAAAGTCAAGACATGTATATCTTTCCAAAGAAAAGAACGTCGAAGTGATGCTGCCACTATATGCTCACGAAGGCCTCTAGGTATAACAGGAAGAATCTGCCTAAAATCTCCCCCAAGAACAACAGTAATACCTCCAAATGGTTGTGAGTTATCACGGATGTCTTGTAAGGTCCGGTTAACTACTTCGACACAATAACGATGCTGCATTGGAACCTCATCCCATATAATTAGTCTAGCATTCTGAAATAATTCTGAGTGTGATGATTGCTTCGTGAATCCACAAACTGAATTTTCTAATACGTTTAATGGAATGCAAAATGTTGAATGTGCAGTACGACCCCCATGTAACAACCCATAAGCAATTCCAGAGGATGCGACTGTAATTACTATATCGCCTAAGGAACGACATTTTTTGGCAATTGTATTGTAGAGAAAAGTCTTTCCAGTTCCTGCGCCCCCACTCAGAAAGAAGATTGTCCCTATATTTTCATAAACAAATGTAATGATTGCATTATAAGCAATACGCTGACCTTCATTCAGCAAATCAATGTTTTGGTGGACATTTATTTGATCAACTTCAATATGCAACTGCCTATGTTCCCATATAAGTGGATTGCCAACAATAATTCTCCAATTAGTAGATGGCAGTGGCATTGGTGGGAAATCTGATAAGCTCTTCCCCGAATCGTGAAGCAACTGATTAATAAGGTATAAACCATAATCACAAATTTGAGCATTAGTAGGAACATCAATGCCATAACATGCACTTATTTTGCGTGATAGATCATCACAAATATGCATAGAAAATCGGTTCCACAACACTTCTGGATTTAAAGGAGAGCATTGTGTCAAGATAATAGAAAACAATCTTCTTAATTGAGAACCTGTTCTCATTATTGATGCTTCTATAAGACATTGAATCCACTCTTCATCGTCTTCCAAAAGTCCTTTGGCAATACATGCAGCCTTATATGTGGGGTGTACAACATTATCAACTGTTCTTAAACATTGAAAAGATTGAGGTCCCTCTACAACCGTCAGCAGAAGACGAAGATAAAACCTTTCACTTTCATTTGGACTGGCAAAATACATTCTTTCGATTGCAAATCCCCTCTGCCTCTCTGTCCAGATTTGTTCTTTCTTTTGCCAAACGAAATGCTTTGGAAATTGTTGGTATGTGAGAGTTCGAGCTAAATCATTAGTAGAGCAGCATGCAAAAAATCCTGTTAGAGTTGTCTGTTGATCATCTGCTCGGTTCATTATTGCAGTTATTGGTTCAAAAGGGTTATAGCAGACGTGGTGTTTTCCCTCTAGGTGAACTACCAGACGGATAACTGGAGGGAACTCTTTGTGCATAGGATTTCCAAATATCCGCCATGTCGCCTCTGTAGGTCCAATGTACCTTGAGTCAATATACTGCTTAATCTCATCTACGGCCCCCAATACCAAAGTTGTTCGATCGTGACCCTTGTAGATGTACTTGTTAATATACTTTACGCACCTTACTCCTGCACAAACTTCCACATTTATATGGCAATTAAACAACCTAGAGATGTATGGATTATATGGTACAACATCTCTATTATCAATTTCATGTCCAGATCTCAGAGAATGTTTTCGACCGTCATTCCGCCTTTGATATATCGGATACCCATCTTCGCCCATTGTAGTTTCTTCTGCCCAATCTTTAGGATATCTCTTAGTGCATTTACCATATTCCATACATGGTGATTTAAGATTTCGAACACCACACGGTCCATGTACCATGCAAGTTTTAACTGTTTCATATAGAAGTGGATCAGAAATTGGATCGGGGAATTCGGCAAAAATAACTCGATTTACATGTTCACGTGTTCGTATTTTATTAGGCCCTTGAAGAAATATTAGCAAGTGAATATGCGGCAACCCACGCTTTTGGAATTCAATCCTGAAAACATGTGCCACCTTTTCACCAAATATTTTCTTCTTATCAATCTCCATCATAAGAGCTTGTCGCTTCAACTCAAATACACGGGCCACCAAGTCTGGGCGGTCAATTGACGTTTGATGTGGTAACAGTGCATCTTTTATCTCAGGCCAATTCGGATTTGCCGTCATAGTCAAGAAAATGTCAGGGTATTGGTTATACCGAGTTATGGCCAATCTTGGAAGATTTCAAACATTTGCCTTGGACTCCCAGAAAAAGAAGAAGGCAAAACAACTCGTTTACCAACTTGATTAGCATTTAACCCATCAGTAACTACAGCGACCAGATCTTGGTATAGATCGGATCGCAATTTTGTTTGGTTAAGCCTGTAATATGATAACCGATTCTGCTCTGTTGCAGCCCATGCATCTACAATAAACTCTTGAAACAATCTCCCGCCCCTCAAAATAGTTGAATACTCAATAGGTCTTTCAAACAAACGATACCCATAATATTGCAATTGCGTAAGTCTCTTTGATGAAGCTTTACCTTGATTGACATCCCACTGCCTAAAATTTGGTTCCCATCCAAGCTCACCAAACGGAAATAACAATATGTAATGCAGTGGTAAATAAGCTGGATGACATTCATTTATGTGCATCAACTGGTCACTCCCTCTTAACCGTACAATAATATCCCGCATCGCAGAGAATTCAGCACCATCTCCAGGTAATATAACAGCAACCTCATCTGACGTTGGTAAATTATGAGTTCGCCGGTCTTTCGATGCACTATAATGAAGGTAAGCTGGGATGTCATGATTGTTCAGATGTTCATTGCTTAAAATTGCAGCTGCATGTCTAAACTTCTCAGAAAATGAGTTGTATCTCAAGAGACTATCTTGTATTGTTCTCAGGACATCCTCTCGCGGCTTCGGATTTCTTCGGGAACGATATTCTAAAGCAACATCGGCATCGTGAATCAACTGTGCATAAACTGGGTCTTGACTGGCTGCAGGTTGTAACAACCCTGTCCGATGACGCAATTCCCCATAGATTGTAAATGCGTTGGGACCTCTTCCAGGAACAACTCTATCGTCCATATGTACACCTAAGCTAGTAAAAGCATTAACCGCATTGTACAGTCGGGTATAATTTTGAAAGGACTTTGACTGATCATCATCGCCATCATATAATGATTGAATTTCTGGAGGAGGCGTTAATAGTTGTGGAAGTCGAATCTTTCCTTGCAAACAACATGTTCCGAAAAAAGGGCATTTAAAAGATGAAGTTGACAACTTTTCGACGTTCCAATGCAATGCTGAGCAATGAGGACATTGTATATTCATTTTATCGAGGTAGTGTCTCCCTAAAGTAGGATGCGGAAGATGGGCTATATTTGTAGGCAATGCCTCCTCTTGTACGCAAGCTTTATCAAGGATTGACTGAAGAAATGGTAGTAACCTAGAAAATTGTGAATTTGTTTCAAAATAGTTAACATATATCTATTATAACATTCCTTATGGTATGTAGTTATAAATAATTTGCATTAAACATACCCAGAAGTTGGGGATGTAGGCATGGAAGAGGATATAATGTTACATGAGTCGTGTATATGCTCCACATTATTTGGTGGAAGAAGGATTTCTTCACCCCTTGAATTTGAGTTAGGTGAATGTAACCCTTGAGGTGGTAAAATCGAAACTGGAGGAATTCGATCAGAACATGGTGGCGTAGGTTTTAACAACGACAGATGCTGATAAAAATGATTCTTGATCGCGATACATTCTCGTTCATAAGCGGCGCATTTGGATGGCCTGGGGATTAAACCAGGGTAAAATCTTGGTTGAAATGGATATGGGTGAGAATGGTTTATTTTTGCTTGCTTCTCTCTTTCACGACGCAAACGCTGAGCAATATGTATTGGACACACATCACCATTATCCCTTTCTCGTCTTTTACGTTGACGAATTGGAGCTTCGTAAGAGATATTTTTATTGAATCCCTAAAAACAACAATAGATAGCCAAGTGTGAAGGTAAGAAGTCGTAGTGTTTTTTTAAGAGGTCAAAAAATATTTTATATTTGTGGATTAGGGTGCATATATTCAATTTGATTTGATTGGTTTTGTATTTCACACGCAAGCACTGTGCAATATGCATTGCTCGCAACTTTATGATTATTTTGTTTTACGTTGGGGAAGTGTAGTTTCGTATCTGATATTATTATTGAAACCCGGAAAACAATAATAGATATATACTTATAAACCTAAGAAGGCATAGTGTCGTTAAAAAATTAGGTTCAAATATTTTATGTATATGACTTTGTGTGAGAAATCTTTGTAACTAATAACGTTAATATCTAGGATAGTGTAAACTTACCACAGGCAAAGAGGGAGCGCGATTTTCTTTTTCTTGTCCTTTTTGATTATCCTTCCCTGTTGCTTTGGATCGAAGTTTTCTTTGATTTTCCTGATAGCGTACAAATATAAGATGTTTTGTCTTGGAAAATAAAGTATGAGCTTAAGAAAAGAAAAAGTATTATTTTCTTGCCTTACGAATAATCTTCAATTCAGATTCTTCTCAAATGACAATGCCAATATTTTTTTTCCGGTAATGTTCTCTCTATTAAAGAAAGGAAGAAAAAAGAAGGTTAAATCTAGAAAGTATAATAAAAAGAAAAAATAGTAATAAGCAAGTTAGGTATAAACGTCGAAAATAATTTTACCGTGCATTGCAAATGATAATCCTCCTGTCCCAAATTGAAAGACACGTTATATATTTCAATAAGGAATAGTAATTATTCAATTTTCATTAAGAATATAAAAGGGACGTACATATCCAAACACGGTATAAGTAGGTCGTACAGTGGAAAGGGTGCCGACATGATTCATATGCACTGTTGGAAAAATGTATTAGTGTGAAATGAATCAAATTTGGTGGAAAAAGAATGATAGTAAAATAGTTATTATTGTAGAGTTGATTACCTTGTAGTGGTATTGGTTCAGGTGCGCTTGACGTCGACCCAATTTCAATTTGTTGTCTTAGTGGACGTCCAATAGAAGGTGAAAGCATAGAATTCGTAATCTCTGTAGATAATAATTAGTAGTGTGAAAGATATCAAAAGGTATTTGGGAAGGGTGTTATGACTTTGTGTAGAGGAAAGTGGGCGTGTGGCAAAAAGGGTATTCAGACATTGTGAAGAGGGTGTTTGAGAAAAATCAACTAAGTAAGTTAATTGGTAGCCAAAATTTAGCGTACTATTTCCATCTGATTATTTGAATCGATTGGTAGCCCAAATTTAGCACATTTAAAGATGCAAAAAGAATAATATTAATATGATATGATCTAACTAACAGCAAGTGAAAAAAAAAAGGATATTTAATTTAACGCGTGGTGAGGTGGCTAGATTTTTGTAAGGACCAACACGTGACAGCGGAAACGACAACTACCACGAAAAATGGGTTAATCGTAGAGCCGACACCCACGTAGAGAGAGTAATAACCACCAAAGGATGGATCAACAAAGAATTCATAATAATAAAGTGTATGTCATTTATGAACAAAATTGGTAGCACTCAAGATACCTAACAGAACCTGAGGAAAAAAGTACATGCCATCGGCACAGGCAAATTTGTAGTATTAGTTAGAAAAAGTCTTAATTAAGAATATAGTTAAAAACTTTCCTTAATATATACATTTGAATACCTTGTAGTGGTTTTCGTTTAGGTGGGTTTGATGTAGAACCAATTTCTAATTGATGTCTGAGTGGACGTCCAATGTACGGGGTACGGTGATGGGTATTACCCCACTGCAAATTAAGTTTTCGACATTTAGACAGTAGTTGTGATTGTTGTCGAGTTCGACGACGTCGTAAAGCCCAAGAAAAAATGACATTCTCATTGTCCAATAGTTTCGGAGAATGACGCATCAGGCTACGTGGAGAAAAAGAAAATCACAATGAGTAGTCACATTTACAGTAAACGTTTCAGTTATACCAAGACAACTTAATTTGGGGACCATAAATTGCATATAAACTGGGAAAAACATATAGGCTGAAAATTGCATATTCGATTTTAAATCTAGTCATACTAATTAAAAAGAGAACAAAAAGAAAATCTATATAACTGAAGGAAAACACAAATTCCAACTTATCATAGATGAACTCAGTCAACGAAAAGCACAAATTAATTTTGAGGAGATTAAAAGAAAAGGAAAAACACAAATCGGTATAAAAAATAAAGTCAATTTTAACCAAAATATGTGATGTGCGGCTATTTGTTGTTGTCAACTGAGAGTTTAACGAAAAGTAGTAGAAGTAGAAAATTTTCACAGTTATGCGAATAAAAAATAAAACATGCAAATTCATATTAATTATTTAACAGCTAATTAGATTGGAAGAAAAAGCCAATATTGTTCAGTATTCGCATAAATCTAATGTCATTTTTTGGCATAAGAGAATACCATGTGGTATCAAAATGATGTAAAATAAGTAATTTCATTAAAAGAGGTATCATGTAAATAATTGACTAAATTGTAGAAAACCAAATTGTTCCAGAAATAATTTGACTCATTGTATGGCCATGTTCATTTCCATTGATGACAAAAAGAATGTTGATACTCCATGGACTGAACTATCAACTATAAAAGAGGTAAAATAAGTAATTTCATTAAAAGAGGTATCATGTAAATAATTGACTAAATTGTAGAAAACCAAATTGTTCCATAAATAATTTGACTCATTGTCTGGCCATGTTCATTTCCATTGATGACAAAAAGAATGTTGATAATCTGTGGGCTGAACTATCAACTATAAAGTAACTAATAGGAAGGATCCTACAATGAGACGGTGGATGGTCAATTGTTGTGAATGAACTAAAAAATGGGTCTTTCTCAAATTAATATTCCAAACACTAACAAAATAAGAAGTTATGGGACTATTAGAAGTATTATTACAAAACTGATATAGGTGAATAATAAGGTGCGGGACATTTTATAGCAAGTTTATAAAACAGATACATCATATAACTCCTTTGATATAGCAAGTTTCTAAAACAGAGATTAACTTATTTATGCATGTAATAATGAAAAAAAAATAATGCACATTTTGACAATATTGGGAAGTTATTACATTATGCATAATGAAAGAGTAATACACTAAATAATTTGCATAAACAGTTTCTCGTAAGGAGCTCAAATGTCTAATATATTGGAGGGCAATGCCATGTATTAAGTGAGATATAACAACATCAAGTGCCAAATTTGAGAGACTACCTTGTATTGAGTGTGAGTAAGACCTGGTTTATCTTCCTTCAAATTGGGAATCTCAGCTTCTTCAAAGGCCTGCATATACAAAAACATTAGGTTCCATGAAATTCAGGAAAATACAGAAATGCCAAAGTACTACTCTATTGCTCACGAATTGAATGACCAAAACATTACATATAGTTCAACCCTACGTAAAGTAAGCACCATAAGTGCAAGTACACTTAACCTTTACTACTTCATAAGGGTATATTGAGGAATTACCAAGTGGGATCTTACTAAATTTTAAAATTAAATAAAAATTCAAAACACTACTTCATAATGTAAAGAATTGCAAAAATGGTTCTTACTAAATAAATTGTAAAAGTAAGTAAAAACTCGTATAGCAGCAAATATTATTGATGTAAAATGATGAAAAATATTCATGAAGTATTATTGTGAATTCAAAACCTAATCATAAAATCACACCTTAAAAGTTAAATCTATTAAAAGAATTTAAACAACTAAACTAATACATGTGTAAACAATTTGGAGTTGACAACAGAAGATGAACTCCAAAAACACATAACAGAGAAGATGTAAAGAACCCCGGCAAAAAACATGTGTAAACAATTTGGAGTTGTAGTTTTCATAATGTTAGATCTTTACTTTATCCAAAGAATATGAATAAAAAGTAATATGTGCTACAACAGTGTTTCTTGTTACACCTGCTGAATTACAGTACAATAAGAAATGCCTTCTGACATGGTGATACAAAATCTTGATGTACATTCTAGAAGGCAGGCACTACCACATCTTCAATATTAGGATGAATATTCCAATTACTGGTTTCGGGTTGATTTACTTACGTGACTTGATTTTGTGAATGCCTAATTTTGTTTCATACTTTATTTGTGCATCTACCTTTTCAATACTATAGGTATAAAATTTACTGCCTTGACTTGATTTTGCGATCGCCTAATTTTGTTTCAGAATTTAGTGCGCCTCTACCTTTTCAATACTACAGTTGCATTATATTTTATCCATTTATATTCTGTTGGAGAGAAAAGTTCATTATTTGGTGATGGATGGTGATTTTGGATAGATGGCAACGATGTTAGGTTTGGAGGTAGTGATTGCAACTTGGAGGAAAGGTATTGATTGACAATGGCAGCAATATTATTGTGAAGTTTATTTACTGTAATTTCTAAGTGAGGCCCTTCTCATCTCTACCTTAGAATAAAGCATTGCAATATTCAGAGTTTGGTTTGCATCTGTACAAAGTAAAAAAACTAAGCAGCTTTGTTTCTGTATATAGTTAGTACTTTGACCTTTCGATACTTGAGCTAAAATCTTTATTGTTAATTATCTATTTTATGTGGTTGTTTTGTTGATATATTAATTTTATCATTAACAATTCATTTGATTGACAGCCCTAAAGGCTAATAGTATCATTCTGTAGGTAGCTTGGAAGTAAAACAGGGAAAGAAAGAAATTAAGCAAACAACTAAAACTAATGAAACCACTCATTTAGACACAGAGTCTTCTTATACCAATTAGTAAATAATCAGCTTAAACGGATTCTACATAATCAATTGTGCGCTTCTCAATATTGAGTATGAACTTTCCACCTGCAATAGTAGATTGACACGTGATTACTTGAATACGATTTAAGAATTATAAAATACACATAACATTGTTAACTTTTCTCCATCCTCGACTTGTTGCTAAATGAACATATTTCCATTCAATAGCCTTATCATCCCAAGAATGCAAATTTTATACCAGCTTTTGCATTATAAAGAAATTTATGAGTAAAATAACCAGAAGTAGAAAATTTGATATCACAACATGTGAGAGATTCCTGAATTGATCCTTTTTTTTAGATTGTTTGAATGCATTTTACCACATAAAAACAATAAAAAAACTAAATTATTTGGAAAACTCGCACACTCACAATTGGAATTCAGCTAACTGAGGGCATAAAGAACAGATATGGCAGCCATGTTGTTGTTTTCAGAAGCTGCCCTAGCAGATTTTTGTGGTTATTCTGGCGATTTTTAGTTTTTAGTCTGTAACTCTAATGACTCTAATGACTACCCCACTTGGACATAACTATAGACCATATACCAAAGTATTTATTTTGACATTAAGTTGGCCAAAAATAGCTTATGAAGACATGCAAACAGATGGATGAAAGTGGCTGCGCAAAACAGAATCTGTAAATTTATCTTATTTTCCAAGCAACTTTGGTGATTTTTAATATTTAATCTACAGCTTGGATTGCAACCATTTGTGGAGACCAATTAGACCTTACTACAAAGTATTTATTTCATTAAATAGTGGTTCAAAATCAATTTATTATGGCATGGAAAATAGTGGCCAGAAATGCCAAATCATCAAAGTTCACTAACATGGACTGTTTTGATGATTTTGACTTCTTACCAGCTTAGTTTTGTTTCTAAATCAATCTATATACATGTAAGTTCATCTAGGTTAATTGCAGCACATCATAAGTCTTATATATCACAAAATCACATAACAACACATCTAAATATTCAAGAATACATAAAAGGAAATTCTGTAATTCCTTATATAGCAGCCCTTTGCTTTAAAATATAGCACCCCTTTATTTGTAGATAACAAAACAGTCCCCTTGTTCTTTGAAAACAAAACAACCCCCTTTCCTTTGCAACATAGGAGCCCCTATTTTATAAAACATAGCAGTCCTTGTTTAAAAAAAAATAAAGACATATCATTCAACAATTAAAACTTAGGGAATCCCTCCCATTTGGTTTACTTATGCCAAGCTTGCTCCATAGCTCATTAGTGCACATAAAAATCCTTTAGTTTGGAATTGAACTTATGAAATGCCTCTAATTTGGTTTATGAATTCACTTGGTATAACATACATGAAATGTGGCATAACAATCCATTTTCTTATGTTACCTTATACACTAATGGATTTAAATATTGATTCTTTGGACATAATTTGTGATGTAACTTGCTAACACCAATTACCAGGGGATTTCAAAACTTATCCGAATCATTAGTTCAAGAAAGTCAAAATAAAACCCAAAGCCCTACAAACTTTGTCAAGTCAACCATGATCAATCATTTGTCCAACCACTACCAATCAAGCTCATCAAATTTTGAATTGAACTTAGTTCAAGAGACAATATATGTGTGTTTGAGTATACATATATGAGTATGGGGAACTTCTTATCAAATGCAAACACCACTGCAATGTACACGAATCCACAAAAATTTACAAACTCCATATGTAAAGCTACTAACAACAACCCATAAATCATAATCTAAATGTCAAAAAACCCATACCACTAATGTCACCAAAGACGAAACTTAATATTTAAAAAAAATGAAAATAAACACATTAATTCACACCAGTAATTAGTCCAAATGTCCAAAAACATTGTAGTACAAAAAAAATTAAACTCAAGTATCAAAACTCAAGCTCACATTCACCACCTACTCAGCTGTTGTTACCAAATAATTTTTTATTTTATTCTACTCATTTACCAATTGTTACTTCTAGTAATGCTAAAAAAAGAACAAAAAAGGGGGCCCAGGAATATAAAAGGCTAGATAGAGACCAAAAAAATAAGAATATGAGTCATTCTCATCAGAAAAATATGCACTACATACAGATATAGGGGAAAAAAAATTATAGCCCAAATAAAGAAACCAGTTTCAATGGGTACCTTGTAATGTTGGGAACGATGAGCTCCGTGCAATTCTTCTATCTGTACTCTTGATTTTTGATCTATTCCCTCTTCCTTCTCCGGCTCTCCGTAGTCTGTACTCTTGAAAGGGACTTGGGTTGCTGTCAAAGAGGAAGCAATGAACAGTGAGATTTATCCCATTTTTTGGACGGTTCAGATCAAATGTTAGGAGATAAGCGGGAGTTTTTTTTTTTTTCAAAATCACTTGTAATTTGTTATAATAAATTAGTTAGCTCAATGAATTTCTTAAGTTGCATTGCTTCGCGAGCATACTGGTATATGATTTGATTTTAAGAAGAGAAAGAAAGTAAGGTGGATATCGCTGAAAAGGGATAATGTGCATAAAACAAACCATAGAACTCTTTATTGCCTTCTCAGCAAACACCACAAAAACAAAAAAACAAACAGTGCATAGTTGCTTGAAAATAAAATTTCTATGTTCATGGATTCAATTATTAGTAATATTAAATCAACTACTTACCAATTTAATCAATTTTCAAAACTCGAATTAATAATCACCTTGAGAACTTGCAAAAGTAACAACTTAAGTAAATAAGTATCATTAATTCTCATAAAACTAAGCAGTGCATAAAAAGAAAGTTATAGAGGCTGACATTCATTAATCATGCATGTATTATGAAACTTATGAGGTTAAATTAAAAAAAAAATCCATAAAGGAAACAGGAACAGGAAGCATGCATCTAAGTGTTCTCTGATTTAGGGAATATGCGTGAAAATGTCCCCATCTCAAAATGTGTACAGAAATACACAGGCACACACAGGCACGCATCCACTTTACAATTTTCAGATAAAAACTGAACCCAAAGAGTCTAAACAGCCACTAAAATATACGGAGTACTTTATATTTCTGTGCATCTCAGATGTAAAAAGGAACATAGCATCAAACAAAATAAGACAAAATCTGATAGCCAATCAGATTCTCATCAGTAAATCTCCCAAATCAGTAAATATTCAAAGGTTTTCCTATAAATCTTCCAAATCAGTAAATCTCCCAAATCAGTAAGTCTCCCAAGGTAAGTAGAAAATTATGGAGTATAACGCATACATACACATAACCTTGGGATTCCAGGTGGAAGATCAGAGGAAACTTGAGGAAAAATATCAATTCTCATATGCATAATTTGGGCACAACAGAAACTTACCTCATTCCAAGTCCTCGACCGAGAACCCAATTTTCGCGGACATAGAGCCGGTGTCAGAGTCCGTCAACAGGAGAATGAAGGGAAAGGTAGGGCTTCACGGCAACGATGATTATTGGGAGCTTCCTCTTCTTTCTTTTGACAGTAGGAGCAATTGAACCCTTTTTTCAATTGGGTGTCGAATGGAGGAGTTGCGGATTTGAATGTTGAAGAAGAAGACGACGACGGAGAAACGTCCCCAGCGACGTGTCCCGGAGTCCCGACGTGGGATGTTACAGAGATTGTGCTGCGGTTTGCTTGGAGAGAGCGAGGAGCTGAGGAAGGAAAGAGGAAGGGGAAAGAGAACTTCAGTTCGGAGGGGAAGAGGATTTTGTTGCTGGATAGATTTGGTAGCTGAGTAGATGTAAAGAAGGAGAATGGACGGTGGGATTTATCCTAATGTTTGGACGATCCTGATCAAATAGTAGGAGGCGAGCGGGAATGTTTTTATTTTTCAAATTCACTTGCATTTTGTTATTATAGATTTTTATAAATCGTCTAAAAATAGACTGTCCATTTACAACTGTCTCGAATTATATTCTTATGCTCATTTTAAATTGAAATATAAGGTAGGATTGGTAAAGAAGCTCTTTTACAAGACTTGCGAACTTACGTGGGGTCTAAAAGTTATAGACATGAAATTCTTGTGAATAGCGCGAGAAAGCGAAGAAATATTACCAGCATCGAATTCAACAAGTTCCTGAACAGAAGATCGATAGGATTTCCCCGTAGCTATCCATTGGTTTTTTACCGAACCGATATCGAAAAAATCGAATCGGTACCGAACTCAAATTACCGTTAAAACAAGAATCGGTATCGATACCGAATTACCGATTTTGGTACTGGTTCGATACAAATTCAATTCGGTTTTCGGTTTATACTGATTCGTAATATATATAATTATAATTTATAAATAATAATTATATATTAATTTATTTATATATTATAATAATATATAATTATTTTATATATTATAATAATTAATATAAATTTAATATTATATTATTTATTTCGGTTCTTTCCATATACCGGTTTTTACTGAAATTCAAAAATGTTTATACCGCTACCGAAAAGTATAAAAAATCGATACCGAAAAAAACTACTACTGAATGTACCGGTACCGATCGATTCGATAAAAAATCGAAAAAATCGGTACCGTTGAACACTCCTAATTAACATTGTATTAAGTTCATTCACAGTTTGAAATGCCCAACATGCATCTGAATCTGAAAATTAATAATATAAGAAATGTGAATTAATGGGACGAAATTAGATTCTTAAAATTAAATGCATCTATATGTGCACAAGTGTGTGTATATATATACATTATATATATATGTATGGGCGGATCTAGAGTATGGACATCGGGAGCAATTGACCCTACTGATTTTTTAGGGGTCAAATTTTATTTTATTTTTTTATAGTGTTTAGTAAAAATATAAAAAAGTTATTACTTATCTTAAACTTGTATTCATTTTACTCTTTCTATTCTAGTCTTCAGTTATAACGTTGACCCGTCAAAGTTTTTTTTTTTTTTTTTAGCTTTATCATTTTTGTAATTTCATAAATTTAGTAATTGCTTGTGAATTTTTGCAACTATTAAAAATTAGGGAATCATGATAGTTTTGCAAATCAACTCCCGAATAAAAATTGTTCAGAGATGAGTGGATGAATAATTCTTTAATAATGTATATTGAACATGATGTTTTTGCAACTATTAAAAATGAGATTATCATATAATAATTTCAAGCAATAAAATCTCAAAAAGTGTTATTATAAATAATATTTGAATATTATTTAATTTTGAGATTTACTTTTTATGAATTTAAAAAAAAATAAATTAAGCCCACTGAACCAAGAGGCTAAATCCTCCCGAGGGACGAATTTGAATTATGTCTATGGACCAACTAACCACCAAGAGTAACGTAGGGGCCCAAATATATAGTTCGAATAATTCGTCTCAAATTACTTTTGATTAGCTATGTAATAAAATAATATAACTATAATTAAATATTATTTATGACCTCAAATTTGAGATTTTAAACATTAGTCATTGTCAATTTTTAAAGTTCGTGATAATTTTATTCTCCGTAATCAAATAAATGGGAAGCTATTACTAAATATAAACCCGATACTTTTGCTATCTAATACTCTATATTAATAAGACATATTTATTTATAATTAGATTTAACATTTAACACTTATCACAAAAAAAATTACAAATGATTTTTTTTTTAAACTTTTTCATTCAGACCAATTAAAATATATTTAGATCATTATTTGTCCAACACATACAGTTTGACTTAGCTCTTAGCAAGGGACAAGTTTACATACACAACATTCAAATACAAAATCAAACGCTATATCATTTTAACCATTAAAAAGTGGGATATTGCACGAATTTCACTACTATACCCAACTTTTTAATAATTAAAATGAATATAGTGTTTAAATGTTATACACTTATACATATTCTTTAGTGAGCCACTGAAATTCATTAAAGCTTAATTTATCAAACATGTGGCAAATTTTAAATTGTTCCATGCATGTATACTTTATTCAACTCAAAAACACATGCAATGAAACTACTATCACTTACTTTTAATTTCTTTTTTATTAAATATTTAAAAGTTTCTTTTTTTCAATAATTTTAAAATAAAATTAAAATTTTCACACGAAAATATATTATTTCAATGTGTGTCATTCTCAAATATGAACTCCACCGTGAGGTTAACTATTGAAAAATATCATGTTAATTTCCTTTTAAAATTGTAGTTCAAGATATGGAAAGGAAAATCAACAACACTTTGATGATTAAAGAATAAAGGCTATAATTGTATATTAAAGGGCAAATTACAAAAATATCCTTCAAAGTTTTAAAAAAATATATTTTTAGCCTCAAAGAACCAATTTTTCCAAATGTGTTCCCTTCAAATTTAAAAAAATTCAAGTATGTTCCCTTTTAAGAAATAATTGAGCGGAATCATTCACATGTCTATCTAACATTATTGATAATTATGTTATCTATATTCTGTGTAATATATATGTTATTGTCTTCATACGTCATGTTAAATGTATATTCAACTAAATAAAATGTGACTTAAAGAGAATAGTTTTATAAAAAATTTAAACTTTAAGGTACACATTTGAGAAAATTAATACTTTAGGGCTAAAATAATTTTATTTGAACCTTTGAGTAACTTGTAGTTTTTTATCCTCGTTTCTCATTCTGACGTCTTCCAAGTTTATTTTCAGTTCGCCACCTACAATTTCTTAATGACTTCCTTTGTCTTCTTTTATTTTTCGTCTGATTTTTTATTTCAATAAGCTAACACGTGCATTATTATTAATTAGTTATTAGGTCGTGTGCGCGCAATATAAAAGAATTGATCTAAAATCACAAAAAATGTGTACATTAAACTTGCCTATTTATAAGTTTAAATTTAAAGGATGGTGAAAGAGCGATGTGATGTGAGAAATAGCTAAAAAATTAATGCAAGTGAGGGGATGAGTAAACATAAAGATATTATCTGTTTTTTAGATATAAAAATAATTAATTTTTTTTAAAAAATAAGTTGTGATCCAAAATTATCAATAAATAGTTATAAAAAATTGAAGACTTTATAATAAGAGATTAATTACAATTTCTCGTATCTTTTTGTAAGTTATTATAAAATTTTAATATATATTTTCTTGTACGCTTAACATTATAGAGCAAAATATATATCCATATTTAGCAACAAATATATACATACATATATATATATAATAAAATAAAACTCAATTTGAATTTAAAAGTTACAAAGACGGTTCAAATTTTTTCAACTTAATCTAATAGTTCACATTTCATCTCACAATTTTTTTTTTATCCAAATAAAAAACACCCCTACACAATAACAATAATAATAATAATAATAATAATAATAACAGTAATAGTAATAATAATAATAGTAATAATAATAATACTAATAAAAATAAAAATAAAAATAATAATAATAATAATACCGATAATAGTAGTAGTTATAATAATAGTAATTATAATATCAAAAATAATAATATTTATATTTTATAATTTTTTTAATAATAATACAGATAATAATATTAATTTTATTTTTTAAATTTTAATTTAATTTTTTATTATATCGTGTTTTTGGACACGGACAATTACTAATATATATATATATATATATATATATATCCAAACCGTTTATTTTTCTCTTCTTACGATATTCCTTTTTCCTTTCTCATATGGAAGTATAAAACCCTCCCGTCTACTGATCTACCCCTTCAACTGTGCGTAAAACACCACAAAATGGGCGACGTATACTCGGAAGTCGGTGCAGCCAGTTCACTGCCCAAAAATGGCCGGAAGACATCGACTCATCTCCGTGGTCCCTCTGTCGCTGCACTCCGCACGTTATCAAAGCCCTAAAATAGGCCGAGCAAGATGGCTCAAAAATAAAAAATTTCAAGCTCGTTGGCACAAGCATGACCAGCCGAGATCAGTTAGAATGGTGGATGGAAAGAACCCCAATGTTTTGCAGCAGAGATTGCATATCCCGAGAATTAAGGTTGTTTCCCTTCTTTACAACATTACCACAATTCCATTGTTGTTATATGAATTGATGGTTGTTAGATAATACGTAGACTAAGCATCAATTTTGATTTGTATATATCACTGCATTTTCATCTTTATTTTTCATTTTTGCATTTATATCGGAGCGAGTTATGAGCCAAAAGTTTTGAATAAATGGAATCTAATTGAGGTTGAATTTCATGATTAGGGGCTTCATTTTGCCACAAGCTATATATTGCATCGTATTTGTGGATATTTATGTTTTTATTTTGTGAATATGATGTATTTGTTTGTTAAAATCAAATTTTTAGTTTGATATTTGAGATTTGAGGGCTGATGTAAAGACACACGGAGGCACTTTAAAGAAATTAATTGGGCCTGAAATTTGGATGGCCAGATAGTTTGAAATGACTGAGTAAGGGATGACTAGTTTAAATATAGTGCATGTGCTTGCTAGGTGTCATACGTTACTTTAGAGCGTGCTTGATTCAAGGATTTGAAGATACCCTACTAAAACTCAGATTACTAGGTCTCGGTCATTCTAGGATGACTTTAGTCATCTTTGCCATTTTTTGCTTGGTACAGGTTTTTTGATTACCATTTACCAGTCATTGTTTTTAGACTTAATTGGTACAACTTCTATATTACTGGGCATATCTCTCCTAAAATGGCACTTTTACCTAAATGCCCTTGGTTGTAATACACCAGAAGCAAACACGGCCACACAGAGAACGACATTTAAGCTAGAAAATGAAATCTATCCTAATAAAGAATTCATACATCACAATCAAGAATAAATAATTAAAACATTAACGGAAATCAACAAAATTATTAAACTCCATTGGTAGAGAGAGAAAGTTTACAGTGCAGAAATGGAAAATCTCAGCCGATTAACTTGTCATTATGTAGTAATGCTGTTTATATAAATAAAATGCCTAAAACATAAAACTAATTCCAACTGGCTAGATTATCTTGCAGTGATAAATGAACAAAACAATGCTGGAGGTGTCCACATTAACACTTTTTCTTGTAGAATCTTCCTGTGCTTTGGAGTCCTGCTGCTTCATCTCTAATATATAGTATCAATCTGACAGTGTATTCACAGTGTATATCTGGGGCACTACTTCATTCTTCATCCGCACATTAGAAAACATGTGTTAGCAACTCAAAATTAACATATTATATATCAACCTAACAAGAAAACTTTGTCTCAAGCAAACAATAGATCAGACCAAATAACAAACAACAAAGAGAATGTTAGATAACAGGGATGTTACTCGATCAATCATTGAGTCAGTGGCAACATCATTGATGATCTTGCGGTAAATCCTAGTTTTAATCAGCTTAGCTATACTAGGACATTTCAATATATAAAAACATTGCTATGTCATAATTAGCCATAGAAGTTTTAAGCTGATCTCAATGGGTATGCAGCCCAAGCAAACATCAATGAGTCACTGGCAACATCACTGATGATATTGCATTGCATCCTGTGAAAATCAGCTAAACTATTCTAGGGCATTTTAATCTACAAAAACTTACATTATGAGAGAATTTGTTAATAAGAACATAATCAAGACAAACTTTGGATGAACTGCAAATTGGAAGTGAATAATTAGGAGACGGTGGTATTTATATTCAGATGGAGCGAGAGATTGAGTCTCTAATAAGTAGTGTTTTTGTCAACTTATCAATTACTCTTGAAAATTTAGCTGCTTTTGATTTTTTGGTGGATCAAGGAGATGCAATTCATAATTAGGGTTAAAAATTGGGGATGCATGTATGTTTAAGACAAGTTAGTCAAATAAGTGGCTCAGATGACAAGTTAATAAAAAATACTTTATGAAGACTAGCACATGTGGCATAGTGATGCGTCATGCGTGAGAAAAAAAATGTTGAAGAAAAGAAGTTGTAATTTTTACAAATAAATTAAATTTGAGGAAAGAAATTTTTATTTATAAATCAAAAGAATGAAGTTGACGTATCATTATTCTCACAAAAAACCATTATGCAATTATCCATAAAACTCATTAATACATGCTTGTGTAACTAAAAAGTAAAAACAAAAAAAAATTATGCAACTAAAATAAAAATAATTATATGAACTATATAAATTAGGGGTGTTCAACCGGTGCGAACCTGACCGGTACCGAAATCCTAAAAAACTCATTACCGAAACCGGTACCGGTTGAACTGGTTAGCCGGTTCGGTACCGGTTTTTGCCGAAAAAATCGAATATTATTATTATTATTTTTATTTTTATTATTTTTATTATTATTATTTTATTAATACTAATAATAATAATTATAAAAAAAAAACTGATATAACCGGTATAGTCCGGTATATACTGGACCCCTAAAATGTTGAACCGGTTGGTACCGGTATACCGAATCGGTGCCGAACCGGTTGTTTTTGTACATAGCCGGTCGGGTCGAACTGGTCCTGTTCACCCAAAAAATCAGTTGTCCCGAAATTTTTTACCACCCCTAATATAAATAAATAGAAACTATTTTTACTAAAAGTAGAAGAATAGAATATTTTGGTATATATTCGCTTCTGGATGACATAATGGTGACTGAGCTTGTATCATTTTTTTTCCCCGTAAACAACACTGTCCCTTGCATTTATGAATTAACAAAACAAAAAAAAAACTATTGAAAAGTAAGAAATCACATGGAATGCAACTAAAAGTTATAGGAAAATAAATGTGATTACCATGAAAAAACACAGAAATTATCTTCGTTGGCCTGCCTTTTCATGGTTGTCAATTTATCCATTAGCTTCCGCATTTGCATCCTGAACAATACAAATAAACCTCGAGAAAAGTGTGAAAAAATGCAAAAACTGAACTTTAAATAAAATCCCCAAATGCACTGATTCAATATACAATATACAGAGATAAAAAGAAAAGAGAGAGGAACGTGGGAGGTTTAGGAGATAAAAAAGGGAATGAGAGAAAGTGAAGGAGAGAAAAAAGGAATTAGAATATTAAAAAATTTATCAAGGTAAAAATTTTTAATTACCACAAAGGGAACATGTGTGGGAAAGGAGAAAGATATGGGATAAGGTTAATGTTTTAATTGTAGTTAATGTCTCCAATCTATAATTTAGTGGTTTCCTTTTTTAGTAGACGAAAGGAAAAGAAGAATTTAGAAAATAGAGGAGAAAAATAAGGGGATATAGTGGAGAGAAAAGGACAATAATTTAAAATATATTTAACTTAAAGTGTGGCCCAAAATCACCAAAAGTGATTACAAACGCTAGACGGTTTATAATAAGAGATGATGACCCCATGGGAATCTCATATAACAGGAAAATATGTCATATACTAAGCACGCCCTTAGATTCATGCAATAACTGGAATTTATTTCTAAAATTAAATGATCAAAATAAGATTTATATTCAAGTTTACATTGTTAATAATAGCACAATAACCTTGGGCTTGTAGGAAAGCGCGTGCGAGAGTTACTTGGTAGTTGTATTAACAAATAGTTATATGGTTGATTTGATCGATGACTAGAAGAACTTAATTCAATATGACGGTCACTGTGTGACATTGTCTTACATATAATGTATCATGTGACTTTCATGTGTTAATATATGTGAGAGGACGTTATACACTGATTGTCATACTAAATAGTTTTTCTTATGAATAAATATAACAGTTTTGATAGTTGGTGGTTGTGTTAAATTTTATTTTTTTGGGTTAGATATAATCTATGACTAGAAGAACTTATTTGATGTGATGGTTACTGTGTGACATTGTTTCACATACAATATCTTATGACTTGCAAATGTTAATGTATGTGAGAGAGCGTCACACAGTGATTGTCGTATTAAATAGTTTTTTAAATGACTAGATATATCATATTTGAGCTCTAGACGAGGGCACATGGGTGGTTTCCCCCCCTCTAGATTGTAAGTAAAGAAGAGGCCAAAATACTTGTTTACGTTACTATGAAGGAACAATTTAGTACTCCATTTGTTCCTACATTATTGTCCCTTTTTTTTGGGGGATGATTGGAGCTATTCTCAACTTTGACAGTTCAAACATTTATTACTGCTACTTTTTGAGTTTTCCCTTTTGTTGATATAGTAAGCTACCTTTTCAAACATCCGTCAATAATGCCGGTAAAATTAGAAAGTAATAAAAATATCACAAATGTCACTGACGTTAATTAATTCTCCTAAAAATTTTGTTTAAAGTTGAAGAGAATTATATTTTAGGAATGGAGGAAGTAGTAGATACCATGAAACTGATTATTTCGATGGTTTTCTCTTTTCCTTTTTTGGTTCGAGTCTTTTCCTGAACCGATTTTGCTTTTAATCTTTTAATAAATGTTTTAGCCGAGCTCTAACAAATCTGTCTAAGTCACAAACCTTACTTTTGGCCTGGTAAAGCATGAGCAGACTGAAACCTTGTTTGGGTTCATTCATTGGAAGATAAAAAAATGAATTTGAGCTGATTTAAACTTTAAAGGCTGTCTGAAACGTAAGTTTCGTCTCACATAGGTATCTATTTCACATACATAATAGGAGAAATTATACATTATATGATGTTTAGAAGGAGCAAAACTAATTGAATAGGCAATGGTTTTCGTGACCATTTTCTGGTCTTCACGTTTCTCTTTTGTTCCCTACAAACATGTACACCTAGTGCGTGGGAGCATAAAATTATGAGGATCTTTTACCTACTTTGAAATCAAAAGAGCATGAATTAAGGATTATGACAAAATGAAAATTACATAATGTTGAATTGTGATGAGAATAAATGAATAGTTGGAAAAGAATGTATTGAAACCTATGGTTCTGCAAACTTAATTGCTGAAATCTATAAATTCTGCTTGATAGAGTTAAATGATCCGAAAAGGCTAAGTCCTGTTCTGGATGAATGCTAGGAGAGACATCTAGAAATGCTTAAGCTAGGTTGTATACACTGAGAAGTCTGAATTTTACTTATCAAGATTAGATTTAGTGATGTTACATACTATTTTAATTGTTTCAGTGAGCACTCTAAAGTCACCTTTATCTCGTCAAAATCAATGTGCTTTAATAGTTTAATTACATGGCTGTGTGCACTTTCGTATAATCCTTACATGCATTTATACATTTACATGTCTTAACAGATATATTTGATATACAACAAACTCACACACGCGCACGCACATACAAACACGTCTTACCAAATATATTTGATATACACACGTGCACACACATACAAACACGTATAATAAAGTATGGACATGGTATAGATTCGACACGGTATTGACACACTGACATGATACCTGTTTTAAAAAAAGATTTTGGGTTGCTTTGAGCTGGCCTGGCTGTTGAGTCATTGAATTGGGGATTTTTGTCGAGGGTGGCACTGGAGCTTTTTGTCCATACTGTGCTTTTTGACTCTGAGCAAGAATGTATGCACGTGAGTTTTGCCCTTTTTGGGTTCTTTTATTTATATTTATTATTTTTATTATATACTTTTGATTCAAGTCTAAAATAATTACTTTATTAAGTGTAATAGTTATTATGTAATTCCAAATTTCTCATAAGGTTGCTAGTGGAATGAATCATAAGAATTTCATTAGGGAGATCCAGCTGGTCTCCTGTGAGGTCGTCATGGATGTGAGTTTAATTACCGAGAAGATCATTGGGTTCCATATGAAGCTCTTTGAGGAGGAGTTTAAGATGGACCTTTGTTTAAGAGGTTAGATCGGTTTCCATTTTGAGGATGATAAAGAGCTTAGTTGGAGAGGTCTTTTGAAGAGGAATAGATTAAAGGTACTGTGTTTGGGATGGATAAAGAGAGAGCCACTTACTATTAGTCAAGTTGGGTATGGTGAATGAGGATCTTATGAGAGTTTTTAAAAGGTTCAATGCTATTGGTGTTTTGAGAAATAGGATTAACCCGAAATTTACTCTCTAGTTCTTAAGAAGGAACTCTCTATCAAGGATTTTAGACTCATTAGTCTTGTGACAATGTGTAAAAGATCGGACTAAGATTGTTTCCAAGAAACTAAGTGGTAATGTGGGGGATACCATTTCAGATGCTTAAGAGTGTTTTTTTTTTGGGTGGGGAATGCTGGTTCTAGATGCTGCGTTGGTGGCTATGATGTGGAGGAAGATGTTTCCAGAAGGGAGAGGAAGGACCTGGTTAATATTTAGATCATTTAGAGGTCGAAACAAAATATTATTGAACACGTTCGTGGTTTAGATACAGAAGAAACAATAATGTTGTCTGAATATCTGTTTGTCTGCAAATTGCCTTGTTGCTAGTCTTAGTGAGAGATTATTAGTCTAACCTTGCTTGCAACTCTCAGTTTGGGACTTGGTAGTACTTGTTACTACTTGCGCTTAGGTAGGAGGCCTGTTGATATAGTACATCAGGAATGGTTGCTTCAGTATTTGGAAAACTCACTGGTCTGGTGAGATGCTCTTCCATTTAGTTTTAGTTGTAACTAGCATGTTTGCTCGACAGTTGACACCATTTGGCCTTAGTTGTTTGATTCTATCCTCTAAAATTATCCATGCTACTTCCTTATCTAGTCTATGACTTCAGATATCATGCTAATCACCTTGACCGTAACTACTTTGTTTGCTCTAAACACCCCCCTCCCTCTACAGTAGCTAGTCAACATGACATCAATATCTCTCCTGTGTTTGGAACTATCATTTTCTTTAACAATGATCTTTTGCATTGGGTTTTCCTTTTTGGTCCTTTGAGGGACCCAGAAATTTGGAAGTTAATGAATGACAGTGGGAGAACATAATTTATTTTCAGTTTAATTAGTGAACGTCTTTTTTGCCTGTAGTTTTCTTCCATATCAGTTTAATTTTGCTTCTCTTTCAGGCTCAACCTTGGCAGGGCATTTATTTCAAATTTGCTAAAAGGTTGGCAGGTTGTCATTTTTTAATGACTTTGTATTTTGGCAGTGTGTTGTTTCTCTTTGGTGACTTGTCCTCCCCTTTTGTATTCTCTTTTTTCCTAACACCTCTCCATTCTGGAGAAATAAGTTCTTGATTCTTGTGTCCTTGTTGAAGTTTGCATATCAGTTTATGTAAGCTTTATAATCTCAGAAGTTCTTAGACGGGCTTAAGCGTTTTGCACTGTCATCCTGTGCTAAATTGTTGATGCTATTTCATTCCATCTTCTGGTGTAATCAACTTCATAATAGCTCCATTTAAACTATGTAAGGAAGATAATTGAAATAAGAATTTGATGCTTTAGCAGTCTTCATAGTGTATTAATTTATTTAAAACCCTTTAATGTTCGGTCTTTATGTGTTAGCAGTCTATGCATGAGACTCGTAAGCTTTAAAATTCTGTATTTAGTAATGACCATAATTTCCCGCTATTAAGATTCGCATAAGAACTTGTACTTGAAATATTGAATCTTTGGCAAAATTGGGCATCCTATGTGATGAGGTGTGATCTTCGATGGTGAAACTAATACAAGAAATATAGATTTATGACTGGGAATGTAGTGTCTCAACAAACAAAGAAACTAAGATTTCAAACTCAACCAAGCCTTATTCCCAAAATAGTTGGGCTTGGTTAGATGAATTGTTTCCGTCTACCATTAGGATTCATCTAATAGTAAAATGACTAGTTTTAGGGGACAACCTAATTCGACCCTCCTCCTTTATCCGGGGCTTGTGAGAAGCGTAAGTCAACTCAACTTAGATTTGGTGGTGTTCCATATTAATTTTGCGGTTGTTTTGGTGATTTATCTTTAAATTAATTGTGGTGCACAAATTGGTTAGGAGCGAGGAGATGCTATTTTTTTGAAACTAGGCATCGAGTTACTACTTCGAGGCTTAGAATCCTGGGTCAAGGTTTTTATAAACTAGGCTGGCGGCTCTATATTTGTTTAAGATTTGGGTATGTTCTAGTTGCATAAGCACAGGAGGAAAGCATATTTGGTAGGCTTTAGAACTTCTTGTTTACCATTATAATTCCTCAACTTATCCAAAATGGAGATTTTGTCAAAATAGTGAAACATAGTGTGAAATAAGAGAGATGTACTTGGCCTTTGAGCCCTTGTACGATTGGTAAAGCATTGTATGGATACAAATGTGGCAGCATGAGCTTGATGATTGAGGTTTAAGAGGGCATAACCAGAACATATAAATATAAATCTGAAATGGGAGTGAATTTTGAGCTAAATTGCATTGAATATAAACCGTTAAAGTTTTAGTTATGTATTTCCTCTATTTTAAAATAATAGTCTCATTTAACTGTTGACTTTCTTTTATTGTATCAAGGTTTGTTTAGTTTCGAAATTTATGCGAAACTTTAAAAAAAAGTCAAAAGTCAAATGAGACTCTCATTCTGAGATAAAAGGGTACTTTTTAACTTGTTTTTTCCTGTTTCGTAAATTTCCAAAACTAATTCTCAAAGCAGTTTTAGAAAATGAAGGAAAAAAACAAAAAAGAAGAAGGAAGTCTTGTAAAATGAACCTATTATTTCCATTAATAAAAGGGTTCTAGCTTTTAGAGCTTGTGAGTCGGCTTTTACCTTGTTCTGAGTAATGATTGTTTGAATACCCCTCTATTTTAATGAATATTGCTATTTGTTTTGATTGCATTCTTAGTTTGATACTTGAAAAACAATGGCTTTTTGAACCTGAAAGAGCGAGTGGTCCAGGATTTAACGATATGATGCTTTCACTTATCAGGGAGGTATACTACCACCCATGCTATCTATAGGGACCAGACAAGCATTTATTCTGGTATGGTCCTCTACCATATATAGATTCCTTATGTCTATGGTTTCTCGTGGATTACATTCACCTGGACCAGAAAAAAGTTGGAATGGTATGCAGAGAAAACCAGAGGTGAGGGACTGCAAACTATGAACAGTTCTTAGAATGTGGCGGTGAAGATTTTAAGGGCACCACAAAGTTGTCTTACAAAGGACCATGAGCTACACCTCCCTTCTATATTTCAAAGCGTAAGTGTTTGTTTTTATGAAATACAAAAATAAGTGATCTTATATATTAAAATGGAGATTGTACACATCTTTTACTGAATGTAAAGCTTTCTCATAACTCCATTATTTGCCTGTCTTCTCTACGTGGGGTTTAGATTCTCTGTAATGATTTTTTATGTCGAGGTTTATAGCAACAGTTTTTAAGATTTACGGTGACAGTATATCTCGTTGTCATAACCTTACAAAAAAATATGATTATAGTGATGGTTCATACTGTCGTCATAAAACTTAAAAACTGTTATCATACATCTTCACACAGAGAAATAAAAGAATTTAATTACAGAAAATTTATCGTCCTCTGTGAATCATTCCCATAACTCCATTCTCTTCCTTCTATCATTTAGGAGCCAGATAAAGTCAAATTTGAACATCTGTCAAATGTCAATCGATCTACACCCCCCCCCCCCCCCCCCCCCCCCCAACACCTTTGGACTGCTACTCCACCCTTCATTCTCAAATTACTAGTCACATTTTGTTTTTGTAGAGTTTTGAAGAAAATTTTAGGATGGTTCAAAGTTTAACTAAAGTTCTTAAATATTCACTTTTTTTTTTGAGCAAAATTAATACTATCAGAGTAATAAATGAAGTTTGAATTAAATATTTTTAAAATAATTAAAAAAATATTGTTAAAATTATATTTGCTCTGATAATATTAAACAACTTATTTATTTATAGGTTCATCCCCACCCATTAAAGAATGCAATTTTAGTTGAATTTACTTAGAAAATGAAGGCTAAATGCATGGAGTTCCATAATACGCAGAAAAAATAAAAAAAAGGGGACAAGTAACTCGGTACAGGATAAGAGGGATTTGTTGTCAAGAAAACTACGCAAGTGTCCCATGATAACCTTCAATTGGAGCAGCATGTGCTAATTGCTTGAAGTTCTTGTAAATGGCCAAGACAGTAAATAATTTGATGTGTGAAAGCTTTGAGACGTGAATAAGTTGAACTAAATTTTAGTGGGTCATCGGATATCTAGACTATAGGACTCGGCAGCAGCGACGGTCGGCGGTGGGCCACCAGTCACAGGTTCAGCCAGCTGCCTGTTGTAGATAAAGTCAAAACTGAACGTAAATGTTTCAATAATTCCAGCTGTTCATTTCTAGTAGTATTAGTCTTGCGACCTTTTCCCCCTCGCATTAAATTAGGCAGCAACTTGATTGGACGTGTGTGCTAAATTAGTCAGATTTGACTCAGCTTAGCTAACCTTCGCTTAAGTTACAAATACTATCTATATATATACAAGAAAAAAAGAGCAGTGGGTCCTATTGTTTTTTAGCGTGTTGGGTGTTCAGTATTTTCCAGGCACCATCCACTGCCCTACATACAAATATTATACTCACTCTGTTAAACAAAAAAAAAATATTACCCATCTCAAACTGAATAACAAACATTAATCATTAACAATAATATTATATATATATATATATATATATATATATATATATGCATTGCGTGTATATACATTTAATAATTTTTTCACAAAAAGTCATAGCTAGGAAGGGACGGGAGAGGCCCTACCTCTACCCCTACCCCTACGCCTAACCCTTCCCCTTTATAATTTATTTATTTTTTGTTAATATTGATATTGCCCCCCTAAGCACCTAGAACTAATCAACCTCAGAAAGGGCTCGTTTTTATTTTCCCATATTGGGAGAGTATTATTGAAAAAGAAGAGTCCAAATACACCTTTTAAAAAAAAAAGTCTTGATACACCTTTTCTTGTAGACTATTTGTTTTACGTTAAAGAAAATTTCCTGGCGGTCTATTTCTACTTCTTCTTCTACTTCATCGAAAATGACTTGGTCTGACCAAACAAATTTTTTTCCTAAATTTGAATTTTTTGGTTGGTTAAATTAAAAAACTAATTTATGTCAACTAATTTTATATCAAATTTGAACAATTATCAAAGTGGAATTTTAAGTAGAAAGAAAGATTAACAATGCGTGGATTTGTGAATTCTTTTGATATTAACTCCTATTTAATATATTCACATATCTCGATATTTAATATAAACACAAATTTATCGTCATACAATATTTTAAACTTTATATAATAATATCGATATCTTTAAAAATACATAAATAAAGTACAAAATAAAATAATAATGCTATACTAACAAAATAATTTAAAAGAATATGTGAAAAAAACAGTCCATGTTACTTTTTCGAATGACACCTTCAATTCTCCATCTTTTATCATTTCTCTTTAAAGAAAAATATTTTAGCATTCGGCAATAAATTGATATGATTAAATTATTTAGTTGGTGTATTAATTTTTAAGAGGCCAAGCAAATTAATGACTAATTTTAGAATTAAGCATATTTATTCATATTTTTTAACCTATGAAAATTGAAGGTGATAATAAATTTGATATAGTTTCTTATGATTATAATTTTTTCCCTATATTTACAAGAAAAGTGTATATACTTTGATTATAAAATTAGTCAATCAATTATATAATTAAAAGTACAAATTTTATTTTATTTTATCAATTTTTGGTTCGGTCCAAATCTCCTATTCATAGTGAAATAAGTACTATATAAATTTGTATTGTTTTAGCATTTCTATTAAGTACAATCCAAATTTAAGAATATTCTCATTTCTAATAGGAATACAAAAAAAGGAAGATTTTCCCCCTATTTAAATTAGTATAAAAACTATACAAATTTATAATAATTAAATATATACTCTCTAAATATGTAAAGTATCCAATCTTTAATAAAAATAGTAACTACTAAAAGATTTTTAAGTTTTGGTTTTACCAAGTTTATTATAATTTTTTTTTTTATCAAAATTTTATGTAATTAACCAAGACAAGCTCACCAGCCTCGTGTGAAGTATGGTCGATATGGATAATAATTTATTATATTAATAATTAAAAAATAATAATTGTGATTTCGAGAACATAGTTATAGCCATTAAATAGTTAAATATTTTATTTTAATAACTAATGATTAAATTATATATAGTAAGTTCTTTCAATCAATTATTAAGCTAAATAGTTGGATGAGTTATTACAGATTTATTTAGTTATGATTATGAGAAAATAATTATTTTTATTTTATTTAAGTTTGGAATGAAATCCTATATTAGCGTTTATATTGACAAAATTTGCTTAAAAGTCTAATTTCAATAGAATTATAAAACTCAAATTTAATAAATTTTAATTTAGTTATGACAATTAGTTATGAATGAATCTCTTATAATTTTTCAACTAATGTTACAGTTATTATATTTCAAATTCACATAAATTATTAATACAATTAATCATGTGATTTGATATAATTTTAAATTTTAATTAATTAGGATATTAATTTAATAATAAAATTCATAACTAATATTAATGTGATTAAATTGCATGATATGTTAAGTGATTTTTTTCGATATTTTAATATTTTAATAAAATTATAATAATAAAATTATCGTATATAAATTTTTTAAGATATATAAACTAATTAAAACTATTAAAAATAATATGTACCTCTTTACTGTTGTTCCAAACTCTTTTTTTTTTGTTGTTATTTTTTAGATGATATTCTTCCCGTTTTCTAATATTTTTGACTTCACGGTTTTCAAATATATCTTTCTTAATCATTATTTAATAATGTTTTTAATCAATTAATTTAATTATTATAAAGTTGTATAGTACTTGAACTAATTTGAATAGAAAAGAATTTAATTTTTTTCTATTCATCTTGGAGATATAAATATTTTTAAATTTGGATAGTATTTAATGGATACAAATTTGGATAATACTTATGTCGATGTGAATTAGGAAAGCTGAACTAAAAATTGTGAAATCAAACCAAATTTGTACTTTTAATTATATAATTGACATTAATTTTTATTTTTGATTCTACCAAATTTATTACAATTTTTTTAATCATAAATTTATATAATTAATTAAGACAATATAACACATTATACTATGCCATATATTTCAATTTTATGTTATCAATCAAAGTATAAGATGATATATAATTTAATTTTGTGGTTATTTATTACGATGTGAGGTGATATACTCTGAGTATTTTATAATTATATTTCTCCCATTCTTATTCATATTAGCATAAAAACTATTCAAATTTGTATCAAATTTTATTATTATAATTTTATTAAGATATCAAAAAAAATCTCTTAACATATTATGCTATTTAATTACATTAATATTAGTCATGAATTTTATTATTAAATTAATGTTCTAACTAAATTATATTCATTAAAACTTGAAATTTTATCAAATCACACGATTAATTATATTAATAATATATGTGACTTTTTTTAAAATTCAATAACTAAAAATTAGTTGAAAAGTTATAGTGATTCATATTTTTATTCAAATAAGAATTTTAAGCAAATTTTGTTAATATAAACACTAATATAGAATTTCATTACTAACTTAAATAAAATTAATATAATTACTTTTTCAGAATTATAATTAAATAAATTTACACATTATTCAAATGTTTAACTTAATGTATAATATATAATTCAATAATTTATTATTTAGACAAATATTTAATAATTTAATAATTTCAACTATCTTTTCAAAAAATTTATCATATATTTAATCAATTATCTTAATAATTAACATAATGAGCTACTATCCATGTCGTTCGTATTTTGCACGAAGTTGGTGAGTTTGTTTAACTCACAAAAGTCAAATCAAATCAGTTTTTGTAACACGAAAGGAGTAACTAACAGTATTTTTATAATTTTTAAAAGAAACTTAACATCTAATAATATTATTTATCTGACAAAATCAATCATCAAAATATTAATAAATAAATGTAAATAAATTATGTAGATGTAATTAATTATGAGAATTTGGGTAGACAGATTTAGAAAAAGTTTCTATATATTGAAACTTATATGTTTGTTTCGACGTAAAGTTGACTTTGACAACAGTTAAAAATTTAATCAATAAAATAATAAATTTGAAAATTTTAAATTGCACTGTTGTTAATAACTATTTCCTTACTCGTGTAAACTAATAAAAGATGAATTATGTAAATTTTTTACACAAATTAAAAATATTTAAAATAAAAAAGAGGTGTAAACTATTTCCTTACTCGTGTAAACTAATAAAAATATTGTTACTATTTCCTTACTCGTGTAAACTAATAAAAGATGATTTATGTATATTGTAAGACCCCGAATTTTATGAAATATAAAATTTAATTTTTCTTCATATATATTTTTCATGAAACAGTAAGTGGTTAAATTGACGAAATTGAAAGTTAAGGATGTTATGTGCAAATTTTATTTTGACGGACAATATTCATTTTGTCGGGGAATATTCGTGCCGTACAACGGCGCCGAAATAACAAATTATTTGTGGACCCCACAACGGAATATTTGTCGGATATAGAAAACGACAGAAGTAACCTTTTTAAATAAAAATAGTCAACGGTGTTAACTGTTAAAATACCGGTGATAAAAGAATAGTAGCATACGGTAAATTATGGTATTTTCTGTAGCACACGGTACTCTACAGTATCACACGGTATTGCACAGTGTCTCATATTATTGGTCTGATAATTGACACCGTAACTGTTGCGCATCATTTCATCAATAATTGGCACTGCATAATATTTTATA
Organism: Hedera helix; assembly: GCA_947179155.2. NCBI lineage: Eukaryota > Viridiplantae > Streptophyta > Magnoliopsida > Apiales > Araliaceae > Hedera > Hedera helix. The sequence continues at coordinate 31,610,723 of OX359278.1, forward strand.
TTATCAATTCAATAATTGTCGTTACACAGTATTTTGCATTATTGATTCAATAATTGTCATTACACTGTATTTCATATCATTGACTCAATAATTGTTGCTGCACTGTTTTTAAAATTATTGAACCTAATAATTGTCACGGTTGCAAATATACTATAATTTATATTATTAAATTAATAAAAATATGTAACGTGTTTCTTACATTATTGTGGTAACATTATTTTATATGTTGGACTCACAGGAAGAATAAATAAATAAATAAATAAATAAATAAAAAATAAAATAATTAATTTTACTATTTGAAATAGTAACGTGAATAGTGACGTGAATAGTAACGTGAATAGTAAGAAACACGTGGGACCCACTGTGGGGCCCACATGAAATGTGAGAAATGTGTTTGCTGGGAATGGGTTGGTGGAGGCTGCGCAGCAGCCTCTGCTGAATTTTTTTTTATTTCACCTACCGCGCATAGTAACTTCTTTTCTCCTATAAATAGCTTGTTCAGCTGAATAGAAAAATCACACCTAAAACATAAAATTTTTCTATAAGAATTTTATAAGTTTTCTCTGAGAATAGTAATGTTATTTTGAGAGTTTGAAAGCCAAAAGGAGTGCAGGAATTTTTCAAGTAAGTCTTTTATTAAAGGGTAATAATTTTATAAATTCTTATTTTTCACGGTATTCACAAATCTTCCTTTAGAAGACTCTTCTTTGAGAAGATTCATTTTTAAAAGCTTTCTTTGGAAGTTTTATTTTGGAATATTATTTTAAAAACTATTTTAAAGTTGTTATATTATACTACAAAAATTATGTTAAATATATATAATTTTGATAGTTCATAATATATGAATTATCATACACCTTGAAATTTATATGTGGTAATTACTAATTTATATTATAAATATATAGGTTGATCAACCTCATTTAAATCAATATCCAGTCACGTGTTAAGGTAAGGAATATCATTCTTTTCACACTCTTAAATTTATTACGGTAAGGGGTATCACTCTTTTCATCATCATAAATGGATATTATTTTCTTTCTTACTTGAAGGGATTATCATTCTTTGATTCTCGAAAATAATATCGTTTCTTTCTTGTGCCATTTACTTCCATGTATTAAATTGTGGGAATAACTTTACGGCGCGGTTTACCGCCTGTTGGTGAATAACCTTTTGTATTCATTCCTTATTAATCTTTGAGAATAACCTTACGGTGCGGATTATCGTCTGTTTGGTGAATAACTCTTCGTATTCAAATTGATGGGAATAACCTTACGGCGCGGATTATCGTCTGTTTGGTGAATAACTCTTCGTATTCAAATTGATGAGAATAACCTTACGGCGCGGATTATCGCCTGTTTGGTGAATAACTATTCGTATTCAAATTGATGGGAATAACCTTACGGCGCGGATTACCGCCTGTTGGTGAATAACCCTTTTTATTTGTCTCGTGTGAAAATAATTTGTCTACACGAATTATCACATGACACTTTTATTCCATATTCGTAAGTGATATCATTTTCCTTTATACTCATAAGGGATACCATCTTTTTCATCTTCCATTATTCAAACTTACTATGGTAAGGGATATTAATTTCCTTCACCTTTTGTTAATTAAACCTGCTACGGTAAGGGATATTATTTTCTTTCATACACCTAAATCGAAACTTATTATGGAACTATTGCTTCTATAATTCCTGAAAATATTATATGTTCCATAATAGTTGAATTTCATTATTTCAACTGAACCTTCCTATTTTCTGAACATTTCTATTGAACTGTAACCGTTATTCTGAACTTTGGTTCTTGAATATCATTTTTAAATTTCACTCCACATCATGTTGGCAATTTGGACATTATTTGAATCTGCACAAAGCAAACTTCCGATACTTATTGTTTATCCTGTTCTTCTGTTCATCATTTGTATCACTGTTATTTGTATTAATCATCAAGAATCAAGTTGTTGTGAATATCTGTGGCCGGGGCACAGATGTGATATAATTGTTGAACAGATGATAGGTTAAAGGCGATATACTAGGTTAAAGGCGATACATCTGTTCGGTGTCTTTTATGGCACGTGGTGAATGTTCTCTTTGGCCCGTAGTGCAAAGATGAACTGTTGGTTGGTATGATTATGACCAAAGGCTGAATCTGGTATAATCATGACCGTTGGTGCTTTATTGAATATCTTTGGCCCGTAGTGCAAAGATGAACTGTTGATTTGCATGATTATGACCAGGAACTGTGAATTTTTATTATCATGACTAATGGTATTTCAGATGATAAAAGTTGATGATGTTTTTACTAAAAAGAGAAGCGAGTGGACATTATGGTCTGCATTATTCTTCTAATGGATTGCTCATTCCGCTGCTATTATTGATCTGAACGTTGTTTAAGAATTTAACTACAGTTTTTGATATAAACCTTGTAGTCTATTGTAATCTATCAAGAACTCAACTGTTGAAGGCTAATGATAATTTATTCGTCATTATCTTAGTCATGATATTTCTTACTGGGCTATTTGAGCTCACCCTTTCTTTTGTTCCATTGTTTTCAACAGGAGATGAAAACGTAACGGGGTCTAGCCGGGGGAAGGAGTGAGAGTCCGAGGAATAACTATCCTAGTCTTCACGTGTTGTAAAATAGTGTGGCAATAATAGTGAAGACTTAGTTGTGTATTATTATACACTGTATTGTTGTACGTTGTGCTTTGTTGTAATAATTTTGTTGTAGTCTTTTGACGACTCAAGTTTGGGCTGTGTAGGCCTAGATTTGGGGGCGTCACAGTTGGCATCAGAGCTTAGGGATATGGTCTTTAATGGAGATCTGGGGTAGAACTAGGAGGGGAGAGACGAATATAATCAGTCACTAGTGTGTCCCACCTAAATTAGATTTTATTATCTAATGAGTTGATTTGAATATAGGGACATGAAGTGATGAGTCAGTTTGTTTGAACTAACAATTATTTTGTGACCACAGTTAAGTATGACATCTGGAAATCAAGAAGTTAACTATGGAATACCCGAAGCAAATGTAGCCGAGAATCAGGAGGCCCCAAACAATCCTCCTGCCAACTCAGGAAATAATGTTCCTGATAACATGATGAACGATGGATTCTTTAGGAATTTCATGCAGTTCATACAGAATCAAGCAAGAGGAAATCCAGTCAATAATAACGGTAGAAACACAGGTAATTTGAGGATGGTCACTGTCAAGCAATTTAAAGAATTGGGACCACCTGAATTCCACGGGAAGCCTGACCCACTTAAAGCGGAGGCATGGCTGAAGCAGACGACAAAAATACTTGATGTCTTACAATGCGCTGATGATCAAAAGGTGCCATTTGCCACTTTTATGTTACGAGGTGAGGCGGACCATTGGTGGGAAGCGGTAAAACGTATCCAACCTTCAGCACTCGAAATGTCTTGGACAGAATTCGAAGAACTGTTTAACAAGAAGTATTTCCCAGAAAGCATCCGCCATATGAAAGAGGTGGAATTCATTAAGCTGGAGCAGGGAAACATGATAGTCTCCCAATATGAAGCTAAGTTCGCCGAGTTATCTCGTTTTGCCACCCATCTAGTGGATGACGAAGCACGAATGAGTCGGATGTTCCTAAGAGATTTGAGACTCAAAATTCGTCAACAACTTAGCTCTCATAAATTCAGTTTGTATTCAGATGTTGTGGATAGGGCTCAAAGGGTGGAGCAGACAGATGAAACATTGCAGCCAAGAGTTAATGATCAGCATAGAGAAAGGAATGACAACAACCACAGGAACGAGAACCATCGAGGAGGTAACCAACACTTCGGTGGTAATTCCATATCAAATAACAGAAGAGGAGAATTGTAAGACCCCGAATTTTATGAAATACAAAATTTAATTTTTCTTCATATATATATTTTTTGAAACAGTAAGTGGTTAAATCGATAAAGTTAAAAGTTAAGGATGTTATGTGCAAATTTTATTTTGTCGGACAATATTCGCTTTGTCGGGGAATATTCGTTTGGTCGGGGAATATTCGTGTCGTACGACGGCGCCGAAATAACAAATTATTGGTGGACCCCACAACGGAATATTTGTCGGATATAGAAAACGACATAAATAACATTTTTAAATAAAAATAGTCAACGGAACTGTTAAAATACCGGTGATAAAAGAATAGTAGCATACGGTAGTTTTTGGTATTTTCTGTAGCACACGGTACTCTACAGTAACAGACGGTATTGCATAGTGTCTCATATTATTGGTCTGATAATTGACACCGTAACTGTTACGCATCATTTCATCGATAATTGTCACTGCATAATATTTTATATTATCAATTCAATAATTGTTGTTACACAGTATTTTGCATTATTGATTTAATAATTGTCATTACACTGTATTTTATATCATTGAGTCAATAATTGTTGCTGCACTGTTTTTAAAATTATTGAACCTAATAATTGTCACAGTAACATATGCACAGTAATTCACATTATTGAATCAATAATTGTCATTACACAGTAACGTATGCTTTCTTTTACATTATTATTATCTCTATTATGATGTTATTTAAACAATTGTATTTCATTAATTTATTGACTTGATAGCTAAGAGCTAACTATACTCTATTTATAACAATTAGTCATAATAATTAAAGTTATTTGTTTATAATATAAAGTTAGGTGATTATTAGGTGATATGAAATGAATGGTGTAGATTAAAGTGTGAATTATTGTTGAATAATTGAATTGATTTGTTTATAATATAAAGTTAGGTGATTATTAGGTGATATGAAATGAATGGTATAGATTAAAGTGTGAATTATTGTTGAATAATTGAATTGATTTGTTTATAATATAAAGTTAGGTGATATGAAATGAATGGTGTAGATTAAAGATAATATAAAATTTGAAATGGATGGTGTAGATTAAAAGATGATCTTTAAATGAATGGTTTAGATTAAATGAATGATAAGATTTTTGGCTATAAATAGAAGCCTTAACTTAAGGATTTTTCATAAACTTCCTTACTTGTTCTTTCTTTCTCTCTCTAAATACTTTTTGTGTAAGTTCTCTCTAAGTGTTCTTAAGTCATTCCTAGTTTTGAAATCTTTTGCATTCTTCTTTGAATTCCCGAGTAGAATTTTCTTATGTACAGCAACTCTTTCGAAAAATCGTAGTAAATTCATTATTTGTCAGAATTTAATGAATTAAAAGCCTGTCTCTTCAGTTTTTCGTCCTCTACAACTTTGAAGAAGGAAGAAAAGTCATCTGAAATCATCTTCATGTCTTAAAATACTAAAAACCGTAACCTATTCTGATTTTCGTCACTATTTTCAGTCTTAGTTTTGAAAATTCATAACTCATTCATATTAACTCCGAATTGAGTGATTCTTGAGTCTATGTCGTCTATCTTTCCGAGAGTAACATTATTTTAAAAACATAAAGAGATTTTAAAAAACTCTAGAAGACTCAAAAGTCAGATTCTTTACTGCTACAAACAAGGAAGGATTTGTTCGGCTATAAACTTGTTTCACAATATCAAGGTAAGGAATATCATTCTTTTCACACTCTTAAATTTACTACGGTAAGGAATATTATTCTTTTCACACTCTTAAATTTACTACGGTAAGGAATATCATTTTTTTTTTTCACACTCTTAAATTTACTACGGTAAGGAATGTCATCTTCTTTCATCTTCTATTATCAAAACTTACTACGGTAAGGGATACCATCTTTTTCATCTTCCATTATTCAAACATACTATGGTAAGGGATTATCATTATTTGATTCTCGATAATAATATTGTTTCTTCCTTACTCATAAGACGTGCCTTTTATTTCCATGTATTAAATTGTGGGAATAACCTTACGGAGCGGATTGCCGCCTGTTGGTGAATAACCTTTCGTATTCATTCATTATTAATCTCTGAGAATAACCTTACGGAGCGGATTGCCGCCTGTTTGGTGAATAACTCTTTGTACTCAAATTCTATTAAATTGTGGGAATAACCTTACGGAGCGGATTGCCGCCTGTTGGTGAATAACCCTTTGTATTAATTTCCTTCACCTTTTGTTAATCAAACCTGCTACGGTAAGGGATATTATTTTCTTTCATACTCCTAAATCGAAATTTATTATGGAACTATTGCTTCTATAATTCCTGAAAATATTATATGTTCCATAATAGTTGAACTTCATTATTTCAACTGAACCTTCCTATTTACGTGAACCTTTCTATTGAATTGTAACCGTTATTCTGAACTGTGGATGTTGAATATCATTTTTAAATTTCACTCCACATCATGTTGACAATTTGGACATTATTTGAATCTGCACAAAGTAAACTTCTGATACTTATTGTTTATCCTGTTTCTTCTGTTCATCATTTGTATCACTGTTATTTGTACTAATCATCAAGAATCAAGCTGTTGTGAATATCTGTGGCCGGGGGCACATATGTGATATATTTGTTGAACAGATGATAGGTTAAAGGCGATATAATAGGTTAAAGGTGATACATCTGTTCGGTGTCTTTTATGGCACGTGGTGAATGTTCTCTTTGGCCCGTAGTGCAAAGATGAACTGTTGTTTGGTATGATTATGACCAAAGGCTGAATCTGGTATAATCATGACCGTTGGTGTTATATTGAATGTCTTTGGCCCGTAGTGCAAAGATGAACTGTTGTTTGGTATGATTATGACCAAAGGCTGAATCTGGTATAATCATGACCGTTTGTGCTATATTGAATATCTTTGGCCCGTAGTGCAGAGATGAACTGTTGATGTGCATGATTATGATCAGGAACTGTGAATTTATATTATCATGACTAATGGTATTTCAGATGATAAAAGTTGATGATGTTTTTACGAAAAAGAGAAGCGAGTGGACATTATAGTCTGCATTATTCTTCTAATAGATTGCTCATTCCGCTGCTATTATTGATCTGAACATTGTTTAAGAATTTAACTGCAGTTTTTGATATAAACCTTGTATTCTATTGTATTCTATCAAGAACTCAACTGTTGAAGGCTAATGATAATTTATTCGTCATTATCTTAGTCATGATATTTCTTACTGGGCTATTTGAGCTCACCCTTTCTTTTGTTCCATTGTTTTTCAACAGGAAATGAAAACATAACAGGGTCTAGCCGGGGAATGGAGTGAGGGTCCGAGGAATAGTTATCATAGTCTTCACGTTTTGTAAAATAGTGTGGCAATAATAGTGAAAACTTAGTTGTGTATTATTATACACTGTATTGTAGTACGTTGTGCTTTGTTGTAATAATTTTGTTGTAGTCTTTTGACGACTCAAGTTTGGGCTGTGTGGGCCCAGATTTGGGGGCATCACAGTTGGTATCAGAGCCATATAACGAAGAGCCCCGAGCCTCTCGCTGGTGACTTCCTAGGGAAAGGGGATGCACCGAAGCCAGACTCTCCGTAGGGGACGCCTATAGTACAGGTGGCAAACTGATAGGTACCATTGTGAGGTGCTGTCCCTATGGTGGGATGAGAGTCACAGTTGGCATCAGAGCTTGGGGATATGGTTTTTAATGGAGATCTGGGGTAGAACTAGGAGGGGAGAGACGAATAGAATCAGTCACTAGTATGTCCTACCTAAATTAGATTTTGTTATCTAACAAATCGATTTGAATGTAGGAACAGGAAGTGATGAGTCAGTTTGTTTGAACTAACAATTATTTTGTGACCACAGTTTAGTATGGCATCTGAAAATCAGGAGGATAACTATGAAATGCCTGGTACGTCAATTTCGGGGACGAAATTTCATAAGGAGGGGAGGTTGTAAGACCCCGAATTTTATGAAATACAAAATTTAATTTTTCTTCATATATATTTTTTTTGAAACAGTAAGTGGTTAAATCGATAAAGTTAAAAGTTAAGGATGTTATGTGCAAATTTTATTTTGTCGGACAATATTCGCTTTGTCGGGGAATATTCGTTTGGTCGGGGAATATTCGTGTCGTACGACGGCGCCGAAATAACAAATTATTGGTGGACCCCACAACGGAATATTTGTCGGATATAGAAAACGACATAAATAACATTTTTAAATAAAAATAGTCAACGGAACTGTTAAAATACCGGTGATAAAAGAATAGTAGCATACGGTAGTTTTTGGTATTTTCTGTAGCACACGGTACTCTACAGTAACAGACGGTATTGCATAGTGTCTCATATTATTGGTCTGATAATTGACACCGTAACTGTTACGCATCATTTCATCGATAATTGTCACTGCATAATATTTTATATTATCAATTCAATAATTGTTGTTACACAGTATTTTGCATTATTGATTTAATAATTGTCATTACACTGTATTTTATATCATTGAGTCAATAATTGTTGCTGCACTGTTTTTAAAATTATTGAACCTAATAATTGTCACAGTAACATATGCACAGTAATTCACATTATTGAATCAATAATTGTCATTACACAGTAACGTATGCTTTCTTTTACATTATTATTATCTCTATTATGATGTTATTTAAACAATTGTATTTCATTAATTTATTGACTTGATAGCTAAGAGCTAACTATACTGTATTTATAACAATTAGTCATAATAATTAAAGTTATTTGTTTATAATATAAAGTTAGGTGATTATTAGGTGATATGAAATGAATGGTGTAGATTAAAGTGTGAATTATTGTTGAATAATTGAATTGATTTGTTTATAATATAAAGTTAGGTGATTATTAGGTGATATGAAATGAATGGTATAGATTAAAGTGTGAATTATTGTTGAATAATTGAATTGATTTGTTTATAATATAAAGTTAGGTGATATGAAATGAATGGTGTAGATTAAAGATAATATAAAATTTGAAATGGATGGTGTAGATTAAAAGATGATCTTTAAATGAATGGTTTAGATTAAATGAATGATAAGATTTTTGGCTATAAATAGAAGCCTTAACTTAAGGATTTTTCATAAACTTCCTTACTTGTTCTTTCTTTCTCTCTCTAAATACTTTTTGTGTAAGTTCTCTCTAAGTGTTCTTAAGTCATTCCTAGTTTTGAAATCTTTTGCATTCTTCTTTGAATTCCCGAGTAGAATTTTCTTATGTACAGCAACTCTTTCGAAAAATCGTAGTAAATTCATTATTTGTCAGAATTTAATGAATTAAAAGCCTGTCTCTTCAGTTTTTCGTCCTCTACAACTTTGAAGAAGGAAGAAAAGTCATCTGAAATCATCTTCATGTCTTAAAATACTAAAAACCGTAACCTATTCTGATTTTCGTCACTATTTTCAGTCTTAGTTTTGAAAATTCATAACTCATTCATATTAACTCCGAATTGAGTGATTCTTGAGTCTATGTCGTCTATCTTTCCGAGAGTAACATTATTTTAAAAACATAAAGAGATTTTAAAAAACTCTAGAAGACTCAAAAGTCAGATTCTTTACTGCTACAAACAAGGAAGGATTTGTTCGGCTATAAACTTGTTTCACAATATCAAGGTAAGGAATATCATTCTTTTCACACTCTTAAATTTACTACGGTAAGGAATATTATTCTTTTCACACTCTTAAATTTACTACGGTAAGGAATATCATTTTTTTTTTTCACACTCTTAAATTTACTACGGTAAGGAATGTCATCTTCTTTCATCTTCTATTATCAAAACTTACTACGGTAAGGGATACCATCTTTTTCATCTTCCATTATTCAAACATACTATGGTAAGGGATTATCATTATTTGATTCTCGATAATAATATTGTTTCTTCCTTACTCATAAGACGTGCCTTTTATTTCCATGTATTAAATTGTGGGAATAACCTTACGGAGCGGATTGCCGCCTGTTGGTGAATAACCTTTCGTATTCATTCATTATTAATCTCTGAGAATAACCTTACGGAGCGGATTGCCGCCTGTTTGGTGAATAACTCTTTGTACTCAAATTCTATTAAATTGTGGGAATAACCTTACGGAGCGGATTGCCGCCTGTTGGTGAATAACCCTTTGTATTAATTTCCTTCACCTTTTGTTAATCAAACCTGCTACGGTAAGGGATATTATTTTCTTTCATACTCCTAAATCGAAATTTATTATGGAACTATTGCTTCTATAATTCCTGAAAATATTATATGTTCCATAATAGTTGAACTTCATTATTTCAACTGAACCTTCCTATTTACGTGAACCTTTCTATTGAATTGTAACCGTTATTCTGAACTGTGGATGTTGAATATCATTTTTAAATTTCACTCCACATCATGTTGACAATTTGGACATTATTTGAATCTGCACAAAGTAAACTTCTGATACTTATTGTTTATCCTGTTTCTTCTGTTCATCATTTGTATCACTGTTATTTGTACTAATCATCAAGAATCAAGCTGTTGTGAATATCTGTGGCCGGGGGCACATATGTGATATATTTGTTGAACAGATGATAGGTTAAAGGCGATATAATAGGTTAAAGGTGATACATCTGTTCGGTGTCTTTTATGGCACGTGGTGAATGTTCTCTTTGGCCCGTAGTGCAAAGATGAACTGTTGTTTGGTATGATTATGACCAAAGGCTGAATCTGGTATAATCATGACCGTTGGTGTTATATTGAATGTCTTTGGCCCGTAGTGCAAAGATGAACTGTTGTTTGGTATGATTATGACCAAAGGCTGAATCTGGTATAATCATGACCGTTTGTGCTATATTGAATATCTTTGGCCCGTAGTGCAGAGATGAACTGTTGATGTGCATGATTATGATCAGGAACTGTGAATTTATATTATCATGACTAATGGTATTTCAGATGATAAAAGTTGATGATGTTTTTACGAAAAAGAGAAGCGAGTGGACATTATAGTCTGCATTATTCTTCTAATAGATTGCTCATTCCGCTGCTATTATTGATCTGAACATTGTTTAAGAATTTAACTGCAGTTTTTGATATAAACCTTGTATTCTATTGTATTCTATCAAGAACTCAACTGTTGAAGGCTAATGATAATTTATTCGTCATTATCTTAGTCATGATATTTCTTACTGGGCTATTTGAGCTCACCCTTTCTTTTGTTCCATTGTTTTTCAACAGGAAATGAAAACATAACAGGGTCTAGCCGGGGAATGGAGTGAGGGTCCGAGGAATAGTTATCATAGTCTTCACGTTTTGTAAAATAGTGTGGCAATAATAGTGAAAACTTAGTTGTGTATTATTATACACTGTATTGTAGTACGTTGTGCTTTGTTGTAATAATTTTGTTGTAGTCTTTTGACGACTCAAGTTTGGGCTGTGTGGGCCCAGATTTGGGGGCATCACAGTTGGTATCAGAGCCATATAACGAAGAGCCCCGAGCCTCTCGCTGGTGACTTCCTAGGGAAAGGGGATGCACCGAAGCCAGACTCTCCGTAGGGGACGCCTATAGTACAGGTGGCAAACTGATAGGTACCATTGTGAGGTGCTGTCCCTATGGTGGGATGAGAGTCACAGTTGGCATAAGAGCTTGGGGATATGGTCTTTAATGGAGATCTGGGGTAGAACTAGGAGGGGAGAGACGAATAGAATCAGTCACTAGTATGTCCTACCTAAATTAGATTTTGTTATCTAACGAATCGATTTGAATGTAGGAACAGGAAGTGATGAGTCAGTTTGTTTGAACTAACAATTATTTTGTGACCACAGTTTAGTATGGCATCTGAAAATCAGGAGGATAACTATGAAATGCCTGGTACGTCAATTTCGGGGACGAAATTTCATAAGGAGGGGAGGTTGTAAGACCCCGAATTTTATGAAATACAAAATTTAATTTTTCTTCATATATATTTTTTTTGAAACAGTAAGTGGTTAAATCGATAAAGTTAAAAGTTAAGGATGTTATGTGCAAATTTTATTTTGTCGGACAATATTCGCTTTGTCGGGGAATATTCGTTTGGTCGGGGAATATTCGTGTCGTACGACGGCGCCGAAATAACAAATTATTGGTGGACCCCACAACGGAATATTTGTCGGATATAGAAAACGACATAAATAACATTTTTAAATAAAAATAGTCAACGGAACTGTTAAAATATCGGTGATAAAAGAATAGTAGCATACGGTAGTTTTTGGTATTTTCTGTAGCACACGGTACTCTACAGTAACAGACGGTATTGCATAGTGTCTCATATTATTGGTCTGATAATTGACACCGTAACTGTTACGCATCATTTCATCGATAATTGTCACTGCATAATATTTTATATTATCAATTCAATAATTGTTGTTACACAGTATTTTGCATTATTGATTTAATAATTGTCATTACACTGTATTTTATATCATTGAGTCAATAATTGTTGCTGCACTGTTTTTAAAATTATTGAACCTAATAATTGTCACAGTAACATATGCACAGTAATTCACATTATTGAATCAATAATTGTCATTACACAGTAACGTATGCTTTCTTTTACATTATTATTATCTCTATTATGATGTTATTTAAACAATTGTATTTCATTAATTTATTGACTTGATAGCTAAGAGCTAACTATACTGTATTTATAACAATTAGTCATAATAATTAAAGTTATTTGTTTATAATATAAAGTTAGGTGATTATTAGGTGATATGAAATGAATGGTGTAGATTAAAGTGTGAATTATTGTTGAATAATTGAATTGATTTGTTTATAATATAAAGTTAGGTGATTATTAGGTGATATGAAATGAATGGTATAGATTAAAGTGTGAATTATTGTTGAATAATTGAATTGATTTGTTTAAATATAAAGTTAGGTGATATGAAATGAATGGTGTAGATTAAAGATAATATAAAATTTGAAATGGATGGTGTAGATTAAAAGATGATCTTTAAATGAATGGTTTAGATTAAATGAATGATAAGATTTTTGGCTATAAATAGAAGCCTTAACTTAAGGATTTTTCATAAACTTCCTTACTTGTTCTTTCTTTCTCTCTCTAAATACTTTTTGTGTAAGTTCTCTCTAAGTGTTCTTAAGTCATTCCTAGTTTTGAAATCTTTTGCATTCTTCTTTGAATTCCCGAGTAGAATTTTCTTATGTACAGCAACTCTTTCGAAAAATCGTAGTAAATTCATTATTTGTCAGAATTTAATGAATTAAAAGTCTGTCTCTTCAGTTTTTCGTCCTCTACAACTTTGAAGAAGGAAGAAAAGTCATCTGAAATCATCTTCATGTCTTAAAATACTAAAAACCGTAACCTATTCTGATTTTCGTCACTATTTTCAGTCTTAGTTTTGAAAATTCATAACTCATTCATATTAACTCCGAATTGAGTGATTCTTGAGTCTATGTCGTCTATCTTTCCGAGAGTAACATTATTTTAAAAACATAAAGAGATTTTAAAAAACTCTAGAAGACTCAAAAGTAAGATTCTTTACTGCTACAAACAAGGAAGGATTTGTTCGGCTATAAACTTGTTTCACAATATCAAGGTAAGGAATATCATTCTTTTCACACTCTTAAATTTACTACGGTAAGGAATATCAATCTTTTCACACTCTTAAATTTACTACGGTAAGGAATATCATTCTTTTCACACTCTTAAATTTACTACGGTAAGGAATATCATTTTTTTTTTTTCACACTCTTAAATTTACTACGGTAAGGAATGTCATCTTCTTTCATCTTCTATTATTAAAACTTACTACGGTAAGGGATACCATCTTTTTCATCTTCCATTATTCAAACATACTATGGTAAGGGATTATCATTATTTGATTCTCGATAATAATATTGTTTCTTTCTTACTCATAAGACGTGCCTTTTATTTCCATGTATTAAATTGTGGGAATAACCTTACGGAGCGGATTGCCGCCTGTTGGTGAATAACCTTTCGTATTCATTCATTATTAATCTCTGAGAATAACCTTACGGAGCGGATTGCCGCCTGTTTGGTGAATAACTCTTTGTACTCAAATTCTATTAAATTGTGGGAATAACCTTACGGAGCGGATTGCCGCCTGTTGGTGAATAACCCTTTGTATTAATTTCCTTCACCTTTTGTTAATCAAACCTGCTACGGTAAGGGATATTATTTTCTTTCATACTCCTAAATCGAAATTTATTATGGAACTATTGCTTCTATAATTCCTGAAAATATTATATGTTCCATAATAGTTGAACTTCATTATTTCAACTGAACCTTCCTATTTACGTGAACCTTTCTATTGAATTGTAACCGTTATTCTGAACTGTGGATGTTGAATACCATTTTTAAATTTCACTCCACATCATGTTGACAATTTGGACATTATTTGAATCTGCACAAAGTAAACTTCTGATACTTATTGTTTATCCTGTTTCTTCTGTTCATCATTTGTATCACTGTTATTTGTACTAATCATCAAGAATCAAGCTGTTGTGAATATCTGTGGCCGGGGGCACATATGTGATATATTTGTTGAACAGATGATAGGTTAAAGGCGATATAATAGGTTAAAGGCGATACATCTGTTCGGTGTCTTTTATGGCACGTGGTGAATGTTCTCTTTGGCCCGTAGTGCAAAGATGAACTGTTGTTTGGTATGATTATGACCAAAGGCTGAATCTGGTATAATCATGACCGTTGGTGTTATATTGAATGTCTTTGGCCCGTAGTGCAAAGATGAACTGTTGTTTGGTATGATTATGACCAAAGGCTGAATCTGGTATAATCATGACCGTTTGTGCTATATTGAATATCTTTGGCCCGTAGTGCAAAGATGAACTGTTGATGTGCATGATTATGATCAGGAACTGTGAATTTATATTATCATGACTAATGGTATTTCAGATGATAAAAGTTGATGATGTTTTTACGAAAAAGAGAAGCGAGTGGACATTATAGTCTGCATTATTCTTCTAATAGATTGCTCATTCCGCTGCTATTATTGATCTGAACATTGTTTAAGAATTTAACTGCAGTTTTTGATATAAACCTTGTATTCTATTGTATTCTATCAAGAACTCAACTGTTGAAGGCTAATGATAATTTATTCGTCATTATCTTAGTCATGATATTTCTTACTGGGCTATTTGAGCTCACCCTTTCTTTTGTTCCATTGTTTTTCAACAGGAAATGAAAACATAACAGGGTCTAGCCGGGGAATGGAGTGAGGGTCCGAGGAATAGTTATCATAGTCTTCACGTTTTGTAAAATAGTGTGGCAATAATAGTGAAAACTTAGTTGTGTATTATTATACACTGTATTGTAGTACGTTGTGCTTTGTTGTAATAATTTTGTTGTAGTCTTTTGACGACTCAAGTTTGGGCTGTGTGGGCCCAGATTTGGGGGCGTCACAAGAATCCAATGGGAACAATTTCAAAAGAAAAAGATTCCATAATAATTATGGAAGGGCACCAGCACCAGTACCAGCACCAGCACCGACCCCAGTTTCAAGGGGAGAAGATCGACCACCAGTGAGATGTTATAGGTGTGGTCAGGAAGGTCACATCAGCCCAAACTGTACACAGCAGTCCAAAAAGTGTTACAGTTGTGGGAAAGAGGGTCATCTTGCGCGGTTTTGTCCTGCCACAAAATCAAGTCCAGCTGCAATGATGATACCAAAAGCTAGCGCGGATAAGGGAAAATCTATAGTTCAGGGGAGAGCTTTTGTTGTGACATCCCAAATGGCACGAAACTCGAACGAGGTGATAACCGGTAAGCTATTCATAAATTCTCGTGAAGTCTACGCTTTGTTAGATACTGGCTCTACCCATTCTTTTATCTCACCTATATGTACTCAACGTTTAAATTTGACTATTGAAAACTTAAATCTTGTCTTATCAGTTGAAACCTCATTGGGAGAAATACCTATTACATTTACTATCTATAAATCTTGCCTTGTTCAAATCAACAACCTCACATTACCTGTTGACCTTATTTCTTTGAAGATGCATGAATTTGATGTGATTTTAGGAATTGATTGGTTGACTACCCATCATGCTAAAATTGATTGTTTTCATAAGATTATTAGTTTTCATATTCCTAATCAACCTGTCATGCAAATTCAAGCAACTAAACCATTGAAATCTATAACTATTATTTCTAGCCATAAAGTCATTCGTTTATTGAAAAACGGATGTCAAGCCTTTTTAGCCCATGTCATTGATTTGAACAAAAACACGTCAAACTTGAATGATATTCCTATTGTTAATGAGTTTCCTGACGTTTTTCCTGAGGAACTTCTTGGCTTACCCCCAAACCGTGAAATTGAATTCTGTATCGATCTTGAACCCGGTACTAAGCCCTTTTTCCAAAGCCCAATACCAAATGGCTCCCATAGAACGCCAAGAGATGAAAGTTTGATTATTAGATATCGGTATCATTCGAGCGAGGAATGCGAGAAGAGTTTTCAAGAACTCAAGAGGAGACTTGTTTCAGCTCATGTTCTGACCATTCCATCAGGATCAGGAAAATTCGTCATATATAGCGATGCTTCAGGCAAAGGTCTAGGTTGTGTCCTTATGCAATATGGAAAGGTTATAACGTATGCCTCTCGACAACTCAAAGATTATGAGAAAAATTATCCTACTCATGATCTAGAGTTGGCAGCAGTCGTTTTCGCGTTGAAGATCTGGAGACACTACTTGTACGGAGAAAAGGTGGATATCTATACGGATCATAAAAGTCTCAAGTATTTCTTCACCCAGAAGGAACTCAACATGCGACAACGACGTTGGCTTGAACTGTTGAAGGATTATGACCACACAATCCAGTATCACCCGGGAAAGGCGAACGTTGTAGCTGACGCTTTGAGCAGAAGATCTTATGCGAGTACAAGTGCACTGCTGACAACACAAAAGTGTATTTTGTACGACTTGCAAAAGATGGAGATAGAGCTAAAGACACCAGGGACCCACTCGAAGATTGCTCACGTGCGAGTAGAACCAGCTTTAATCAATAAAATTAAAGCTGCTCAAGCTACTGATCCGGAACTGATGAAGATGATGAAGAAAGTATAAGAAGATGCTATTCCTGAGGCAAAAATCGACGAGAAAGGAATACTTCGAGTTAACTCTCGACTCTGTGTTCCTAACGATCCTGAATTGAAGCATAAAATCATGATGGAGGCACATAACACGCCGTTTGCAATCCACCAAGGAGGTACCAAGATGTATCGAGATTTTCGACATACATTTTGGTGGAACAATATGAAAAGGGAGATTGCAGAGTTTATCTCAAGGTGCCTAACTTGTCAACGTGTCAAGGCAGAGCATCAAGTACCTAAGGGTCCATTACAACCACTTGAGGTTCCCGAATGGAAGTGAGAACACATCAATATAGATTTCGTGACGGGTCTTCCCAAAGTTTCTCAAGGCTTAGATGCAATTTGGGTCATCGTAGATAGATTGACCAAATATGCTCATTTCTTGCCCATACGAGAAAACTTTTCACTTGAACGTCTTGCCGGAATGTACATAAATGAGATTGTGAGATTGCATGGCATGCCAGTTTCCATAGTTTCTGATCGAGATCCTAGATTCACTTCACGATTTTGGATCAGTCTACAAAAAGCTATGGGCACTGAGCTACGATTCAGTTCTGCATACCATCCTCAGACGGACGGACAATCGTAAAGGACGATCCAGACCCTCGAAGATCTTTTAAGACTTTGCATACTAGATTTCAAAGGAAGTTGGGATAAGTACTTGCCATTGGTGGAATTTTCCTACAACAACAGTTACCAAGCAAGTATAGGTATGGCTCCATTCGAGGCTTTATATGGACGCAAATGTCGCTCTCCAGTATGTTGGAATGTGGTAGGAGAAGCAAAACTGTTGGGACCCGAGTTGGTACGCTTGACGACCGAAAAAATCCAAATGATCCGACAACGAATACAGACAGCGCAAGAACGACAAAAGAGTTATGCGGATCTTCATCGGAGAGATGAGAGATTCAACGTCGGAGATCATGTATTCTTACGTGTTTCTCCATGGAAAGGAGTTACGAGATTCGGAAAGAGAGGAAAGCTTAACCCTCGATTTATTGGCCCATTTGAAATCCTCGATCGAGTAGGAACTGTAGCCTACAGACTAGCCCTACCACCAAGTATGTCTCGCATCCATAACGTTTTTCACATATCTATGTTACGTAAATATGTGAAGGACCCAAACCACGTCATTGAGTTAGAACCAGACGTTATAGCAGAAGATTTAACGTATGAGGAGGTACCTGTTAAGATCCTAGATAAGAAGGAGCAGATTCTACGCTCAAAGGTTATACCTCAAGTTAAGGTTTTATGGAGGAACCAAGATATTGAGGAAATGACCTGGGAGCTAGAATCCGAGATGAAATCTAAATATCCTTACCTCTTCGAAATGCCAGGTACGTCAATTTCGGGGACGAAATTTCATAAGGAGGGGAGGTTGTAAGACCCCGAATTTTATGAAATATAAAATTTAATTTTTCTTCATATATATTTTTCATGAAACAGTAAGTGGTTAAATTGACGAAATTGAAAGTTAAGGATGTTATGTGCAAATTTTATTTTGACGGACAATATTCGTTTTGTCGGGGAATATTCGTGCCGAACGACGGCGCCGAAATAACAAATTATTTGTGGACCCCACAACGGAATATTTGTCGGATATAGAAAACGACAGAAGTAACCTTTTTAAATAAAAATAGTCAACGGTGTTAACTGTTAAAATACCGGTGATAAAAGAATAGTAGCATACGGTAAATTATGGTATTTTCTGTAGCACACGGTACTCTACAGTATCACACGGCATTGCACAGTGTCTCATATTATTGGTCTGATAATTGACACCGTAACTGTTGCGCATCATTTCATCAATAATTGGCACTGCATAATATTTTATATTATCAATTCAATAATTGTCGTTACACAGTATTTTGCATTATTGATTCAATAATTGTCATTACACTGTATTTCATATCATCGACTCAATAATTGTTGCTGCACTGTTTTTAAAATTATTGAACCTAATAATTGTCACGGTTGCAAATATACTATAATTTATATTATTAAATTAATAAAAATATGTAACGTGTTTCTTACATTATTGTGGTAACATTATTTTATATGTTGGACTCACAGGAAGAATAAATAAATAAATAAATAAATAATAAAATAATTAATTTTACTATTTGAAATAGTGACGTGAATAGTGACGTGAATAGTAAGAAACATGTGGGACCCACTGTGGGGCTCACATGAAATGTGAGAAATGTGTTTGCTGGGAATGGGTTGGTGGAGGCTGCGCAGCAGCCTCTGCTGAATTTTTTTTATTTCACCTACCGCGCATAGTAACTTCTTTTCTCCTATAAATAGCTTGTTCAGCTGAATAGAAAAATCACACCTAAAACATAAAATTTTTCTATAAGAATTTTATAAGTTTTCTCTGAGAATAGTAAGGTTATTTTGAGAGTTTGAAAGCCAAAAGGAGTGCAGAAATTTTTCAAGTAAGTCTTTTATTAAAGAGTAGTAATTTTATAAATTCTTATTTTTTACGGTATTCACAAATCTTCCTTTAGAAGACTCTTCTTTGAGAAGATTCATTTTTAAAAGCTTTCTTTGGAAGTTTTATTTTGGAATATTATTTTAAAAACTATTTTAAAGTTGTTATATTATACTACAAAAATTATGTTAAATATATATAATTTTGATAGTTCATAATATATGAATTATCATACACCTTGAAATTTATATGTGGTAATTACTAATTTATATTATAAATATATAGGTTGATCAACCTCATTTAAATCAATATCCAGTCACGTGTTAAGGTAAGGAATATCATTCTTTTCACACTCTTAAATTTATTACGGTAAGGGGTATCACTCTTTTCATCATCATAAATGGATATTATTTTCTTTCTTACTTGAAGGGATTATCATTCTTTGATTCTCGAAAATAATATCGTTTCTTTCTTGTGCCATTTACTTCCATGTATTAAATTGTGGGAATAACTTTACGGCGCGGTTTACCGCCTGTTGGTGAATAACCTTTTGTATTCATTCCTTATTAATCTTTGAGAATAACCTTACGGTGCGGATTATCGTCTGTTTGGTGAATAACTCTTCGTATTCAAATTGATGGGAATAACCTTACGGCGCGGATTATCGCCTGTTTGGTGAATAGCTATTCGTATTCAAATTGATGGGAATAACCTTACGGCGCGGATTACCGCCTGTTGGTGAATAACCCTTTTTATTTGTCTCGTGTGGAAATAATTTGTCTACACGAATTATCACATGACACTTTTATTCCATATTCGTAAGTGATATCATTTTCCTTTATACTCATAAGGGATACCATCTTTTTCATCTTCCATTATTCAAACTTACTATGGTAAGGGATATTAATTTCCTTCACCTTTTGTTAATCAAACCTGCTACGGTAAGGGATATTATTTTCTTTCATACACCTAAATCGAAACTTGTTATGGAACTATTGCTTCTATAATTCCTGAAAATATTATATGTTCCATAATAGTTGAATTTCATTATTTCAACTGAACCTTCCTATTTTCTGAACATTTCTATTGAACTGTAACCGTTATTCTGAACTGTGGTTCTTGAATATCATTTTTAAATTTCACTCCACATCATGTTGGCAATTTGGACATTATTTGAATCTGCACAAAGTAAACTTCCGATACTTATTGTTTATCCTGTTCTTCTGTTCATCATTTGTATCACTGTTATTTGTATTAATCATCAAGAATCAAGTTGTTGTGAATATCTGTGGCCGGGGGCACAGATGTGATATAATTGTTGAACAGATGATAGGTTAAAGGCGATATACTAGGTTAAAGGCGATACATCTGTTCGGTGTCTTTTATGGCACGTGGTGAATGTTCTCTTTGGCCCGTAGTGCAAAGATGAACTGTTGGTTGGTATGATTATGACCAAAGGCTGAATCTGGTATAATCATGACCGTTGGTGCTTTATTGAATATCTTTGGCCCGTAGTGCAAAGATGAACTGTTGATTTGCATGATTATGACCAGGAACTGTGAATTTTTATTATCATGACTAATGGTATTTCAGATGATAAAAGTTGATGATGTTTTTACTAAAAAGAGAAGCGAGTGGACATTATGGTCTGCATTATTCTTCTAATAGATTGCTCATTCCGCTGCTATTATTGATCTGAACGTTGTTTAAGAATTTAACTACAATTTTTGATATAAACCTTGTAGTCTATTGTATTCTATCAAGAACTCAACTGTTGAAGGCTAATGATAATTTATTCGTCATTATCTTAGTCATGATATTTCTTACTGGGCTATTTGAGCTCACCCTTTCTTTTGTTCCATTGTTTTCAACAGGAGATGAAAACGTAACGGGGTCTAGCCGGGGGAAGGAGTGAGAGTCCGAGGAATAACTATCCTAGTCTTCACGTGTTGTAAAATAGTGTGACAATAATAGTGAAGACTTAGTTGTGTATTATTATACACTGTATTATTGTACGTTGTGATTTGTTGTAATAATTTTGTTGTAGTCTTTTGACGACTCAAGTTTGGGCTGTGTAGGCCTAGATTTGGGGGCGTCACATATATTTTTTTACACAAATTAATATTTATTATTTAAAATAAATAATATCGTATTTAAAATTTAAATAATTGTTAATTATAGACAGCATAGGAGCTGATAGATTCTTATATGAGTTTTCTCTATTTCATATTATTTGATCATTGTTAATTTTTTAAAGTCAACTTAAAAAAATTTTAAGCAATATAATGATAAATATTATAAACTATCTAAAAATTATTACTCATTGTAAACTTTATTATTTCATAATTTTTAATAAATTATTTCAATTTTGAGTTTAATAATACCACAAATTGATTTTCAAAACTTAATAATAGTCATATATATATAATTTAGAACGGAGGGAGTATTGTTTAGAAAAATTACAAAACTCTTTTTTGCACACAACATGTATGAGAGGAGTATATTCAATTATATAAAATAACTTTATTTTTGTACGGTAGCTCAAGTCAGGGGTGCACAATGGTTAGTTTAGTCGATTTTGAAATTTAAAAAACAACCAAATTATTTAAAATGATTACAAAAAATTAAAAAGTAAAACTCCAAAAAATTTTAATCCGTAGTCAATTATCGTCCTATTTAATTATCGGTTAAATCAATTAATTTAAATGATTTGATCGATTATAAAAAAAAATTAAATGACTAATGGCCATGACACTAACTAATCCACCTACCATTCAAAAATAAAAAAGGATGTTCTTTCATATTATCAAAGACCAACTGGTGAAGCAAAGAAAAAAACTGGTGAAGTAATAAGACATTCATTATAAGGGATATGAAATCAAAGAAAATAATAAATTTAACATTTGACATGCATACCGAGTGTTAGGAAATAATAAATTTAACTAACCTTGTTCACTTTCCATAGAACTACGACTAGTAATTTCCTTCTCGGTTAGTTTGCAACAAATTGAATTTTAGTAAACATTCAACATCACTTTCATGGTATCTGAATGCAGTTCCTTCTGCATCATTACTAGGATTCTGTCGATTACAAAATAAACTAATAAAGTAATTTATATAATTTTATAATATATAAATATATAAATATATAATTATATAAAATAAATAATTATTAATAAAATATATAAATTATATTATAATTTTAAGTATTTGATTGATTCGGCCAGTTTATGTTTTTTTTTCTTATAAAATCAAACTAAAATTGACCGGCTGAATTTCTATTTTTTATTTCTTAAACTTTTGGTTTATTATTTTTGTAATTTTTGATTTGATTTATTATCGGTAGAGTTCAGCTTGATCGATTTTTTAGTTATTTTTGATTTAGTATATACTCTTAGTTCAAGTAAAAACGCAAAATGTTTCTATGAACCACTTTACATACACTACATCCAAACACAACATCAAACACAACATCTCATCTCACCATTAAAAAGTGGGGTCTAACACAGATTTCCGTGTCAGAACCTACTTTTTAATGGTGAGATGAAGATGTTGTGTTTGGAGTTGTGAGTGGATATAGTGTAAGTAAACTTATTCTTTATGTATTTTGTCCCCATAACTTGAACCCTTTTACTAACTTCTTCTTATCGTACTGGCCTGGTGTTAGCCCCTTAGTGGGTTGACACTAACTTGGCATGCGGGCTGGCCAAACAGTATGCCAAGGATGGACCTTGACACTAAGTCAATGTGGGCAAGGTTACTTGACACTCGGAGGATTGTTAAGTCATTTGACTAAACCAGTATACCCAGGGGGGTATACATTATGATTGTTCAAGCAGAGCTGACGTTCGTTGGCGACAGATTGAAAATTTTCATAAGTGCTACTATAGGGGAGGGGTAGTGCGTGAAGGTCATCCAGACCATGGGCAGGCTGCCATGGTCTATGCGTGGGCAACGTTGGGGCATTGTTGGGCTCCCCTAACAACAATGCTAGGATGCGGTTTGGTTGCTTGGATTGGATCAAAGACCCGGTCTTGGATTGGGCAAGAACAATGCTGCGTGGGCTATGTTCATGGGCAGCACCTTGGGCAAGTGCTGGGCTAAGTTGGGTTCTCATGTGGGCTGGATGGTTAGAGCATCAATACTCATGTTGGGCAAGTTCGTGGGCTGACTAAAGAATGTGGGCTTAAGTCGTTGGGCTAACTAGTGGGATGGCTGAATGGGTCATGATCCATGCTGATGAGCAGTTGTTGACAGTTATGGGCGGTTTGATGACTCAACTACCCACTACACACAATCTGAGGGATTAGTGCTGTAGATGCTGAGCATGGGCGCATACATTATGCCAGGCAGTTGGCTTAGTGGGCAGTTGCAGAGCAGTTGCTGGTGAATGCTGGAAGACTATTGGCTAAAAGTAACCTAGCAGTTGGGGATGTCAACTGCAGACCCAAATCATGTATTATATGTATGTGCGTGCTGGGCTTGTATAGGCACTGAACAAGTGCGTGAATACAAGCCTTAGCCATTGTGTAATCCTTATATTGAGTGCAATAAAAAGGGTAGGACGTTGTCCTGTAAACTGGTGGCTTTGTGTGTGTGTATTACTTGTTAAACAGTGTGTTTACATACAGGTGTGTGTGTGTGAACGATTGCTGACTGGTTTAGGAGGAATCAGTGCATCGCAGGCAGAACGATTGACGAAAAATTGGTGTTAATTCTTCGACCCTGTGACAATTGGTATCAAAGCTGCGTTAAGAGATGACGTCAAATGCAAATCGAATCAATGATTTGGCAGAAAGGTTGCAGGCGCTGGAGAATCTGGTTGGTATGCGGCTGGTTGGTGAAGAAGGTATTTTAATGGACCAAGTCAGAGCATCAACCGCTCTCTTGGACAACCTTCGTGTGGAGGTTGCAAATCATGTTAACGAGTTCAACAAGCGGTTGGATGACAACGCAATGGATCTGTTGGCTACCACCAATCGGACCCTCGAGATCTCGGAGCGTAATGAACGTATAGTAGAGGACATGGCGTTGGTGAAACGCGTTGTTGCTGTTGGGGCAACCGGTGCAGGAGATGGACCCTTAAAGGTAAAAGTTCCTGAACCTAAAGCATTTGGGGGTTGCAGGAATGCGAAGGAATTAGAGAATTTCCTATGGGATATGGAGCAATACTTCAAGGCTGCTCACATTCCGGATAGGGAGAAGGTCACAATCACGAGTATGTATCTGATGGAGGATGCAAAGCTTTGGTGGCGGACTCGAACGGAAGATGATATAAGTGTTGGGAGGGATAAGATCCAAACGTGGGAAGTTTTGAAAAAGGAACTGAAGGATCAGTTTCTTCCTCTAAACACTTTGTGGCTGGCAAGGGATAATCTAAAGCGGTTGAAACAGAATGGCTCTGTTCGGGAGTATGTGAAGGAATTCAGTTCGTTGATATTGGACATCAAGAACATGTCCGAGGAGGACAAACTGTTCAATTTTCTGTCGGGTATGCAACAATGGGCGCAGACCGAATTGCGTAGGCAGGGTGTTAAAGACTTGCCTACTGCAATTGCGGCGGCTGACGGTCTTGTAGACTACAAGTATTCTAGTCCTGGTGGTACTGCTGATGGAAAGAAGAAGCAGACGGGCAGGAAAGATAAGGGGTTCCTCAAAGATGGCAAAAAGGACAAGAAATCGAAGAAGGGTGGAGACTACCAGTTTAAACCCAAAGGAGATGGACAATCCCGAGAGAAAAGCAAGGGCTGCTTTTTGTCCTACTCCGCGTGTGTTGATGTATCTGTCGGCGGTCGTCAATGGACGGGAGGTTCTGGCGATGGTTGATACCGGGGCTACTAACAACTTTGTTGCAGAACGGGAAGTGAATCATCTAAAGTTGAACTTGCAGCAAAATGCTAGCAAGATAAAGGCTGTGAATTCCAAGGCCCAGTCAATCCGGGGCACGACAGTGGCGGATTTGAAGGTTGGACTATGGGAAGGGAAATGCAGCTTGATGGTTGTTCCATTGGATGACTTTGATATCATCCTTGGAATAGAGTTTTTGACAACGGCAAAGGCCATGATGATGCCTCGCCTTGGGGGTGTGTTGATCACTGATGATGGAATGTCGGGTTTTGTGAATGCTATATACCTAAATATGGAGAAAAGGGAAGGCAAACAGAAAGATGGGTTGCTATCTACGGTACAATTAGAGTCTGGACTCAAACGGGGTGAGGAAACCTACTTGTGTGCTTTGATAGAGATCAAGCCGGGTAAAGTTGAAGAGGTGCCAGATTCAATTGGGAAATTGCTGGAAGAATTCAAAGATGTGATGCCTCCAGAATTACCGAAGACCATTCCTCCAAGACGTGCTGTGGATCATAAGATTGAATTGGAGCCGGGTGCCAAGCCCCCTGCTCAATCTCCTTATCGGATGTCGCCATCGGAGTTAGTGGAATTGAGAAAACAGTTGACTGATCTGTTGGAATCAGGGTTTCTGCGACCCTCGAAAGCTCCCTATGGTGCACCGGTCCTATTTTAGAGGAAACAGGATGGCTCGATGCGAATGTGCGTGGACTATAGAGCACTGAATAAGGTTACTGTGAAGAACAAGTATCCCATTCCTAATGTTACTGACTTGTTCGATCGACTTTCGCGGGCCAAATACTTTACGAAGTTGGACTTGAGGGGGGGATATTGGCAAGTAAGGATTGCTGCTGGTGATGAGGCCAAAACTGCATGTGTGACAAGGTATGGTTCTTATGAATTCCTTGTAATGCCGTTTGGCTTGACAAATGCCCCTGCTACATTCTGCAATCTTATGAGTGATGTCTTTTATGAATATTTAGATAGATTTGTGGTTGTTTATCTAGATGATATTGTGGTATATAGTGAAACCTTGGGTGGTCATCTTGGATCATCTCAGGTTGGTATTCCAAAAGTTGAGGGAATACCAGTTATTTGTTAAAAAGGAGAAATGTGAGTTTTGTAGGGCTGAAGTAATGTTCCTTGGGCACTGGATTAGCCAATGACAGGTACGGATGGATGAGAGAAAGATCCAGGCCATTGTCGAATGGTCTGCCCCAACAAAAGTTGCAGACTTAAGGTCATTTTTGGGACTAGCCAACTACTATCGAAAGTTCATTAAGGGATACTCGAAGAAGGTATCTGCTTTAACTGATCTATTAAAGAAAGACAGAAAGTGGGAATGGTCGTCGGAATGCCAGGAAGCTTTTGATGTGCTGAAAGAAGCTGTGTCGTTCGAACCAGTGCTGAGACTCCCCGACTTTGACTGTTCTTTCGAAGTTCACACTGATGCATCAGATCGGGCTATTGGAGGGGTGCTTGTACAGAATGGTCACCCTGTTGCTTTTGAGAGCCGAAAACTGAAAGATGCGGAACAGAGGTATAGTACTCACGAAAAGGAGATGACTGCTGTCGTTCATTGCCTAGAGACATGGAAGCATTACTTGTTGGGTACGAAGTTTGTGGTGGTGACTGACAATGTTGCCAACACATATTTCAAGACTTAAAAGAAGCTAACTCCAAAGCAGGCTCGTTGGCAGGAATTTTTGGCAGAGTTTAATTTCGTGTGGGTGCACAAACCGGGAAGGCAGAATTCAGTGGCTGATGCATTGAGCAGGAAAGTGGTTCAGGAATTTGTGTATGCTCTCACTGTGGTTGAGACAGAATTCCTGGACAAGATCAGGGAACAGTCTCAAAGTGATACGGTTTAGCAGAGACTTCGTTCGCAAGTAGAGGAAGGTTTGGTTCGAAGATACTGGATTGACGTTGAGTTGCTCTATGCAAAAGGCAGTAGGTTATATGTCCCTTACGGAGGGGGATTGAGGAGGCAGATCATGCAGGAAACGCACGACACCAAATGGGCTAGTCACCCGGGCATTGAGAGAATGTTAACGTTGCTGTCTCGGTCCTACTACTGGCCTAAAATGGAGAACGATGTGGAAGCGTATGTAAAGTCTTGTCTAGTGTGTCAAGTAGACAAGTTGGAGAGAAAAAGTGAAGCAGGTTTGTTGCAGCCTCTTCCTATTTCGGACAGGCCTTGGCAGTCGGTGTCAATGGATTTTATTTCAGGTTTGCCGAATGTTGAAGGGATGAGATCAATTTTTGTGGTAGTTGATCGGTTTTCCAAGTATGCGGTGTTCATCCCTGCACCACATGCTTGCATTGCTGATGTTGCTGCAAGTCTATTTTTCAGACATGTTGTGAAATATTTTGGGTTACAGGAGGATATTATTAGTGATAGAGATAGTCGCTTCACGGGCAGATTTTGGACAGTGTTGTTTGGGCTGATTGGGTCTGAATTGAAGTTCAGCACATCAAATCATCCGCAAACAGACGGCCAGACTGGAAGAATGAATCAGTTGCTCGAGGAGTACTTAAGGCACTATGTGACTGTGAGTCTAGAAAAACTGGCTGGAATTGTTGGAACCAGCTCAGTTCTGCTACAACTTGCATCGGTCCTCGTCAACCGGAATGAGTCCCTTCGAGTTGGGAATGTGTTTTCAACCCCGGACTCCGAATGATGTGGCAGTACAGCGTATGGGTGGAAATTGTCTTGTTGCTTATCGGTTTGCAAGAGCGAGAACAAAGTTGCTTGAGGAAGCACGTGATAGCTTAAGTAAGGCAGTAAAAAGGATGAAAAAGTATGCTGATGCACATAGGAGGCCGCTTGAATTCAAAGTGGGAGAGATGATGCTATTAAAATTGACACCACAAATATGGAAGAAGATCAGTAGTAAGTCAGTGCATAGGGGGTTGGTCCCGAAGTATGACGGTCCCTTCGAGGTTTTGAAGAAGGTGAGAGTTGTGGCATACCGGCTGAAACTTCCAGACAGATTGAAAGTACATCCGACATTTCACGTGAGTTATTTGAAGCCAATCCAGCAGGAGTTACTTGATGCTGGGCGGAAATAAGTCAAGAGGGCACCGCCAGTGATCAGAAAGCAGTTTGATAAAGACGTTGAGAAGATTTTGTCTCACAGGACCGAGGGTCAGAGTAAGAAAAATCGAAGGACGGATTATCTTGTGCAGTGGAAAGGCGAATATGAAGTGGTTGCTAGCTGGGAGCGGGATGTAACTTTGTGGCAGTTTGAAAATCAGATTGCGGAATATTGGAATCATCCACCGACGAGGATGTCGGACTCTTCTGGTGGGGGTGGTTTGTTAGCCCCTTAGTGGGTTGGCACTAACTTGGCATGCGGGCTGGCCAAACAGCATGCCAAGGATGGACCTTGACATTAAGTCAATGTGGGCAAGGTTACTTGACACTCGGAGGATTGTTAAGTCGTTTGGCTAAACCAGTATACCCGAGGGGGTATACATTATGATTGTTCAAGCAGAACTGACGTTCGTTGGTGACAGATTGGAAATTTTCATAAGTGCTACTATAGGGGAGAGGTAGTGCGTGAAGGTCATCCAGACCATGGGCAGGCTGCCATGGTCTATGCGTGGGCAACGTTGGGGCATTGTTGGGCTCCCCTAACCACAATGCTAGGATGCGGTTTGGTTGCTTGGATTGGATCAAAGACCCAGTCTTGGATTGGGCAAGAACAATGGTGCGTGGGCTATGTTCATGGGCAGCACCTTGGGCAAGTGCTGGGCTAAGGGGGTGTTTGATAAAAATTGAATGAGATGAATCTGAATCTGAATCTGAATCTGAATGAGCTGAATCTGAATCTGAATGAAAAAAGTTGTTTGATAATTAACATATCTGAATGATCTGAATGACATATTTTTAATATTTTACCTCTCTGAAAAAATTCAAAGTTGTTGTAAATTTATTTAATATTACATAATATAATTTTTTTTTTATTTTTTTTTATTTTTTTCCTCCATTCAGCCATCATTCAGCCCATTCAGCCACAAATTCTGACCTTAACCATTCAGCCGCGCCATCTGACCAATTCAGCCATTAAGACGAATTTTTTTCCAAACAAACGCACTTAACCATTCAGCCACTTACCGATTCAAATTCAGACTCCATTCAGACTTAAACAAACAGCCCCTAAGTTGGGTTCTCATGTGGGCTGGATGGTTAGAGCATCAATACTCATGTTGGGCAAGTTCGTGAGCTGACTAAAGAATGTGGGCTTAAGTCGTTGAGCTAGTTAGTGGGATGGCTGAATGGGTCATGATCCATGCTGATGAGCAGTTGTTGGCAGTTATGGGCGGTTTGATGACTCAGCTACCCACTACACACAATCTGAGGGATTAGTGCTGTAGATGCTGAGCGTGGGCGCATACACTATGCCAGACAGTTGGCTTAGTGGGCAGTTGCAGAGCAGTTGCTGGTGAATGCTGGAAGACTATTGGCTAAGAGTAACCTAGCAGTTGAGGATGTCAACTGCAGACCCAAACCATGTATTATATGTATGTGTGTGCTGGGCTTGTATAGGCACTGAACAAGTGCGTGAATACAAGCCTTAGCCATTGTGTAATCCTCATATTGAGTGCAATAAAAAGGTTAGGACGTTGTCCTGTAAACTGGTGGCTTTGTGTGTGTATTATTTGTTAAACATTGTGTTTACATACAGGTGTGTGTGTGAACGATTGCTGACTGGTTTAGGAGGAATCAGTGTATCGTAGGCAGAACGATTGACGAAAAATTGGTGTTAATTCGTAGACCATGTGACACCTTGTACTGCGTGGGGGTGGGACCCATACTTCCCCATTCTTCTACCGCCAAATAATCCTGCGCCATAAATCCAAATCCAGGTCGTCGGAACATCTACAAAAACGACACACGTGGTTCAGAATCGTACACGTGTCCGTCTCCATTTTGGGAAGCAACTGTTTGTTACTACTAGATGACCATGTCACTGAAATAATGTTATATTTTTAATGAATTTTAATCTGTGATACATGGTGGGGTTTATTTATTGTCGAATAAGTCTATAAATATAAAATTTTTTATATAAATTTTAATTATATTATTAAAAAATAAAATTTAATATAAATTTTTATATTAAATTTTACTTTTAAATAATTTAAATAAAATTTGTGCACTTAAACTTATTTTTTATTATCACCTCATGTGAGCCTAAATAAATAAAAACAAAGTTTTTCTTCTTATTTTATACTTTAATACAAAATAACTTCAATTTTACAGTTTTTTTTTCAATATCTCGGCGTGACATTAACGTAAAAAAATTTAAGAATTAATTTTCATTTTATAAGAATTAAAATCACTTATTTTAATTTTTTTTTATTCTATATTGAAAGATAAATCTCAAAAGATGTGAAATATTTCTCTCCAAGTCTAGAACTTTCATCCAATATGACT
Organism: Hedera helix; assembly: GCA_947179155.2. Taxonomy (NCBI): domain Eukaryota; kingdom Viridiplantae; phylum Streptophyta; class Magnoliopsida; order Apiales; family Araliaceae; genus Hedera; species Hedera helix. Next base: position 31,641,394 of record OX359278.1, read on the forward strand.
TTTTCTCTCTCTCTCTCTCTATATCTATATAATAAAATAGAACTTATTTTAAATTTAAAAATATAAAAATAATTCAGACTATACTATAATAATAATAATAATAATAATAATAATAATAGTAATTACAATAATAGTAAAAGTAATAACAATAACAACAACAATAATAATAATAATAATAATAATTAATTTAATAATAGTAATAATAAAAATAAAAATATTTAATAATAAAAAAAATTAATAATAATGCTAATAATACTGATAATAATAATAATAATAATAATATTTATAATTTTTATATTTTATTATTTTCTTAATAATAATACAAATAATAATAATATTTTTATTTTATGAATTTTAATTTAATTTTTTGTTATATTGTGTCTTCAGACACAAATAATTATTAATATTTATTTATATGAGAACGAGCATATTATTTATTTTAAATTGAATATCCGTTTATCCCATTTTTCTGTTAGGATTGAAAATTCTGAATTTTACATATAGAAGTTTACTAGAATGTTATGTGACATGCAACACCATTTTATTGGTCGTCATTTTTAGTGTACACCATGTGTGTGTGTGTGTGTGTATTTTATATATGAGAAAAGAGAATATGTGTTATGGACGCAGACAATTTTAGTGTTTCCTGATATTTTAAGAGACTAATTGATGACAATTTTGATGTTTTACTATTTTTATTATCGCTATTTTAACATTTTATAATGTTATCAGTTAAAATGTTATTATATAATTTAAGGAATTATTTTTTTTTCAAGAAAAATTAGATTTTTTTAAGAATTTATTTATGTAAATATAATTTTTATTTATTATTTATGTGAGAAATATCAAATTTCGTTCAAGAAATATCAATTTCAACGGAAATATGAGAGGAAGATGGAATAGATGGTGGCCCACAGGAGAAGTGTCCGTTGGGTCGGTGAAAGAAAACAACCTAGACACTAATACGAGTCGTGGCATGGACGGCAAACATTATTACTGGTCCGTCTCCAATAATCTCCGCTCCCCTTCCCTGTCCATATATACCCCTTCATCCTTTCACTGCCCACTCCACTCCCACTTTCTCCCTCCGAAACTCCTCTGCTTACTTCTCTCTCTCTCTCTATATATATCATCTCTATATACACATATCTTGTGTTAATTAATATGACGAAAGACGTAAAGGTGGCGGAGCACGGCTCATTCTCAACCAAGGACTACCAGGAGCCGCCACCGGTGGCGCTGTTTGACCCGGATGAGCTAACACGGTGGTCTTTCTACAGGGCTCTCATTGCAGAGTTCGTTGCCACCCTTTTGTTCCTTTACATTACGGTATTGACCGTGATTGGTTACAAGAGCCAGAGTTCTCTGGACGAATGCGGGGGTGTCGGACTTCTGGGTATTGCTTGGGCTTTTGGTGGCATGATCTTTGTTCTTGTTTACTGCACCGCCGGTATCTCTGGTGGGTTAATTTTTGAATAACTACATAAACAATTTTGTGAAGCTTTTTTATATTTTTCTTTTTATTCTTTACATTTTTATTAATCTTTTTAAGCATACAATTATTTTTTTATTTCTATTTTTTCTCTCACATTTTCTTATCCTTTTTATTTTATTATTTTTATATTAAATTATGCGCAGTTAAATAGTATATATAATATGATAAATAAATGTGGACTGCATTTTTTGTATGTATATATATTGAAAGTGACATTATTTATGGGACTAATGAATTAATTAAGAAATCTAGTATAGGTTTGGACTTTTGGTGCAACCTAGCTTAGCAAGTAAATAACCTATAGTGTTATTATGGTGCAGGTGGTCATATAAACCCAGCGGTGACATTTGGGTTATTTTTGGCCCGAAAAGTGTCACTGATCCGAGCCATCATGTACATGGTGGCCCAGTGCTTGGGGGCCATATGTGGAGTTGGGCTGGTTAAGGCTTTCCAGAAGTCTCACTACAAGAGGTTCGGCGGTGGGGCCAATGTGCTGAGCGATGGATACAGCACAGGCACCGGATTGGCGGCCGAGATCATCGGAACTTTTGTTCTTGTCTATACTGTTTTCTCAGCCACTGATCCCAAGAGGAACGCCAGAGATTCCCATGTTCCTGTATGTACCTTATCATTACTCCATTTCCAAGTGCCTTTTTATTTCCAATAATAGTTTATAATAACAAGTCTGCATCACCCGAGCGACTCGCTCGACAATTTCTTTAATTGATAAATATGCTTGAAATTTGAATTTTAAAAATTAATACTCAATCGGTTCCAAGATAAATTTATTATTTTAGATAATCTCAAATTAAATATCTATTTATTTTAAATATTTTTTTTAATAATAATTTTATTATAATATTCTTAATATTAATTGTCATATTTTTATTTTCTATGTATTTATGATATCATTAATCATGTGTATAAAATTATACAATTAAATCATAATTTAAATATAAATAATATTATTATTATTTTTTATTTTTAATAAGTGTAAAAAATCAAGCAAACCTTTTATTATGTGATGAAGAGAGTAATAACACGAAAGTGAAGAGGAAAATTAGGGACGAAGAGATCACAAGAAGGCTGAAATAATAAAAGCTGGAGCTATTCTATTTTTAGTACTAATAATTAAATTCTTTTAATAATAATTTATCAATTAGTAATTGTTTTATTGTCTCTCCATTTATAATATAGGTATTGATGTTGGGGGTTGATATTAATCGGATAAATATATTTAGATAAAGCAATTATTTTATTTTGGATAAATATGTTCTGAATTTTAAAATAGGGTGAAAATCATAGTACAAATTGTTAAGGATAAATTTGTCTAAATAAAAACGATTGGACGTCCCTTATTTTTTTGGTCACGTTAATATCACCTACATATTAAGTCATTTGAATTTCTTTTTGGTGTTATACATGTTAAATATGCTACAAGGTAATTGTTAAATGTACATGTATATTGGTGTAACAATTTTATTTTACAAGACTGTAGTAATGGTAACGATTCTATTCTATCGTTTGCAATAAAATAAAAATTTTAATATTTTCTTATTTATAAATATCCATTGCTCTTAATTTAGGCTTTCTTAAGGGGTGTATTTCAATTCTAACAGATTAGGTAGGGAGGAGTCTGGGAAATGGATTCAATCCTAGCAGATTAGGAAGGAGTCTGGGAAGGAGTCTGGGAAGGAGAATAGGAGACGGACTACTAGAAACCTAAGAAAAACTTACTTTTAATTTATGAACTGCTAAAATTTGAATTTACCTTTAATTTCTAAAGCACCTGTCGCTGAAATTTGATTTCACCTTTGATCTCTAAAATACATATTAAAATTTGGGTTCTTACTGTTGAAGAATAAACTCGAACCTATAATTTTGTACGATATAAAGAATTTTTTTTACCACTACACTATCACCTTTGGTCTAGCATTAATGTACTTGGTAGCAGATTTTGTAGAGCTATAAACGGTTAGGCTTGTATTTACATTTACCTCGTATCAGAATTTTTTTTTCCTTTCGTTTTCTTTCCCTTGCTTATTCTTACTGACCTTTTAAATATTTATAAGGGATAATAAAAAAATTATTTATGTGGAATAAGAAAAATAGTTGAAGAAAGGGAAATCCAACCAACCAAACATGCATTTACACTACATAAATAGAATTATACGGTACTGGTTACATCACATTTTGGAAATCCCGTGGTTACTTTATTCTTCAGATCTCACTCTCTTTTAAATCTACCACCTCCATTAATTAAAATATAAAAATAAAAAATAAAAAATAATCTTATGTGAGAGAGTACGAAACAATGATCGTCGTATTAGTTTTCGATAAATTTCTCTTTAATGGGTTGCTGTATCACTAACATATGGTTGAATAATGTTTTGTATATAATTCATGTAGATTGAGTTATGAATATTTAAATAGAGATTAGTACAAGATCATATCGCTTAACATTAATTTTGATTTAAAATTTTGAATTTAAGGTATTGGCTCCTCTCCCAATTGGATTTGCTGTGTTCATGGTTCATTTGGCCACCATCCCCATCACTGGCACTGGCATTAACCCTGCCAGGAGTCTCGGAGCTGCGGTGATGTACAACCAGGACAAAGCTTGGGATGACCAGGTCAGTATACTCGATTTCCCTAAAAATCTTTAATTAGAATTGAATTTTTTTTTTGAAAAAAAATGTTTTAGTTTTAGGCAACTTGATTTTTTCCCTAACTATTTTTTTTTCCAGTGGATATTTTGGGCTGGACCCTTCATTGGTGCAGCCATTGCAGCGTTCTATCACCAGTTCATCTTGAGAGCAGGTGCCATTAAAGCCCTTGGCTCATTCATAAGCAATGCTTGATTTTATACTAATTTAAGAATTTTAATATTTAGTAGCCCTTTGGTGTTTTTATTTGTCAATTTAGCAAGAAGAAATATTTATGAGAAGGCAATTGTATTTTCATAAGAATAATGGAGGAATATTTGTAACGTGTTTGAAGTTTCCTTGTCTTTCACTATCTCAATTGTTCTTCAAGGTTGAAAGGTGATGGGGAATTGAGTGAGAGCCATGGAAATTAGTGTAGATATCATTAATACATTTGAAAAGGGAAAACTTTTTTGTATACCCTATGTCCTTGTCACTTTGAAATTTTAATCTACTTGTTTTTTTTTCATCCTCTATCTTCCTATCTTTTATAGTTGCATTTATTTATGCCTTTTCCATGAAATTATTAGTGTAACTTTATTTATTTTTGTTGAAATTGATGTATTGAAATAATTGAGGACCATGGAGAAACATAAATGTAAGCACTTAACCTCTTCCCTATGACACAAGATATTAGATACCAAGGCATAATAAATGGCACCAAAGCCAATTCTATCAATTTGACAAACCAAAAGGAATATTTAAAATGTGTAAAAATACATAAAATGTGGAAAATGAATCATCAAAATTCTTGTATAGGCAAAAAGTTCCTCCCCCCCTTCTCGCTTGTAACTTTGTATGTGCATACTTAAATAAGTTGTATTCTCTCTGGCAAAGCGAGGAGTGTACGTGTATTGGACTTACTAGCTAATTAAGACATACAATAATTGATGTACTTGAGATAAGACATGGCACATCTAATCCAATCTATCTATCAATACAAAGCCTCGAATGGAGTCATATCTATATTTGCTTGATAATTGTTGTTATAGGAGAATTCAATTAATGACAAATACTTGTCTCAACTTCTTTTGAAGTCTAGTACGCAAAGTCTCAATAGATCTTCGAGAGTCTGTATTGTCCTTTTCGATTGTCCGTCCATTTGAGATTAGTATGCAGAACTTAATCGTAGCTCGGTGTCCACAACTTTTTGTAAACTGATCCAAAAAACGTGATGTGAATCTAGGGTCTCGATCAGAAACTATGAATACTGGCATGCCATGCAATCTCACAATTTCACTTATGTATATACTAGTAAGACGCTTAAGTGAATAATTTTCTCACATAGGCAAGAAATGAACAGACTTGGTCAATCAATCTATAATGACATTACATCCAAACCTTGAGAAACTTTGGGAAGACTCATAACAAAATCCATATTGACATGTTCCCTCCCACTTTCACCCAGGAATCTCAAATGGTTGCAATGGATCCTTAGGTATTTGATGCTCTGTCTTGACACATTAAAAAGTCAAACACCTTGAGATAAACTCGGTGATCTCTCTTTTCATATTATTCCACCAAAATGTATGTCGAAGGTCATGATACATTTTGGTACTACCAGGGTGAATTGCAAATGGTGTGTTGTGTGTCTCTGTCACGATTTTATGTTTCAATTCAGGGTCATTAGGAACACAGAATCTAGAGTTAACTCGAAGTATCCCTTTCTCGTCGATTCTCGCTTCCGAAATAGTACCTTCTTATACTTTCTTCATCATGCTCACTAGTTCTGAATCAGTAGTTTGAGCAGCTTTAATTTTATCGATTAAAGTCAGTTATACTCGTACATGTGTCATGCTCATATGAGTATCTGATGTCTTTAGCTCTATTTCCATATTTTATAAATCGTACAAAATGTGATTTGTGTTGTCAGTATTGCATTCGTACTCGCATATGATCTTCTACTCAATGCGTCAGCTACAACTTTCGCCTTTTCAAGTTGATACTGGATGGTGTGATTATAATCCTTCAACAGCTCAAGCCAACATCGTTGTCACATGTTGAGTTCCTTCTATGTGAATAAATACTTGAGACTTTATGATCCGTATAGATATCAACTTTCTTTCTGTACAAGTAGTGTCTTCAAATCTTCAACGCGAAAACGATTGTTGCCAACTCTAAACCATGGGTAGGGTAGTTCTTCTCATAATCCTTGAGTTGTCGAGAGACATAAGCTATAACTTTTTCGTGTTGCTTAAAAATGCTGTAATGCCCCCAAATTCGGGTCTACACAGCCAAAACTTGAGTTGTCAAAATAAACAACAACTATTATAATACAGTACAACGTACAACAATATAGTGCTCAATAATACACATATAAGTCTTCACTATTATTGCCACATTATTTTACAATATGTGAAGACTATTATAGCTATCCCTTGAACCTTCACTCCATTCTCCGACTTGACTCAGCTACTCTATCATCTTTTATTTAAGAATAATGGAACAAAAAAGAAAGGTGAGCTTAAATAGCCCAATAAAAAATATCATGACTAAGATAATAATGAATAAATTATCAATAGTCTTCAACAATGATAAGTTTTTGATAGAATACAATAGACAACAAATTTTAGATTAACAATTACAGCAGAATGATAGAATATAATAAATAATAAGTCTTCAATAAATATCTGCAGCGGAATAAGCAATCCATTAGAAGAATCATGTAGACTATGATGTCTACTAACTTCTCATTTTCAGAAGAAAAAAAAAAATTAACTTTTATCATCTGAAACACCACTGGTCATGATCACGCCAAACACCAGTTCTTTTTTATCCCAGACCAAAGAGAACATTCACCACGTGCCCTAAAAGACACTAAACAATTATATGGTCTTTGCCCCATGCCAAAGACATTCACCAATCACATTATATGTGCCCCAGACCATAGATATTCATCAATTATATTATTTTTGCACCCAGGCCAAAGATATTTGTAGACACCCAAAATTTGCACCTATGTGCTAACCCTGACAGGAGGGCAAAATCGTCATTTGACCTGACATGCGAAAAGGAAGGTGGACCCCAACACGAAGCCACCCCAACGATTTACGGTCAAAGCCGCCACAACGAACGACGAGCATCAGGTCACTTGATGCAAGGCAAACAGTTGATCCAGAAGAACCTGACCTGATCACGACAGACGACTAATGCCCACTACGCTTACGATGTTCGGGGGTGGAAGGGGGCAGCGCCCCCCTGGAAGCCAAGCACAAAGAGCAATTTATATATCAGGTAACCGCCTTCCAAAATAATACCGCAGAAATTGGCGAATTAAGACCGCGTGGCACGAAAATCGAGAAAAGCGAGCCGGACAGCCGCGGATACACCTGCGGCCACCGACAAACGGGACAGTGCGCGGCTCGAGGGCGGCACACGGCAACCGAGGATTCGGCGCGGACGGCTAGCGAGCCCAGCCGCAGATGCACCTACGGCCAGCCGCAGTTGCACCTGCGACTGCCTGCGGAAGGCTATACATTGCCATTTCCACCCGAGAGTTTGAAAAAAAAAAGGAAGAAAGAAATAGATTTTAGAGAGAGAAAGAGCGCGGGAGGAGAGAGAAGAGGTCGGTTCTTGGTGAGATTTGAGTGAAAAATTCATCTCCTCTTGCTAGTTAGTTGATTGTTCTTGTAGTGTTGTCCGATTCGTGAAATAAGAGGCTTTAATCGGCATTTTGCAAGGTGAAAATGGTGTGTTCTTGGGTTTTCCTTTTATTGTTGGTATTGTTAGCATAATGTTGTGATTGGGTTATTTGATGTAATTGTTGTTATGATGATAATGATGATCCGTGGATTAGGTGTTGTTAGCGAGGGTTCCATCGGAACGTAACTCCTCCTAACGCCCCGATGATATCTGTACGGTGATATATCGTTCGTTATGGTAATGAGTAGTTCGTAGTGTTGAGTTTGTGATATTTGAGTTATGTAATGTGACAACAATGTTTAATCTTGTTAGATTTGGTTTAGTATTGGCTGTGCAGTGATTTGGGTGACTGTGAGCATAGGGAGGATATCCTCGTGATCAAATCCCGATGATGGACGTTTTGGTATATGTAATCCTTGTATAGGGTCCCTTGCTGTGTATTTGTAATATCGGGCCTTAAAGCGATACCAAATCGTGATCGGGTTAAGGCCCCGTAATAATAATAAAGTATGTGATTGTGGGTGTTTGGGGTTATTTAGATGACTCACATGCCCATGGATAGCCCCGACACATTTTCAGTGCTTGTTGTGATTTACGACACAAAAATGGTTTTCCAAAATAAGGCAAATAATGAAGATTTTATAAAAAGGATCAAATTAGGATATTAGATTCACGAGATTTAAAGTTAAGAGTTTTGGCGAACTTTGATTTCGGTTTGATGAAAAAGCTCCAATGGATTTTGAAAAGTTCAAAAAATGATTTCGTAAATATAAATGAACGTTTTCGTTGAACTTTGTGCATAGGGTGAAAGAGTTCTAGAAGTTGCCTTCATTTTATTCAATTTGTCATTAGAGGACAATGTATAGTCTCGATACCTATTTGACAAAAGTTCACAAACTATTTTCTGAAAACGACAGCTAATAAAAACCCCCATCGCTTTCGAAATTAAAATCAATCTTTATTATAAAAAGCGAAGCCTTGTCAATCGGGTCGAAGGACGTCTAAAAACGCTTTCCCGATAAACACATTTGCCATATAAGAAATTCAAGCAAAATTCATCACAAACATTCACCTAGACACGCACACACGCACACACACGCAACTCACACGTTTTAGGATTTAAAAGGATAGGAAAACATCGAGATTGCGGTAACCGTGTTTCACGGAAGTCGGGGGGTGCCTAACACCTTCCCCTCGCTTAAGCAAGCCCCCGAACTCTATGAATCTCGGTTTGCGGACCAATTAACTCGGAGTCACATATGAGCCAGCGATTACGAAAACTAAATTCGGATGAGTAGGTACATCCATTTCACATATACCAACTGGCGACTCTGGTCAATTGGCTCATAAAGAAATCGATCTTTCAAAACCCGTCGACATTAAGCCGACCCTTTTCAAAATGACATTTAATTCAAAAGGCTAAAATTGGAAAGGGCTTTTAATAATAAAAAACGAAGCGACGAAAATCCCGGCGTCGACAATATTCATAACAACTTGATCCTTGATGATTAGTGTAATATCCTAAATATTTTAAAAAGTGATCTAACAAGATCTAATTAAGGTTGTCAATTTAAAACCTAAAAAGCGATTTCTCAAGTATAAATTAAGCTATCTCAAAGACCTAATACAACTCAAAAATATGATCATATATAATTAGAGGTTGAAATTATAACCTAAGTTATGTGATATATAATTAATATTGACCTAAATATTTTTTACTTAACTTTTGCTTTAGAGATTTAATGTGTGTAAAGTGTGTGATATGATTTTGTGTTTTGAATTCATATAGTTAACCCTAAATGCGTATTAAAAATCAAGATGTTATGTAGGGTCAAAACCTAAACCCTAACCCTAAAAAGTAAAAACCCTAATTTCCTGGTTTTAAAACGTAGCGAAAACCGTCAACCGTCTTAAGTCTTTTTGACTTTTCATATTTGACGGAATAACATTTATATGAAGTATAAATTCATATTAGCTAATAAAGTTTTTTTCAAAAAATGTGCAAAACACTATTCATGAATAAAATATTTTTTACTTTTCGTTTTACGAAATACCGTCAATATGAAAAAGTAAAATATATTCCAAAATCAAAATTATGAGAACTCAATATAAAGTTTCCTAACCTTGAAACTAGATGATTAACTAAGTAAAAAACTAAATTAAAAAGATTTAATTGAAAATTAACTAATTTGGTTGGAAATGAACCAAACTAGTTAGGAAACGAACCGGATACTAACTAAATTAGTTAGTCCATATAAATACAAGATTTATAAAAAAAAAAAATACGAAAAAAAATACGAACGATGTAAGCATGACATCATCAAAGGTGATGATGTAATCATGATGTATGATGAGGTTAGCCCTAAGAAGCTTGGGAAATGACCAATATACCCCTAGAATCTCGGCCATGTTAAGCAAGATAAGATCAAATTGATTTTCTTTTCCTTTAATAACAAAGTAGGCCAAATCTTTTTCATCCATTTTTGGGAGATGATGATTCACCAAACATTATAATAACGAACATTAAATGAATATTAATGAGGCACATGGGTTGGCAATAACAGCTGGGGACGAGTGATGATCATGGTTTGAATATTTTAGGTCTAAATGACGTTAAAACCCTAACCCTACTATAAATAACAAACACTCCCATTCATTAAACCCATAAATTGTACACCCAAAATCAGTTATAAGTTGCTCCAAGTATTAGTCATAGCATGCCTAAACCAAAATCATAGGCCAGAAATGCAAATATTGCTCAAGAGGTACAAAATTTATTTGTGCTTGTAGATCTTTAATCTTTTGGTAACAATTATATTTTATTGTTTATTAATAACTGATTTAATGTTATTAAGTGATCTGGGTTGGTTAAATATCAATCCACAACATTTAAGTACATAAAATGATAAAATTTAGCTCTTTGTTCTTGGCAGTCAAGAACAGTCTGACAAGACTCCTTGTAAGACTATTTACTCCGATTATGTTGATTGTTGATCTATTTTAATGTTTATAATTATAAGCTGCCATGTAAGGAAGAAATAGGAACAAGAATCAAGTCAATATGATCATTATTCAACAAGATATGCTTGTTGGAAAGTGGTTAGTCGATAACAAAATTTCATTTTTTGGGTAACCCAAAAAAATTGAAGAACACGTCCGACAGCGTATTTTGTCAGACTTTTTGATGCCCTTATGTTGTCTGTTTGATCTGTTTTAAGCTTTTAACTTATTTTATTCCATGAGATTAAGAAGAAGAAACAATAATCATTGTAATTGGATTAGTATCCAAGAATTTATTAAGCCCTGAATATGTCTGCTCGATCACGGTTAAACCCATAAATTTTTTGGAATTTCTAAAAAATGAAGAACAACCCAGGTAGGCTATTTGACCGACTTATATTTTCGTCATGTGTTATTTTTTTGATCAAATCAAAGCATGTCGGTGTAGTATTACATGTCTAGTACACCTATAAACAATTTTATGTCCAAAACATCCATAATCTAAGAGATGTTTCAAGCCAAAACTCACTGCTTGGCATTGACCTAAAATTATGGGCTGGGATGAAGGGTGGGGGAACTATAGCGACAGTCTACTTCTGGACGGAAGAACAACTATAGCGACGACCTGCCTGTTGTTGTAGCCTTTAGCGACAGTTTAGTTTAAAATTTAATTTTTAATACTTTTAGCGACGGATTTAGCAACAGATTTTTAAATTAAGTTTAAATTCAATTTTAAAATACTTTTAGCAACGAATTTGGTCTGTAACAATAGATATACATGAAAAAAATTAAATTAAACTTAAATAAAGCTAATTTAAACTATTTTTAGCAACAAATTTAATTAAAAATTCGTCGAGGTAGCTTCTAAATTAGTCTTTTGCGATTGATTGAGTTATGAATTAATTCAATTAACATACTAAACTATATTTAGTGACGGATTAAGCTACGAATATAATTAATTAACATAATGAAGCGATTTAAACAACGAATCGTTATCAAACCTTAAATGTACATTTTTAATTAAATTAGATAAATATTTTTATGTTAAATATATTTGGACTACAAATCGAGTTCAAATCAACGTGAACTAAATCGTACACCGAACATACAAGTTCTCAACCTTTATGTATTATTTGTGCAAGTCTTTTAACTGATATGTGTTATGTTTACATGATTTATACGCTTTGTGTGACAATGTGATATAAATTGTTAAAATGTAAGATATATGTCATATTAAATTGAGAAATATGTTTAGTCAATGCATGTTAAAGTTTATTTGAAAGTATAAACTGTGTATGTGCTATTTGTTAGACTTGCTGAGCCGTAGTGTTCATTCTTACAAATAAAATCTTATTTGCAGATTTAAAGATTAACGTTAAGAAGATCATAAATATAAATATGAAGCCTAGATTAGGTTTTCATGATTTATTACTTGTATTTGTATAAAGTCATAATGACTGTTGTAATACGAACAAGCAAACCATGTAACCGAATATTATGAAATAATATTATTTATTATTATCAAATTATTGTTATGTCTTTAATTTGATATGACCTAGAATTGTTAAAGAACTATAAATCTGAGTGAGGGTATTGATAATATGGACTGATCATGTTATGCCAAAACTCTGAGCTTTAGATAAATAGTAAAACATTAATATAATATTGATAATGAACTACTTATCTAAATGAGGATGATAAATAATATTTATGAGTACTGTAAACATCCGAGATAGGACTAATCGATGTGAAATGGTCAAATTCATTATTAGGTTTCTCGGACCCAAGTACAAGCTTGTTATTACTATTCTGAATGCCAGATAAGTAGAATTATTGATATGAAGAGACATCACTATAACTAAATGTGTTTCGAGTGAGGGTTTTAACTAGTTGGGTATGTTTTGTATGAAAAGAGAATTTTACACCGAACAAAGATACAAATATTTGTCACGGATAAAGATGCAAACATTTATCCCGGATGAAGATACAAACATTCATCGCGAGATTATCTGCTCCTAAGAACCGTCCTAATGATTTAATGTCGTGAATTTTGTATATGTAAAGTTATAGAGTATTTAAATTTTAAGGTTAAAATTGGACCATTATATATGGTGTTATCCATTTATATGAATGAACTACAAGTTAATACTTGTATAAATAATGAGACTGATATCAAGCTAAGATCTAGGAACTAAGTTACGATTTTTTTTAATGTATAGTCTAAAATAAGACTAATTCAACCAATATGATTATGAGATCATTGGTTAAGTTGGTAAATGTATGAAGTTTAAGGCACAAGGTCTGCCATAGAGAGTTCGAGAATTTTGGGAGGCGTTATAATTAGAATAGATAATAATGATATAAATGAGGACAAAAAAAAAAAAAGAATAATAGGATAAACAAAAGGCATTTGAGGTTTACAAAGTTTACTTTGTCCAGAGTCAAATAATGTTCAAATTGTCAACATGATGCGGAGTCAAATTCAAGAATAATATTCAAAATTCATAGTTCAAAAATAACTGTTAAAGTTCAATAGAATGGATCAAGTAACTAGGAAAGTTAACATGAAATGGTATTAAATGAAGTGTAAGCTATTAATGAACAAATAATCATTTTAGAAATTTTACCGAATAATACTTACCATTATAAGTTTAAGAGTATGAAAGAAATGATATCTCTTACCTTAACACGTGTCTAAATACTGCTTTCTATGAAATTGATCAATCTATAATTATATATATAATTTAATTAGTAACTACCACATATAAATTTTATGGTGTACAACAACCCGTATATTATGAAATTATCAAAAGTGTTTATATAATAAATTTGTGTAGTGTACAAAATAAAATATAATAACTTCAAAATAATTTTTGAAAGAAGTAATATTTGAAAATAAAATCTTCCAAAATAAATATTCCAAAGGAAGTTTTTTAAAATAAATCTTCTAAAGGAAGAGTTTTATAAAAGAAGATTTATAAATACAGTGTGAAGTGGATATTTGTGCAAATATTACTTTTTAAAAAAAGACTCACTTGAAAAATTCTTGCACTCCTTCTGGCTTTACTAACACTCATAGCAACCTTACTATACTCAGATTATACCCACGATATATTAGTAAGAGAATGAGAAGGTGTGAGGAATTTGTTATCAGGGGTTCCCTTTATATAAGCTAGTTCCTCACCTACTAAGCCGTCCTTTCTGACTTCCTCCCACATTTCTCTCACATTTTCTTCCTGAGCTCCCCCACCATCCCTTTTTTTTTCTTTCTTGTCCATCCATCTCTTAATATATATATATATATATATATATATATATATATATATATATATATATGAATCTCCCACCCATTTGCCTTTTCTTCACCCATGAATTCCTTCTTTCCCTCCTCAATTTCCAAAAGCATCCAAAGTAGAGCTATTCTATTTTCCTCCCTAAACTTTTTGACTTAACCCACAAATACATACGAGTTTCAATTTATTGTTCTACCTAAAATATTTTATAATACCCAAAATATCAATTAATAATGGAATACAATAATTAAAATAATGTTACAACAGTGATAACAATAAATCAAAAATAATGTAACAATACGTTACTGTAACAATTATTAATTTAATATAGTGCATGAGCTATTGTAATAATTATTGGTTCAATAACTTAACATATAGTGCAATAGAAATTATTGATTCAATAATGCCAAATATTGTGTAACAACAATTATTGATAAAGTACTGTGCAATAGCCATTTTATTAATTCAATAATATGAACACAGTACAATACCGTGTGTTACTGTAAAATACCGTGTGTTACAGTAAAATACCATAAAATGTCATACAATACTATTATTTTATCACCAAATATTTTAACAGCTAAAAGTGACAATATCGTTGACCATTTTTATTTAAAAAGGTTAATTCTGTCGTTTTCTATATCCGATAATATTTCGTTGTGGGGCCCACCAATAATTGGTTATTTCGGCGCCGCCGTACGAATCGAATATTCTCTAATAAATATAATTTGTATATAACATCCTTAACTTGTAACTTTTATCAATAGAACACCTTACTATTTCATATAGTATATGAAAAAAATTAATTTTTATTCAATAAAAGTCGAGGTCTTACAAACGCAACCTAAACCTCTGCCTAAAACATTGCTGTAGATGACAAAACCTCCTGATCCTGATAGTATGGTTAGAACAGGAGCTGAAGTTTTTGAAGTATCAAACTCAGGTATTGTTCATGATCTTTATGACTC
Organism: Hedera helix; assembly: GCA_947179155.2. Taxonomy (NCBI): domain Eukaryota; kingdom Viridiplantae; phylum Streptophyta; class Magnoliopsida; order Apiales; family Araliaceae; genus Hedera; species Hedera helix. The sequence goes on from OX359278.1 coordinate 31,656,497, forward strand.
TTGGAGTATATGATAATGTCATCAATAAAGACAACCACAAGAAGAATTAGATATTCCTTGAATATCTGATTCATCATGTCCATAAAAACTGCAGGAGCATTGGTTTGTCCAAAATGCATGACTAAGAACTCATAATGCTCGTAGCGAGTTTTGAAATCAGTCTTTAGAATGTCAACAGCTTTAACCTTTAACTAATGATATCCATAATGAAGATCAATCTTCTAGAAATATTGAGCATCGTACAGTTGATCAAACATGTCATCAATTCGAGGATATAGGTACCTAGTGTTTATGGTGACGTGATTTAACTCACAATAATTAATGTACAGTCTTATACTCCCATTCTTCTTCTTGACAAAAAGAACAAGAGCACCTTAAGGCGATGCATTCGGATGTATGAAGCAAGGATCCAACAATTCATGTAGTTAGACTTTTAACTGTTGAAGTTCAATGGAAGTCATTTAGTATGTAGCTTTGAAAATAGGCTTAGTGTTAGATTCAAGATCAATATAGAATTCAATTTCACGATTTGGGGGTAAGCTAAGAAGTTACTCGGGAAACACATTAATTTTTTTATTAACAATAGAAATATCATTCAAGTCTTATGTATTTTTTTTATAAAATCAGTGACATGTGTAAGGTCCCAACTTTTATGAAAAAAAATTAAAAAAATAAATTATATTATTGTTCAGAATAGTAAGATGTTATATTGATAAAAGTTAAAAGATAAGAATGTTATGTGCAAATTATATTATGTAAGAGAATATTCTATTTGTCGAAAAATATTCATTTTGTCGGAAAATATTTAATCCGTACGACGGCGCTGAAATAACCAATCATTGGTGGACTCCACAAGGAAATATTGTCGAATATAAAAAATGACAGCATTAACCTTTTTAAATAAAAATGGTCAACGATACTATCACTTTTAACTGTTAAAATACTCAGTGCAAAAAGAATAGTAGCACACGGTATAACACAATAGCACATGATAATATGGTATTGCGTAGTGTTTCATATTATTGATCTCATAAAGTGGCTATTACACTGTATTCATCAATAATTGTTGTTACAGAGAATTTTACATTATTGAATCAATAATTGCTATTACACTATAGTTTATATTATTGATCAAATAATTTTTATAGTAGCTCATACACTGTATTAAACTAATAATTATCACAGTAAAGTGTTCTTACATATTTTTTTATTGTTATCATTACTTTAATTATCGTATTCCTTTGATAGCTGATATTTTGGAGAATAATTATAGAATAAGACAAACTTTTAATGTAGAAAGTAATTTTGATAAAAGAAACTGGATCACGTGATGATATAATGCGGGAGTCTAAAAAGGTAAGAAGAAAAAAAATGGATGAAAAAACATGGAAATTTTTTTGAGGTCATTTAAATAATATGTTTACTCTTTATTGTCTAGCAGGAAGAAATTTGTATATAGGGGGGGGGGGGGAAGGTATAATGGTATATGAAAGGAAATAGTAAATAGTGGGGTGGGGTGGGGTGGGGTGGGGGGGGGGGGGACCTAAATTGGATGGTAGGAAGAAAAGGACTCAGGAAAGAAGGAAAACAAAAGAAATAAGTGAATGAAAAATGACAGGTCAGGAAACGTGGGGAGAAAAATTAGGAAAAAGTGGGGGTTTTGGATGGTAAATGAAGGTTACTATAAAAGGGGGACCCCAGTAATGAATTCCTCACACTTTTCTTCTTATACTGATATATTGAGAGTATACTTATAGTATAGTAAGGTTACTCTGAGTGTTGATAAAGCCAAAAGGAATGCAAGAATTTTTCAAGTGAGTCTTTTCTTTAAATATAATATTTGCACAAATACCATTTTACACTGTATTAACAAATCTTCTTTTATAACTCTTCCGTTAGAAGATTTATTTTGAAAAAACTTATTTTAGATAAATTATTTTGAAAAACTTCATTTAGAAGATTTTATTTTGAAATATTATTTCTTTCAAAAACTATTTTGAAGTTATTATATTTTATTCTGTAAACTACACAAATTTATTATATAAACACTTTTCATAATTTCATAATATACGGGTTATTGTACACCATGAAATTTATATGTGATAGTTACTAATTAAATTATATATAATTATTGATTGATCAATTTCATAAAAAATAGTATCCAGTCACGTGATAAGGTAAGAGATATATTTTTCTTTTATACTCTTAAACTTACTATGGTAAGTATTGTTTGGTAAAATTTTCTGAAATAATTAATAGTTTTCGTTTCATCTAAAGATCATTTCACCCGAATCTTTCTATTTACCTAAACCTTTTCATTAAACTTTAACCATTGTTTTGACTATGAAATTTTGAATATCATTATTGAATTTGACTCCACATCATGTTGACAATTTAGACATTATTTGACTCTATACAAAGTTAAATTTATAAACTTCAAATGTCTATTATTTATCCTATTATTCTCTTTCTTCTGTTCATCACATTATTGTTATTTATTCTAATAATCATGAATCAAGTTATTATGAATATCTGTAGCCTGTGGCATAGATGATATAATTGGTTAATGTCTTTAGCCTGAGACAAAGACGATATTATTGTTGAATGACTTTTAGGGTACGTGGTGAAAGTTCTCTTTGGTCTGGGGCAAAGAAGAACTGTTATTTGACATAATCATAACTAGTAGTGTTTCAGATGATAAAAGTTGTTGATGATTTTTCTGAAAAAGAGAAGTTAGTAGACATAATAGTCTACATGATTCTTCTAATGGATTGTTTATTCCGCTGCAGATATTTGTTGAAGACTTATTGTCTATTATATTCTATCATTTCGCTGCAGTTGTTGATCTAAAATTTGTTGTTTATTGTATTCTATTAAGAACTCATCACTATTGAAGACTATTGATAATTTATTCATCAATATCTTAGTCATGATATTCTTTTTGTTTCATTGTTCTTCAACAGGAGATGAGAGAGTAGCTGGGTCTAGCCGGGTAATGAAGTAAAGGTCCAAGTGATAGCTGTAGTGGTCTTCACATATTATAAAATAGTATGACAATAATAGTGAAGAGTTAATTATGTATTATTGAGCATTGTATTGTTGTACGTGTACTTTATTGTAATAGTTGTTATGTATTTTAACGACTCAAGTTTGTTCTGTATAAGCCCAAATTTGGGGGCGTCACAACATGAGCTAAAAAGGCTTGACATCCATTTTTTTTTAAATAAACGATTCACTTTATGGTTAGAAATGACAATTATATATTTCAATGATTTGGTTGCTTGAATTTGCATGACAGGTTGATTAAAAATATGAAAACTAATGATCTTTTAGAAATAATTAATTTTAGCATGATGGTTAGTTAACCAATCAATTCCTAAAATCACATCAAATTTATGCATTTGCAAAGAAATAAGATCAACGGGTAATGTGAGGATGTTGATTTGAACTAAGTAAGATTTATAGACAGTAGATGTAATAGTTATTTTTCCTAATGGAGTTTCAACTGATAAGTCAAAATTTAAATTTTCAGGAGTAAAGTTCAAACGTTGAGCACATGTAGATGAGATAAAAGAATGAGTATAGCTAGTATTTAACAGGGCATAAACTTCACAAGAGTTTATGAGTAGCTTACCGACTATCATCTCATTTGGGTTCCGTGCCCTTTAGGATCTCACAACAAAAGCTCTCTCCTGAACCACATATTTTTTCTTGTCCGTGCTAGCTTTTGGGGCCATCATTGCAGCTGAACTTAATTTTGTAACAGGACAAAATTACTTTATGCGACCTTCCTTTCCACAACTGTAACACAACTTAGGCTATTAAGTACATTTCTAGCTGATATGACCCTCCTGAATACAGTTATAACATCTCACTGGTGCTCGATCCCCTCCCCTTGAAACTGGTGCCGGTATTGATGCACTTCCATAATTATTGTTAAATCTCTTTCTCTTAAAATTATTCGTGCTCGATTCCTTTCTTCTATTATCTGGGCCATGATTAACATCAAAGTGGTTACCATTTCTAGCATGATAATTACCTCCCCGCTAGTTATCGTTGTTTCAGTGATTGTTGTTGTTGCTATAATTTCTTTTTCTCAGTCGGTTATTGTAATGCCCTAAAATTTTCACGTCATTATTAATTTAATTTTTAATGAGTTAGTTTTACGAGATTATTTAAATTCTTTTATGTGATTAATTAATTACGTGATTAAATGATTATATGATTAATTGTAAAAGTTAATTAAAGGGAGTCACTAATAGTTTAATTAAATTAGTGAACAAACCCTAAAATTTTAATATCAAAAGAATTAATAAGTTGTCACTAATTAAATATTTAATTAAATTAAATAACCAATCATTGAATTATATTTAATGGCTAGTGTTAAATTAAATGGACTTGATTAAATAATAGTCCAAGTCATTTAATAGGAGTCCATTGGGTATTAAATGAAGTCCAAAGCATGAGCCAACTTGGAATTAATTGTGTAACTTATTATTTATTAAAAGAGTTAACATGTGACAATCTTTTGGGACACAAATCCCCAAACCTGCCGTGGAATAGGAGGAGAGAGAATAGCTAATTGAGTGTATGGGTTGCTGGGCTGTTAAGTCAGTATATTGTCCCAAATCAGAGGTGACCGGCATGGGGTCCGTTACTGTTAACGACTAATCTAATAATTTATCTTTGCGTGTGTGTACAATCTTTCGAGCTCAGTCAGCGACCCTACTCTGCCGAGTACAGCCTAAAGTGGCGATTTCTAGGTATGACTGAAAGACGGGTTGGTAAAATTTCCACCTAAACCTCAGTAATCAACGGGTAATGATTTTCTATAAATAGAGATCATGTTTTCTCTTGGAAAAGCTTGTTGAGTTATTAAATACTGATAGGGTTAAATTATACGATATTTTTATGCCCTAATACTTAGTTTTTATATTTATTGTATGCTTAAATGTTTAATTATTTAGCTTATTTTGGTTTTAATAGGTTTTATAGGATTTTAGTTAATTTATGTTAATTTAGGTAATTTTATAGTATTTTTATGGTTCTTTTTATTTATGTGTTTTTATTTATTTTTAGTGTTTTAGGTGTTTTATTTATTATTATGTGTTTTTAGGATTTTTAGGATTTTTATATTATTTTTATTTATTTTTAATTAATTTATATTTATTTTTGTAGGAAAAATAAGCTTTGGGGGCAAATTTGTAAATTCAGCAAAACCGGAGGGCCACAGTGCAAATTCCGCAAGACTCTGAGGCTAAAATGGTAATTAAGCAGCACCGGTGGCATTTCTGTGCTTTTGGCGCCGTTGCCGGGGAATGATCTTCATTTAATTTTGTGCTTTTGTAAATATTAATTTAATTTAGTAATTATTCGTAGTTTTTTTTTTATTTTTCTAGTTTTCATATTTTATTTGAGTTGTGCAGGTTGAAGATGGAAATCATGGCTAGGAATCGAACTTTGAAAGAGTTTGCGGCCCCTGATTTGAATCAACAACCTTTAAGCATAATTTTTCCAAATGTAGATGCTAACATTTCCTTTGAATTAAAATCAGGTCTAATCCATCTATTGCCAAATTTTCATGGCCTTGCAGGTGAAGATCCTCACAAATATTTAAAGGAATTCCATATGGTGTGCACAAGTCTGAAACCTTCTGGAGTGACTGAAGAGCAAATCAATCTAAAAGCTTTTCCATTTTCCTTAAAGGATTTGGCTAAGGATTGGCTCTACTACCTACCCTCCGGAAACATCACCACATGGGAAGAGATGAAAAGACTATTCTTGGCAAAATATTTTCCAGCTTCAAGGGCAGCCAATATTAGGAAAGACATTTGTGGTGTGAGGCAGAACCATGGAGAATCTTTGTACGAATATTGGGAACGTTTCAAGAAACTATGTGCAAGCTGCCCCCACCATCAAATCAGCGAGCAACTCCTCATCTAATACTTCTATGAAGGAGTCATGTCTACTGATAGGAGCATGATCGATGCTGCCAGTGGAGGAGCTTTGGTGGACAAAACGCCCGAAGCTGCAAGGAACTTAATTGCAAACATGGCTGCTAACTCCCAACAATTTGGCACTAGACTTGATTTTTCATTCAAAAATGTTAATGAGGTAAATATTTCTTCACTTGAGCAACGAATTAATAGTCTAACCTCCGTTGTTCGTCAAATGGTTGTAGGTAGTATGCAACAAGTGAAAGCTTGTGGAATTTGCGTGGTCGTAGGACATACGACGGATATGTGCCCCACTCTTCAAGAGGAGTCCCACGAACAAGTGCATGCAGTAGGTGGTTTCCCTGGTCAACCACAAAGGAGATATGATCCTTATGCGAACACGTACAACTCAGGTTGGAGAGATCATCCGAATTTCAGCTATGGAAATCCACAAGGGAATTCGTCTGCGACTCAAAAGTTCTCAAGCTACCAACAATACAAGCAGCCATATCCTAACAAATAACAGGGCCAAACATCTGATTCTCATATGTCTTTTGAGGATATAATTACACAATTTAGCACTAACACTTTGCAATTTCAACAGGAAACGAAGGCCAATATACATAATTTAACTACACAGATGGGACAAATGACAAGTGCCGTCAGTAGATTGAAGGCGCAAAATTCTGAAAAAGTACCCTCGCAAACAATTGCGAATCCAAAAGCAAATGTTAGTGCAATCACGTTGAGAAGCGGTAAAGAGATCGAAACTCCAACAAAGACAGAGTCTGCGCCAAAAGAGCAAAGCAAAACAGGAATGGACAACAAGGAGGTAGACAACAGTCAAGAGGATGACAATGTTCTAGTCAACAATGGTACTCCTAAGCATAAATTTCCACCTCTCTCTGAGTATAAATCGGTACCCCCTTTCCCTCATGCTTTAACAGAAAAAAGGACATACGAGAAAGACTCAGACTTATATGAAACTTTTCATCAATGCGAGGTCAAAATTTCATTATTAGATGTTATTAAACAAGTACCTCGTTTTGCTAGATTTCTGAAAGAATTGTGTACACACAAGAGAAAACAAGCACTTAAAAGATATGAAAAAGTAGGAAAAAATGTTTCTGCCGTAATTCAAAGAAAACTCCCTACAAAGTGTCAAGATCCAGGAATGTTTACTATCCCTTGTAAGATAGGAGACACGAGATTTGAAAAGGCTATGTTAGATCTAGGAGCATCTATTAATGTCATGCCATATTCTATATATGCTTCTTTGCAACTTGAACCTTGAAATAGAACTGGTACTGTGATTCAGTTGGCTGATAGGTCTAACACTTATCCTAAAGGTATAGTAGAGGATGTTCTTGTGCAAGTAGATAATTTAATTTTTTTTGCTGATTTTTATGTGCTTGATATGGAAAACGGTGATCAAAATGCTCATATTTTGTTGGGAATACCTTTTTTAAAGACTTCCAAAACTAAGATCGATGTTCATAGTGGTACACTGACAGTGGAGTTTGATGGCGAAATTGTTAAATTTAATATTTTTGATGCCATGAAATGTCATAATCCTGTTTACTCTGTTGATGTGATTAATTCTTTAGCAGCAAAAGTTTCTAAAACTGATGGAAATGATGAATTGAAAACGACATTTAGTCCGAATCTTGGGAAAGAGAAAGAGGAGTTAGTCTTGAGTGTTGATTTAAAGAAAACTGTTGCGGCTGTGAATGATTCTCCGAACACAGGTAATGATCCATATTTTGACTTACCAGTCCCTAACAAGAAATCTTTACCTTTTGTTTTGCAGGATTACATTCCAGATTTGAAGCATCTTCCTACTCGTCTCGAATATATGTTCATTGAAGAGGGAGTAGAACCTTCATATCCACTGCAAGGAAGTTTTAACAAGACTATGATAAATGGAGTAAAGATGGATGAAATGGTCAAAATTCAAGAGGAAGGAGTAACGTAGTGTTTAAGCATGCTATCGAGCCGATGACAATAAACAAAGGCGCTGCTTGGGAGGCAACCCAAGAAAAAAAAGATTTGCATTTCTTTTTCTTTTTCTTTTTATATTTATTTGTGCATTTTTCTTTGCATTTTACTTTACATTGGGGACAATGTAAATTTTAAGTGTGGGGGAAAGGATTTAGGATTTTTGTTATTATTTTTGTTATTTTTAGGTCATATTTTGAAAATTTTAGGAAATTTTAAAAATTTTGAAAATTTGAATTTTGTGGGTATATTCACTGCAAACCCTCACGAGACAAAACTCGTCCACTTGGGGTAACCTTGGGATTTAAAGGCTTGTTACATATGCTAAGTGTAACCGTGTTTCCTACGAAAATGGGTTAGTTTTATTTTATTTTTAGGATGAGTCACTTGAGCAATGAATTAATTGGATTTTAAATTTTTAGCCAATGATAAAATTTTGGTTTTTATTTAATAACTCTTGGAAAATGGATAAATTTTTTGCTTAATTTGAATTTTGGACTTCTTATTGATTATTACTTTGTTTGAGATTTTTTAAATTTTTTATGCACTTATATCCATTTGTTTGAGCTAGTTTTAATTTAGAGAAAGTTTATATGGTTAAATGCTTATGAAAGATATTTTTGAACTCTATATATTATTTGATCATTATTTAAAGTGAAATATAAGACAAAATATAATTTGAAGGAGATGATTTAGGTAATTTTTTCTAGGATTATTATTGACAAAAGAAAAAAATTATGTTGTGGGTTGAGAAGTAGCGTAAAACGCACTCACTCATAAACACATGAAAAGCGATAAAGAGCGTAAAACGCACCCGCTGGTGAGATGGAGCATAAAATGCACTCACCGTGTGAAAAAATGAAGAAAGAAAAAAATGGGATGGAGCATAAAATGCACCCATTAAAAGAAAAAAAAACATGAAAGAAATATTTGAAAAAAATTTGATATTGATAATCCTAGTGTGCTTCATTAATTAAAAACCTTTTGATCTTCTGATTATATTGTCTATATTAACTGAAAGTGATGTGAAAAATAAATATTTTGAGTTTTATTATATATCTTTTATAAGGTAATTAATGACCGAAACTTATCTGAATTTTGATTAGTTTGATACATTTGGACACACACACACACACAAAAAGTCTTGAGTAAAGTAAGATTGATATGTTAAAGTTATAGATTTTGAATGATTTTGAAATTTTCTTTGAGTTATCGTTTAAAAATCTTTGAGGCTGATGTTGAAATTTATATTGATTTATTGCTCAAGTAAGTTGTTTGGTTATTAGTTTTATTTTATTAGTTTTTATTTTTGTTTTGCCCGAGGACGAGCAAAAAGCTAAGTGTGGGGGTATTTGATAGGGTTAAATTATACGATATTTTTATGCCCTAATACTTAGTTTTTATATTTATTGTATGCTTAAATGTTTAATTATTTAGCTTATTTTGGTTTTAATAGGTTTTATAGGATTTTAGTTAATTTATGTTAATTTAGGTAATTTTATAGTATTTTTATGGTTCTTTTTATTTATGTGTTTTTATTTATTTTTAGTGTTTTAGGTGTTTTATTTATTATTATGTGTTTTTAGGATTTTTAGTATGTTTATATTATTTTTATTTATTTTTAATTAATTTATATTTATTTTTGTAGGAAAAATAAGCTTTGGGGGCAAATCTGTAAATTCAGCAAAACCGGAGGGCCACAGTGCAAATTCCGCAAGACTCTGAGGCTAAAATGGTAATTAAGCAGCACCGGTGGCATTTCTGTAATTTCCGGAAAAAGATACGACCGTGCAATGCGCGGGGATGGACTGCTGAGCATCGAAACGACGCCGTTTCATCACAGCGTACGCGCAATGCGCGCGGTCACGAAACAGTAGCAGGAACCGGAGAAAAACGGCGTCGTTTTGAGGCCAGGACCGTGCAATGCGCGCGGGCTGGTGACACGGTCGGTTACTGTAGGGAAGGACGCGTTTGTTTGGCGCGTTAATTCTCCCAAATCAGATTATTTCGTGAATTTGCTACTTTTTGATTCCAAATTGGATTTTAATTCCAACTAGGGTTAGAATAATAATTATTTTTCTTTTTCTTTTATTTTTATTTGTATTTTAAATCCTATTAGAGTTTGGAAAGAGTAATTCCAACTAGGTTTAGGAGGTTTATGGAGCCTATAAATAGAGGGCTTGAGACACATTGTAAGACACAACTCTCATTAGAATAAAAATTCTCTCTTTTATTATTTAGTATTCTTTAGTATTATGAGTAGCTAAATTCTTTTTCTTGGTTTAAGTGATTGAAGCCATCAAGATTTATACACTGTGAGATCTAATTTATTTTAATTGTTCAATTTATATTTTGATTATTGAATATTTTTCTATGCTTAATTTTATGATTAATTTGTTTAATTGCTAGGAGTACTACTAGTTTATTATTCATATTAATCTACTTCTATTTGTGAAGCAACTAAGTTTAATAATTGTTTTGCAGATCAAAAGATTATTTTATCTTAGGAAGAATATTCATCTAAATTAAATGCAAACACGTGGCTTGTGTTGTTTAGTTCAACGATCTCTCTAATTCTTTATGCTGCTATTAAATTAAATCTTTAGCACGTGCCGGGGGTTGTTTAATAGTAAGGGTATTTAGACCAAGTGGCTCTACTTATCTAAAATTAAGGAGAGAGGAGAAAAACTATTCCACCTGCGAGTAGTTCTTTCTACGGTGAATCTTTAAAATATTAATTGATTTATTTTTGCATCAGTGATCAGTTGTAAATTCTTGATGGTGGATATTAACTTAAACTAATGCTTTTTCTCATCATTTATTTCATTAAATTACTTGCATAATTATTTTAGTTAATTTTATTTAAATTAATCATTCTCTGTGGGATCGACTCTTGCTTACACTACTACATATTTATTTTTTCAAAGTAAGATTTTATTTTTGGGTGCTTGCGACATCACACCAAATACTGATGCAAGAGAGTCATTGTGAGCTCCGAATTATAGAGGGAGTGTAGTGAGTGAGATATATAACAAGGAAGCCATCGAAAAGTTGAGTAAAGTATCCAATAGTGGTAACTGTGAAGTAGATGTCCTCGAATTACATCACCTACTTCGGGAAAAAAAGAAGAACAACAACTAGGCACCCATTTCGTTTCAAACCAGCTTTAAGATATAAATAATTCTGTTTAATATCTTAAGGAAGTTAGTTATTATTCCATATTATGTTAAAATGGGTTGTTGTGGTTACTTGCTGTTGGGAGGAATTTGTTATGAAGAACCATGACGAGTCCAATATATATAAGCTATATAATGGATGTGAAGTAGTCTGTGTTCATGTCAACCTATTAAAGAAGCCAGTAGAATTACCAAGTAATGATAAACTGTCTAAAAGAATCAAAAGAGTTAATATGTTCACTATTGTGTTTCAAACTGAAATCTGAAAGCCTTCGGTTATCGTAGCATGGCCTCGACCAAAGCCTTCGGCTACCGTAGAGTGGCCTTCGGCCGAGCCTTCGGCTAGCGTAGAGTGTGAAAGTAGTATGCCCTCAAGCTAATCACATTTGATGTGATAAGCATATACTTTGTAATCTTGTTCATTTATTAATAAAAGTATCAAGGCATTTCTTTATTCATGATTAATTACTTGAATTAATCAAATGGATAAACCCATAGTTTTTGTGCAATGCTTTTAGAACCATGATGAGGATCATGCTAATGAGATCTAAATTCAAGATAGCTCAAAACTAAAATTGTTCCTAATCGTTGGATCACTAAAAAGGGGATTAGTAGATCCGGATATATTGGTACATACTATGCTTGCTCTTATGAAGATGATGATTGATCTCATAATCATTTGTGTAGAGACATTAAAGCAAGTATGTAGGTGCTTATTAGAGAATAAGTTCACTGAACGTGACTCGCTCAAGGAACACCTAATGGAGTTTTACTTGTCTGTCAATAGGAGTTCCTTATGTGATAGTCGTACAAGTGATCCTTGGACTTGAGATCATCATAGTATCTTGTGTGTACTAAGTTATAGTTTGACATATTCCTTAAGACCTATTGGTATATCAAAGGATATGATTGGGTATGATAAGGTACACATGGAGATAGATGAATGATCAACAAAGGATCTACCACTTCCAGTAAAGGGAGAGAATGTCCTATGCGATTCAATAAGTGACAACTCAGAAATCCTTGGCTAGGGTTGAATGGAATTAGAAAAGAGTTTTTAATTTACATTAACTAGAGTTGTGTATTTGTGAATTGAAATACATATAATCAAATAAATAAGACTTGACAGAAATTCCGTGTCTTATATTTGATTGGGACATTGTGTAGTAGAAGGATTGAATTGTACGGTAACTATTTGCTGAAATGTTCTTTTACGATTAAATGTTGAAATCTCTATTATCTGGAAAGTCGACTAATCGCTAAGGGGGCTTACCCTTATTGTGGAATAATTATTTATTCTGAATTAAAGAGTTAATTCGTAATAAATAAATTAGAATTGTTCTAATTTATTTATTATACAACCGGTTTAATATGGAGAACCTAAAGGGTCACACCGCAAAAGAGTAATATTTATTTTAGAAGTGGATGGCATAATTGTAGTAATAAATTAAGTATATTTAATTTATACTATGGTGATAGAATAAATTAAATAGCTTAATATTTATAATTCAGTATTTTAGAAATACTAATTATAAATTAATAAGAGGAATTTTATTATTATTATTATTACTAGTATTATTATTTAGTTCCTAAATGGTTTAGGAATTAATTAATAAGTAATAATATTATTATTAAATAATTAAGTTCCTAAATAGTTTAGAAATTATAATTATAATAATTAATTAAGTTACTAAATGGTTTAGTAATTAATTAATAAGTAGTAATATTGTTATTGGTAAATAATTAAGTTCCTAAATAGTTTAGGAATTATAATTGTAATAATTAATTAAGTTACTAAATGGTTTAGTAATTAATTAATAAGAAGTACTCTCATTATTAAATAATTAGATTCCTAAATGGTTTAGAAATTGTAATTAATTAATTTAGTTCTTAATTAGATTAGGAATTAAATTAAAACCCTAATCCTAAATAGTTTAGGAGGGTTGACTAGATCTATAAATAAGAGGAGTCTTATCATAGATCAAGGTTACACACTCTTTCATTAGAATAGAGAGAGTACTCCATAATTCTCTAGATCTAAGAGTTAGAGAGAAAGAGAGAATTAGGGCTAGCCACCCATGGTTTAGAGAAACCAAGATCCACTTCTTTAATTCATAGTTCTCTTGGTGGATCACCTCTAGAGGCTCAACACTTGGGGAGCTAACATTGATCCGTGGAATCTAATCCGTGAATTTGAAGAAGAACGTGATGGATCAAAGGGAGATGAACTTGTACCCGTGGAAGCTTGGTTCTACAAAGGTATAAATTCTTTTATCCTTCCTAAATTAATAATAGTCGCATAAGAAAGATCCGGGTTATTGGTTTGTACAAAAATTTTAAAATCTGATTTTCTTGCTTCCGTTGCGCTTATATAATTTGATTATATGTATGCCATATTTTTGCAAACCAATAGTGACATCAAGAGCCAAACTTATGCGAATTATTAATTGTTTTAATTTCATATATATATGGGTATGTGTTTAGAACAATTTATTGGGCATAATTTGTTGTATAGAATCATGGGTATTGAAAATCAATTGCAAAAATCGTGTTTTGAAAAAAAAAAAAAAAAAAAAAGGGAAAAGCAACAAAGCATGGTTTCCGAATTGGGTAGTATATATATATATATATAATATACGCTAGTAAGCGTCCGAAATCGTGGCTTTATATATATAATATATTTTATCTGAAATCGTGGCTTTGTATGTGATTACCATACAAAAAGCTATGTATTCAACAATGTTTTTTTTTTTTTGCACCACTGCTTTTCGGATTGGAATGTATAAAGGTGCTGCTTGATTGCTTTTAATAAGTGACAACCTTTTGGGACAAGCTTTATACAAAAATCTGTGGCTTGTATATATAACATATATATATAATACACGGTTATTATATAATTATATATATATATATATTATTTAGCCAAACAGTTTGGTAATTTTATACAGATTTTAAAATTTCAAAATAAAAAGTTTATTTTGGATAATTTTAAAATAATAAAAAATAAATAGTTTATTTTTAAATAATTTTATAATTAAAATAAAAGGTTTATTTTAAATATAAAATTGGATTTCATACAACTTTAAATTGCCCATTAAATAATACCAATACATATATGGAATGTTTTATTTAATTCATAAGATGAATATTATTTATTAATATATATGTTGATATATATGATAATAAATGAGATTGATTATGGACTATTGACCAATGTGATTGGATTTAATTTTAATTAAATGCATGAATGAATTAGTTTTTAATAAATGGGGTCTGCGTACCTCGTCTTTCTAATTTTTCTTATGTAAAATTCTATCTCCCTCCTATGTACTTCCCCTTGACTGTTGATCAATGTTTCTATTTATTGTAAATAATTTGTAATAGGATTAGTTAGAATTATTTTGAAGAATTGGAGCAAAGGAGCAAGGAGCGCATGAAGACTCGTTTGTAATGGAGCCCGAATTTAAATGTAATAGTTACATTTAATTTAATTTATTCTTGCACCCTAGGTTTGACCAATTGGTTTATTTGGTGGCTCGAATAAACCAAACTAGAATAAAAGTTCATAATCAATCCAAGTAGAATATAGTATTCTATATGTGCATGCTTATTTATATATATTATATATTATCAAACATGCTTCGCATGTTAATTAATATGACGCGTATTTTATATATATATGTGCATGTGCGCTAAACAAGATGAGACAATTAATATTAATAAACCCCTCATGATGTAGAATAAATATTATTTATAAAATGAATTAAAATGTTTAATTCATGAATTAAAGGAGTTTAATTCAATTAAATAAAATTAGAATTGTTCTAATTTATTTATTCTACTACTCATAATATTAAGTTGTAACGTTCAAAGATATTTATTAAAAATATCAAACGTCGCCTTCTAGCATGATAAAAAGATAGAGTATCAAATAGTCAATATACGTTTGTTGTGCACACACAAGGCTTATATCGATTATTTAAGATGTTGTTTTATCACATTTGATGCTTATAAAGGAATTGAACATTACTGTTTTGTTGTGCACACACAAGGGCAATATTTTTTCTCTTCACTTATATGGAAGTGCTAGGTTTGACTTAACTTAGATAATTTTGATTTGGATGTGCACACACATGATTATAATAATCTAAGAGGCAAAATACAAAGGAGTTACATGTTGATGTAATTGACAAGGAGTTGTCTACCTATTGAATAAACTATAGTTTTTTGTGCACACACAAGGCTGTACTTATGTCGATATGATCCTTATTCTCACTTGTAAATCTTTAGCTAGATTTGCCGAACTATATAAGGAGGGTAATATAGTTTGATGAAAATAGTGGGAGACACCATTTTAAATAAAGACCTAATTTATTTTGGTAATTATTAAACCGAATGCATGTTAATGTTGTTATTAATTCACTTAAAAAATATTGTTATGTTTAATTCACTAACACTGCATAGCATAATGTATGCTAACAATTAATCGAACCGAATTGTTCGAATTGATTAAACAAATTTGAGAATAGTTCTCAATGCTGAAAAGCTTGCAAATATCCTTAATTTGTTTATTCCTACAAACGTAGTAGACTAAGCCTCTGAGGAAGAGATTGCTATTGTAAATGGCAAGATGATGCAAATGTGGCTCGATGCATCATGCTCGCATCCATAAGTATCGAGTTACAGCGTCAACACGAGAAAATGGATGCACTTACTATATTGCTGCACATTCAATAGTTGTATGGCGAGCAAATTAGATCAACTAGATATAAGATATCTAAGGAGCTCTTTCGATCTATAATAACCAATGACACTACAGTAAAAGACACATGTCCTAAAGATGATCAATTGGATTGATCAATTAGGACAACCAGTTTTGTCAAGGATGGAGAGTTGAGTCAAGATTCGATCTTGCAGTCACTCACTGACTCTAATTCACAATATGTTGTGAACTGCAAACATTAATAAGCTAGAAGTCAGTTTAACTGATTTGCTTAAATATGTTGAAGACTGTTGAGAGTCACTTTCCTTCCTAGAAAAACCAAATCTTACTTGTAGATGAATCTTCTAAGCGGAGGAAGATGGCCAAAGGTATTTCTGAGGAGTCAGAAAGAGTAGAAGGCAAAAGAAAGGCTAAACAAATGATATAAATAAAAGTGATCCTGAGGGCAAATGAGTTTGCTTTCATTGCGATAAGCTGGGACACTGGAAGAACAACTGCAAGAGAGTTGTAGTAGTTAAGTAGAAGAAGTTTAGTGAAACTTCAGCTACAGATATAGATTTGTTCATAATGAAATAGAACTTTCTATAAGTTAAGTTTCTACTTAGGTATTAGATACTGGATGGTGGTCTCACATATGCAAGTCGTTGCAGAGACTAAGCAGAAGTAGAAAGCTAAACAAATGATAAGTAATCCTGTGCTGGGGAATGAAACAAATGTTGTTGCATTAGCCATGGAAACTTATAGTTTAGCACTGCCTACGGGCAAGCCTATTAAGTTAGTAAGTTTTTACAAGGTTCCAGTTCTTAGAAACATTATTTCAGTTCCATGTGATGACAATGAATGTTTTTTTGACATTATAATAATGAACAATCGTTGTTCTGTTTATAATGATAATGTTTTATTTAGAACTGGTTGATTACTTAATAGATTTTGTATACTTGACTTATATGAAAAATATTCCAATTTGAACAAACTAAAAGCAAATAGATGATATGAATCATACCTTCATGCAATACTGTTAACTCGGTCATGCTAATGAAACAAGACTAAAACAAGTTGTATAAAGATAGGCTTTTAGAGCTTTTGATTATGAATCAAATACAACTTGTGAACCTTGTATCATGGATAATATGACTAAATCTCCATTTAGTGGACATGGAGAGCGAGTTACGGAGTTGTTAGAGATGGTACACACAGTGGTGTGTGGGACCTATGACAACAAATGCAAGAGGAGGGTATTCATTCATTATTTTCACTAATGATTCTAGATTTTGATATATGTATTTAATGAAATATAAATCCAAATCGTTTGAAACGTTCAAAGAATTCAAAAGTGAAGTAAAGAAACTAAATGTCAAAAGTATTAAAGTTCTTCGATTAGATCGAGAAGGGAATACTTAAAGCAGTAAGTTTTTAGATCATCTCAAGCGAAATGGTATTCTCACAATGGACATGGTGATGATCCATAATGAGTATTATCGATCTTCCAGTATCCTTCTAGGGTTATGCTCTAGAAACGATCGCATATCTACTAAATAAGATACCTTCAAATTCCGTCCCTAAGACTTTATATGAGTCATGGATAGGGAGGAAACCAAATATTAAGCATGTTAAGATTTGAATTGTTCAGCTTATGTCAAAAGGTTTGACAAAGATAAGCTAGGGACATGATCTGATAAGTGTAAACTTATGGGATATCCTAATGAAAGTTTAGGGTATCACTTCTATAATCCGACTAACTAAATGGTGTTTGTTTGAAACACGTTGCCTTATAGGAAAATGAGTTTTTTCTTAAAGGGTTAGTGGGAGTAAAATAGATCTTGAAGAAGTTCAAGAACCACAAAACACTACAGATAAAATGAAGGAATCTTTACAAGTAGATAAACCTATTGTACCACAACCAAGTCGTAAATCTGGTTTAGTACCAAAGATACCTGAATGGTATGGATTCATCATAGATGATGATGATAAGGTACGCATCATAGTGGATGATGATCCAGATATATACGATGAGGTATGAGTGTTAGATACTCAAGAGAAATGGTCGATAACCATAAAATCCGAAATGGGTCTTTGGAGAAAGACTAAAGCAGATGGCTAGGTGGAAACCTATAAGATCTAACTAGTGGTAAAAAGATTTCAAACAAGGTCAATGAGTTGACTAAGATGAAATCTTTCACTAGTGAAAATACATATATCCATTCGGATTTTACTTGCAGTAACAGCTTACTATACAAAAGGATGTATGTATGATACAACCGAAAGAATTTATCTCCATATAGATGGAGCAAATCAAGTGTGTAAGTTACAACGATCCAATTATGGATTGGAGCAAGTTTCTCGAAGATGGAACATCCGTTTTGATGAGACAATCAAAAGAGTTTGATTTTATCAAAGACAAGGATGGACCAAGTATGTACAAAGGTTAGTGGGAGCACTGTGACATTCCTAGTATTATATGTTGATATAATATCAATAAAGAATGACATACCGATGCTACAATCAGTAAAGATGTGGTTGTCTAAAAACTTCTCCATTAAGGACTTGGGAGAAGCGTCCTAACATTCTATTTAGGATAAATGTCTATAGAGATAGATCATAAAGGATGCTCGGCTTAACCCAAGGGACGTACATTGATTCGTTGAAATGTACTAGACTTGATATTACTTATGTATAATAAGCAGATATCAGTTCAATTTTGGAGAAGAATATTAGAAAAGAGTTTCTAATGATGGGTCTGATATAAAACTAGAAGGTTTAACAAACTCAAGTTTGTTCAGACTAACAAAAATAACAACATATCCGTTTTCAGGTAATATGATTATCGTGAACGGTGCTGCAGTGAGTTGGAAAAGTTTCAAACAGCAAAGAGTTGCTGATTTAGTGACAAAAACATAGTAAATAACTATAAGTGAAGCTGCAAATGTGATTGTTTGGTTAAACAAGTTCATTACAGAACTTATAATGGTTCCTAACATTAAAGGAGTTTAATTCGCCAAGGAACCTAGGTCTCATCTGAAATCCAAACATGTGTTGCGGCACTTTTATATGATTAGATGAATCATTGAAAAGGAGACGACACCATAAAGATGGTAGACTCTTAGAACAACATTACAGATCCATTAACTAAAGCATTTACTAAGCAATTTGTACGCCACTTAGAGAAGAATGGTATAGGGATACCAAAGGGCGATTGGCTTTAGTGCAAGTGGGAGATTGAAAGTAGTATGCCCTCAAGCCAATCACATTTGATGTGATAAGCATATACTTTGTAATCTTGTTCATTTATTAATAAAAGTATCAAGGCATTTCTTTATTCATGATTAATTACTTGAATTAATCAAATGGATAAACCCATAGTTTTTGAGCAATGCTTTTAGAACCATGATGAGGATCATGCTAATGAGATCTAAATTCAAGATAGCTCAAAACTAAAATTGTTCCTAATCGTTGGATCACTAAAAAGGGGATTAGTAGATCCGGATAGATTGGTACATACTATGCTTGCTCTTATGAAGAGGATGATTGATCTCATAATCATTTGTGTAGAGACACTAAAGCAAGTATGTAGGTGCTTATTAGAGAATAAGTTCACTGAACGTGACTCGCTCAAGGAACACCTAATGGAGTTTTACTTGTCTGTCAATAGGAGTTCCTTATGTGATAGTCGTACAAGTGATCTTTAGACTTGAGATCATCATAGTATCTTGTGTGTACTAAGTTATAGTTTGACATATTCCTTAAGACCTATTGGTATATCAAAGGATATGATTGGGTATGATAAGGTACACATGGAGATAGATGAATGATCAACAAAGGATCTACCACTTCCAGTATAGGGAGAGAATGTCCTATGCGATTCAATAAGTGACAATTCAGAAATCCCTGGCCAGGGTTGAATGGAATTAGAAAGGAGTTTCTAATTTACATTAACTAGAGTTGTGTATTTGTGAATTGAAATACATATAATCAAATAAATAAGACTTGACAGAAATTCCGTGTCTTATATTTGATTGGGACATTGTGTGGTAGAAGGATTGAATTGTACGGTAACTATTTGCTGAAATGTTCTTTTACGATTAAATGTTGAAATCTATATTATCTGGAAAGTCGACTAATCGCTAAGGGGGCTTACCCTTATTGTGGAATAATTATTTATTCTGAATTAAAGAGTTAATTCGTAATAAATAAATTAGAATTGTTCTAATTTATTTATTATACAACCGGTTTAATATGGAGAACCTAAAGGGTCACACCGCAAAAGAGTAATATTTATTTTAGAAGTGGATGTCATAATTGTAATAATAAATTAAGTATATTTAATTTATACTATGGTGATAGAATAAATTAAATAACTTAATATTTATAATTCAGTATTTTAGAAATACTAATTATAAATTAATAAGAGGAATCTTATTATTATTATTATTACTAGTATTATTATTTAGTTCCTAAATGGTTTAGGAATTAATTAATAAGTAATAATATTATTATTAAATAATTAAGTTCCTAAATAGTTTAGAAATTATAATTATAATAATTAATTAAGTTACTAAATGGTTTAGTAATTAATTAATAAGTAGTAATATTATTATTGGTAAATAATTAAGTTCCTAAATAGTTTAGGAATTATAATTATAATAATTAATTAAGTTACTAAATGGTTTAGTAATTAATGAATAAGAAGTACTCTCATTATTAAATAATTAGATTCCTAAATGGTTTAGGAATTGTAATTAATTAATTTAGTTCTTAATTAAATTAGGAATTAAATTAAAACCCTAATCCTAAATAATTTAGGAGGGTTGACTAGATCTATAAATAAGAGGAGTCTTATCATAGATCAAGGTTACACACTCTTTCATTAGAATAGAGAGAGTACTCCATAATTCTCTAGAACTTAGAGTTAGAGAGAGAGAGAGAATTAGGGCTAGCCACCCATGGTTTAGAGAAACCAAGATCCACTTCTTTAATTCATAGATCTCTTGGTGGATCACCTCTAGAGGCTCAACACTTTGGGAGCTAACATTGATCCGTGAAATCTAATCGGTGAATTTGAAGAAGAACGTGATGGATCAAAGGGAGATGAACTTGTACCCGTGGAAGCTTGATTCTACAAAGGTATAAATTCTTTTATCCTTCCTAAATTAATAATAGTCGCATAAGAAAGATCCGGGTTATTGGTTTGTACAAAAATTTTAAAATCTGATTTTCTTGCTTCCGTTGCGCTTATATAATTTGATTATATGTATGCTATATTTTTGCAAACCAACAGAGTGGTCTCGGCCAAAGCCTTCGGCTATCGTTGAGTGGTCTCAGCCAAAGCCTTCGGCTATCGTAGAGTGACCGAGGTCAAGCTTTCGGCTATCGTAGAGTGGCCTTCGGCCAAAGCCTTTGGCTATCTTTGAGTGGCCTCGGCCAAAGCCTTCGGCTATCGTAAAATGGCCTTGGCCGCAGCCTTCGGCTATGGTAGTGTAGCCTCGGCCAGGTCTCGACCATTACAAAGTGATCGTAGGGTGAGATCACTCCAGTCGTAGAACTGTTTTTGATCGTCGACTAAGTTGCTGAGACAGATCATTTGATTCGTATAGTAAGTCTGCTAAGACAGACTGTACAAATTGTCGAGTGACTATTTACCCGACGATAGGAGAACAGAAAATTTTTGATTTTGGTTATCTAGAGTAAGGGAATTATCAAGAGAAGAGCCCGGTGGACATTGACAATCATCTACTCATATCCAGAAAAGAAAGAGATGAAATAGTAACTCTGAATAAGCATTGATTTCCTTTAGAAGCCAGGTGTCAAATTGTTGTTGGGTATGCGTGTTGTCAAATTAGTATTGGTTATGTGAGTTGTAAGTGCAGAGTTGTTAGACTTTGGAGCCTATAAAAGCAGTGTCCCTGCAAGGGAAGAGACATCAGAAAATCCAATGAATTTTTAGTTGCTATCTTTCTTTCTGCCATTCATTTTTTTTCTTGCAAGTTTTCTTATTAAATTGTTAACCGTAGTCATAACAGAGACTCGTGAGTGAAGGTCAGAGGGGTGAGGGCTGAGGCGGCTATGGAAAGAAAATAAAGTTCCTTTGGGCATTGGTTGCTGCTGCGAACCCTTAGTTCCTTGTGCCAGGCTTGTTGTTCTACTGCTTAATTAATTAGAACTTATAACTTAAAAGAGTTATTATTTATTAACTCATTATATATGTATTATTTATATATCATATTATTATTATTATTATTATTATTATTATTTATATTTATATTATTATTATTATTATTATTATTATTATTATTATTATTATTATTATCAATAAACACTCCGTAAGTCTCCTACACAAATTGAACACAATCTATTTGTAGTAATGAACGAAAATCATGTTTATTTGTGCATTTCATTCCAATACTACCCAATAAACATGGTTCACAAAACCCATGAAGCAATATAGTGAATTCTGAGTCATTCTGAGTCCTTGGTGTTGTAATTTTGATGGCGTTTTTTTTGGGATGTGTTCAGAAATATGTTTGTGAATTTATTGAGTTTTGTATTGACTATTTGGTTAACCTTTTGGGTCAATTTTGTGAGACCTGACATATCATTGGACAAATCTATTTCGATGCTTCAAATGGAGTTCACTGTAACAAAAAGTGCACAAGATATTGAGAAGTCTAATGGAATTTATGCTTCTTCTCATGAAGGGTAGCCACAAAAGAATTCTTTTGTTATTTGAATTAATAAAGTGGCACGATTCTGTTAGACATACTTAGATGCATCAAGGTTATACTTATTTCTGTATTAATATTTAGTAGGTTTATGTAAATGATTTAGTTGGTATGTGAAATGTGTTGTATAGTTAATAATTTAGTTGGTAAGTAATCTTTATGAAGTTAATCAGGTTTATAGATTTTTTTTGGGATTTTATTTAATTATGAGGGTGAAAGGTTAAAGTTAATATTTTTTTTCTCAACGAGAATAATTATTTTGAGCGAATGGAGTTGTGTGACATTCATGAAATTTACTTGCCTTTATCTAATAAGCGTTTAACATTGTTTAGCATTTACGCAAAGTTATTCGTGTGCAACAAACAACATGACGATCACATGAAATAATATGGACTATGATTAGACGCATGCACATAGAAACGGTATGTCTTTAAATTTAATTTAAAAAACGTAAATTGATTTTCATTTGGAATTGAAATATTTTATTTGTTAGATTCGTAATTTAATGAAAACTATGCTTTGCCAAATGACCCAAATGCCAAATTCGTATGTAATAGCATGATGAATGAAGTTGATTATTAAATTGTACGTTGAGTTATGAATAAATATGCTTCATATCTTTTCATTAATTATTTTTGCAAATTTACCCGTGCTTTTATATTATTAAATTCGGTTCTTTTGGTATTTTGTTTTTATTGAATTCAAATTTTTACATACCCCTATCGATGCCAAAAATTTTAAAATGCCAAAAAGAATCGATACAGCATGTCCGATACCGCTCAGTTCTCGATGAAAAACCGAAAATATCAAAAAATTTGAACACCCCTACCTCTACACAGAAAAAGTGACCTACTTCCCAATTTATCACAATCTTTCGCGTTAGCACATACAACTGTTATTCTTTGAACTCCCTTGAAATTCTCTAGTCAACACATTGTAAGATATCTCTAATTTCATACGCAGGAATTACTTTTTTGGTTACCAACATCTCTCAATGCAATTCTCAACCTCTTCATTTACTACTCCTTCAACGTGATGAATATTATCATTCCCATTGCTACCTTTCTTCAGAATTTTCAACTTTGTCTACAACATTCTTTGGTCTCCAAACTTTCTTCGCCAATTTCATCACCCAACCATTATCCTTCCTCAGATTCTTTGCCGTTTTTACTCTAATTTTCTCATCACAAATCCATTGATTATGCATCCCCTAGATTGCCCTACCTCTCTGCCTGCCTCTGATTTACTTTTGAACTTCACATACCCATATCCATTACCCCTCATATCAACTATTTTGTGAATGACAATACCAACAATAATTCCATATCTAGCAAAAGAAATTCCCAAGATTTCCTTAGAAACCCTCCTAGATAAATTCCACCTTTCTATAAATCCGAAAAGCGAAACCAGGAGGTGCCCCAATTCATGAAGAGGAACAACCTCCAATCTTAAATGAAATCCATCCTTAAAAGGTTGGCATTTCTTAACCCCACACATTTTGATAACTAATTAAAGGTATAGTTTCCTCCAATGATTCACTTATCTTTACAAACTTCCATATTAATTATTCATGTAAGATTTTTCTGCAACTTATCTTTTCAAATGAACAACACTATCTTATATAGGTATGAAATTCATTTCACTCCCACGAGTTGGTTGTGTTTATACCAAAAGGTATATATATTTTTTCAGTCCCAACTAATCACATAAAATAATCACACCAGCTTCCAATTAATCCTTCATGTTTCTAAGGAGTCCGAGTCATGAAATCTCACCAAATTATGGAGAAACAAAGTAGTAAGTCATCATTAAACATACGTTTAATATTTATATTACATTCAAACTGTTAATGTTTCAAGAGAGATAAAACTACAAATGCAGCCTAGGTTTATAACCACCTTTATGGATGGGAAAATGCATATATAAAAAAAAATGCATATAATAAATAAATGAGTCGCACTTAATAAAATAATAGCTGTCCACTCAAAAAATTAAAAATTAAATATATAATTGGTGGTTCTAAATTAAAATATAAATAATAATCTATACAAATGATTGATTAATGATGCATGTAGTTTCATTTTTCTTCTACTACTATTAGAATCTCCTTAATTCTTAAATCCCCTCCCTGAATTCTCTACTCAGTCTAAATCTATCCTTGATTTAGTCTTAAACTCAAGTCTCTTCCACTAACTTGACCGAACTAACCATGTTAAGCACCTATAGCTTTAACTTTATGGATTATACTTTTCCGTCCTAAAATTAAAAGTACAAATTTAAAATAGCAATTTAATTTAAAGGATAATTTAATGTTTTCAATTAAATGTACCCTTACTGTATATTAACTAAGAATTTAGAGTAATGGTGCGGTGTTAGAAATAATACTAGAAAAGTAATATCAAATAGTAAAACTGATAGAAATATGTAAAGAATATGACAAATAAAAAGAGAGACAAAGGACTAAACTTTATTGTTCTAAGTCACACCCTTCCAGCTTTACAACCAGTTGCTCTATATATAGAGCTAATACATAGATGAAAATAGGAACATGCAACCACTAACTCCTAGATAAATGCCCAACGTGCAGTGCATGCGACAAAACCCCATTATCAGCTAGAGACTAGGATTACCAACAATAAATCAATAAAGCACTACTCCACTAGTAATTAACTAAATCCTATAGACTCGATCAACAACCACAGAATGCAACATTAAAGAGATATTAAAATAACTACTTCCTAAAGAATAAACAAAAGCAACGTACCCACGTGATAACATTTTCAACAATCTCTCTTAAACTGATGTGTTTTCAAACACTCAGTTTAATATTCTAGTTGTGAAGCACCCTCTCTCAGATTTGAACCTTCCAAAGGGCAAACACCGAGTAACTTCCTTTGCTTCTGAAACGTAGACAATTTTAGGGTCTTAGTAAATATATTAGCAACCTAATCTTCACTCCTGCAGTAAATAAGATCAATTACACCATCATTTGTGAGATCTCTTAAGAAGTAAAACTTCACATCAATATGCTTGCTTCTTCCTAGTAAAATTTGGATTCTTGGACAGTTTAATTGTTGAACTGTTGTCACAACACACTGGCATCGGTCCTTGAAATGGAGCTCTTAAAAGAACTCTTCTCAACCAAATAGCTTGAGAGGCACATGAAGCTGCAGCAACGAACTCAGCTTTAGTTGTTGATAAAGTGACAATAGGTTGTTTCTTTGAAGACCAAGAGATAGCTTCTGAACCCAGCATAAAAATATAGCCCGAAGTGCTTTTCCTGTCATCTTGATCCCCAGCATAATCACTACCTATAAAACCAATTAAGTTTGACATTTCTCCCTTATTATAGAACAACCCATAATCAGATATACCTAACAAGTAGCAAAAAATCCTCTTTGTAGCTAGAAGATGCATCTCCCTTGGGCATTCCATGTACCTGCAAATAAGACTTACAACATGCATTATATCAGGCCTTGTGGCTGTCAAATACATCAGGCTTCTGTCTATTTGTTCGTACAGGGTGTTGTCAATCCTCCTTCCTTCAGGATCTTTGATAAGCTTCAAACCTACTTCAGTTGGTGTGCTAACAATTCTTCATTTGAAATATATATGTCTAAAATTTCTCACACATACTTCTTTTAATAAATAAAAATACCAGCAGAAAATTGAATCACTTCAATACCAAGAAAATAGTGCAACGTTCCAAGAATAGACATATCAAATTCGATCATCGTAGACTTCTTAAATTTGTCAAACATGGCCTCACCATGTCTATTCGATCATCATAATTACTTCTTCGTGTTTTTAAAGGCTGCAAAAGCTTTAGATTTTTCTTACAAAAAATAGACCAATATTTTTCGACTATAATCATCAATGAAGGTAATTTATATATCTTTTACCTCCATTGGAAGATGGATTTATTGGCCCACACAGGTCAGAGTGAATCAGCTCCAATGGCCTTTTTGCTCTCCACAATTTTCCTTGCGTGAATTGATTACGGTGTTGTTTGCTAACAACGCATTCTTCACAAACTTCCGAGGGAGCTATAATTTGAGGAATACCGGTCACCATGCATGTTTTTTTTGCTGTAGAGTCTTCAAATCACCAAAGTTTAGGTGACCATAGCGAAAATGCCATAGCCATGTTGCGTCCTTCAATTTTGTTGAGAAGCATGTATGAGTGGTGTTATGAAGATACAGTGGGAACATGCGATTTGTTGTCATGTTAACTCGAGCAATATATTAAGCCCAACTTTGGATCTTGAATTCGACATACTCTATTTTTGATACAAATCTCGTACCCACACCAAGCAAGTTGGTCTTTAACTCTGGAACAAAAAGAACATTAGAGATAGTATGGGTAGAATTTCCCTTAGTTTGAATAGTTACCCTTCCTTTTCCCATAACAGAATGTGGAGTTGTCGCCAAACTTGACAGTATTGTGGAACGATTTGTCCAGCTCAGAAAACGTCTTTTTATCTCCACACATATGGTTGTTGCAGCCAATGTCTAAATACCACATGTTTTGTTGAGTTTCTTCTTTTACATGACACACCATCAAAAGAGACGCCTCTTATTCCTTTTTTGCAAAGTTTGTTCTTTCTCCATTTTGTTCTAAATACCTTGACATTTGTAAGTATTCAATATTTGACTTGTCTGCTGACTTCGGTCTATAAATTATTGAGTGGTGGCCTCCTCGTCTTCGTCCTCGTCCTCTTCTTTGAAATTGATTCTCTTGGGGCTGGTGGTGGTGTTGTTGGTATCCACGATTATTATTTCCTCTACCTCTACCTCTACCTCGACCTTTGCCTTGAGTGATTTTCATATGAGGCCTTCAAAACTTGCTCCACTTTTTCCTGCTGGTTGATTTTATGCTCATGAACCAACAAAAAACTTTGTAATTCATCAACTGAAAGTTCATCGATATCGTTAGTTTCTTCTATAGAACAAACAACATAGTTAAACTTTGGAGTCATAGATCAAACAATTTTCTCCACTATGGTTACGTCCTCCATCTTGTTACCGTGGATCCGCTTCCTGTTCACGATCGACATTGTCTAAGAGAGATAATTTGTAATTGATTCTCCTGACTTCATTCGAAGTGGTTCAAATTCCGTACCAAGTGCCTGAAGCTGCTGCCTTTTTGCTTTTGTTGTTCCTTGGTACTTCTTCATGGAATCCCAAATATGCTAGGAAGTATTCTTGTAAAGAATGGTTTCCAAGATTGAGCGATCAATAGCTTGGAAAAAATTATTCTTTACTTTGAGATCTTTCGAGCATTGCACTTCTAATCCTGCTCTTTGTCCATCCGTCATTGCCATGCCGGTTGTTGGTTCCGTAATTCCTCCGGAGATAACCTGCCAATACTCCTTGGATATTAGAAAGTTCTCCATCAACATGCTCCAATGATGATAGTGACCATCAAAGCAGGGAATAGCCGATTGAACGAAGTTGTCGGTGGCCATCGTTGTTCACTGCTGCTATATAGTGAAACAAAAATAGCTACGGCTATACAACCCTTTCTATCTGCTGCTCACTTCTCACAACTGATCACCTTTTATTGTCAACTCTCTCTATTTTAAGCTCTCACACCTCTTTGAACCTTAGGCTTTGATACCACTGATAGAAATATGTAAAGAAAATGACAAATCAGATAAGAGACAAAGGACTAAACTTTACGATTAGCTGCTCTATATATAGAGCTAATACATACATGAAAATAGGAACATGCAACCACTAACTCCTACATAAATGCCCAACGTACAGTACATGCGACAAAACCCCATTATCAGCTAAAGACTAGGATTACGAACAATAAATCAGTGAAGCATTACTCCACTAGTAACTAAATCCTATAGACTTGATCAACAATCACAAACAGAAACATTAAAGAGATATTGAGAGAACTATTTCTTAAAGAATAAACAAAAGTAACAAACCCACTTGATAGCGTCATTTCCAATAAAAACAAGTCATTTTATAGTTCCAAAATAAAAATATTTAGTTCTTTTCAGAGTTGGCTAAAAATACATGAACCCTGCCTTTTAATTCTACAAGACTGAATCCAGGGTCCATGACTTCTCATAAATATTCTCATTCTTTCCATATCCCCACCTTCCAACATCAGCATATATGTTCGAAAGCAAGACATAATACCCACAATTTTTTGGGTCTAGTTCAAGCAATTTCCTTGCAGAAATCTCCCCAAGCTCCACATTCTTGTGCATCCTACATTTTTTTTTATCAAATCATAAGCCCGCTAAGGAGACCCTGCTAAATGTTGTTTGATCGGCCATTGCCATCTTCTTCGAATCTAAACTCATGGGCCAATGCCAAAACCAAAACGACGTTATTTTGATTTTGTCCTAGCCGCCACTAAAAGTAGTGGCCAAGAAAAACAACGTTTTAGTTTTGGGCGACGTCGTTTTCCCTAGCCACTACTCCTGATGGTGGCTAGACCAAAAAAAAATAAAAATTTTAGAACGTTAGATTATTTTTTGAGCGGTCTAATATCAATTTGCTGTAACAGTTGCCATAATTATATATCAGTCTCCATATATATATATTACCTTGACATGATTTTCATTTCTAAACCAACAACCATATTAAAACACTAAATTAATGCCGATAACGTTTAAAATTATATATTTATATTTACTAACTGATAAGAAATTATTGAATCTTTGTAAGTTTAGACTTTGAAAACTACACGACTAAAATTAAAAGCATCCCGCATTTAAATATTTTTAATCAATTATAACTAACGAATTACTAGTGTTTGGATATTTTATGTTAAAGAATTGTTACAAACCTGAGTGGCTGTGATTTTGATATTTAGTTTTCTCCGACGCCTCATGCAAATCGAAAGACTTCTCATAACTGCTTTTAACAAGATGGCTAAAACTACTTTTATTTAAACTAACAATAGTTTATAAATTCTAAATTTTCTTTTATTTTAGTTATTTGCAGGCAATGACTTTACTGATTGTTTCACTTGTTCACACCTAGTGCCGGATGCAGGAATTTAATCAGGGTGGACAAATTCTTAACTATTAAAAAATATTTATAAAAATTAAAAATTACTATGACAATAGATTTAATCAACTTAATATAAATATCCTTCAAAATTTAACAATTATAGGAAATTAACCAAAAGTTCTCGACCAAAATATAAATAAATCAAACTATTCACCTTCAAGTAACTTTAAATAAATAAAAATGAAAATAGTCAGATATAAGTTCACCAACTTTGATACTCTCTTGTTCAAAAATTAAAGATACAATACTCTTTCTAAGTTCGTTAAAAAATTAAAAATATTTTTATATTCATAAATTATAAAATGACATTAAGTTTTTAATATGTCATTGTAGACACTCAAATTTTACACTTCACTACTAATCTTGGCAGGAGGGCAAAATCGTGACTTGACCCGACATGCGAAAAGGAAGGTGGACCCCAACACGAAGCCACCTCAACGACTTACGGTCAAAGTCGCCACAACGAACGACGAGCATCAGGTTACTTGAGGCGAGACAAACAGCTGATCCAGAAAAACCTGATTTGATCACAAAAGACGATTAATGGCCACTACGCTTACGATGATCGGGGGTCTCGCTCCCCGGTGAGCGAGCGGCTGCCCAGCTCGCCGGTGAGCTGGCGGGGGTGGAAGGGGGCAGCGCCCCTTGGAAGCCAAGCACAAAGAGCAATTTATACATTAGGTAACAGTCTTTCAAAATAATGCAGCAGAAATTGACGATTTAAGACTGCGTGGCACGAAAATCAAGAAAAGCAAGTTGGGCAGCCGCAGGTGCACCTGCGGCCACCGACAAGTGTGACATTTGCACGGCTCGAGGAGACAACCCGGCAGCCGAGGATTCGGCGCGGGCGGCTGCCTGTAATCACCTATACAACGCCATTTTTGATCTGCAGAAGAAAGAAGAAGAAGTTTTTTTCCTAATCTAGAGAGAGAAAGTGGCGTGAAGTGAGAGAGGGGCTCGGGTGGATGAAATTTGAGTGAGAAATTGTTAATTGTTGTTCGATTGATTAAGCGTTCTTGTGGTTTTGTTCAAGTAGTGAAATACAAAGCATTTGTTGGCGTATTGCAAGGTGAAAAGGGTGTTTTTCTTTAAAGTTTAGCTTATGTTATTGTTATAATCTTTGATTGTTGAGTTGTCTTGGATATAATATTGTGGTATATTGTTGATGATCCGTGGATTAGGGATCATTAGCAAGGGTTCCATCGGAACGTAATTTCCTCCTAATGTCCCGATGACATCCGTACGGTGATATGTAGTTTATTGTGGTAATGAATAGTTCGTAGTATTGGGCTCGTGATTTTTGATTCGCGTTGCATAGTAACAAGTCCAGTATGGTTTAGCTTGTCTTGGTATGTTCGTGCAGTGATTTGGGTGATTGTGAGCCTAGGGAGGAGATCCTCGTGATCAAATCCCAATGATGGACAAATTTGGATGTATGTAATCATTGCAAGGGTCCATTTTATATATATGTAAATATTGGGCCTTAAAGCGATACCGAACCGTAATCGGGTTTAAGGCCCCGTAATAGTAAAATATGTGATTGTGGGTGTTTGGGATTATTTAGACGGCTCACATGCCCATGGATAGCCCTAACACGTTTTGAATGCTCGTTTTGATTTACGACACGAAAAACGGTTTTCCAAAATAAGGCAAATGATAAAGATTTTTTAAAAGTGATCTAATTAGGATATTAGATTCACGAGGTTCAAAATTAAGAGTTGTGGCGAACTTTGATTCCGGTTTGATGAAAAGGCTCCAATTGGTTTTTTAAATATCATAAAGAATGATTTCGTAAAAATAGACAAACGTTTTCATTAAACTTTGTGCATAGGGTTAAAGAGTTCTAGAAGTTGCCCTCATTTTATTCGATTTACTGTTAGAAGGCAATGTATAGTCTCGATTCCTATTTGACAAAAGTTTAAAAAACTCTTGTTTTCTATAAAGGACATCTAATAAAAATCCTCATCACTTTCAAAGTTAAAATCAATCTTTATTATGAAACAAAGTCTTGTCATTTGAGTCAAAGGACGTCTAAGAACGCTTTCCAGAATAAGACACATTTGCCATATAAAATCCAAGCAAAATTTACCACAAACATTCACCTAGGCACGCACGCACACACATCCAACTCACACATTTTATGATTTTAAAAGGATAGGAAAATATCGAGATTGCTATAACCGTGTTTTCACTGAAGTCGGGGGGTGCTTAACACATTCCCCTCGCTTAAACAAGCCCCCGAACTCTATGAATCTCGGTTCACAGACCAATTAATTCGGAGTCACATATGAGCCAGCGATTACGAAAATAAAATTCGGATGAGTTGGTACATCCATTTTTAAATATACCAACTGGCGACTCTGGTCAATTGGCTCATTAAAAAATCGACATTTCGAAACCCCGTCGACACTAAGCCGACCCTTTTAAAAAAATCACATCTTAATCAAAGGCTAAATTGGAAAAGGCTTTTAATATTAAAAAATAAAAAGACTAATCCCGGCGTCGACAGTCATTTACTTACATTTTAGATATACCGAGTACAATCGTACCACCGTTTTTACATTTCTAAGAAATATTAATGATATATTTGTAAAATAAGTTATTGTAAGACATTGTCATTTTTGATATGTATTCTAATTTTGGAATTGAGGAAATATGAGTTCTTCTAGGGGGACATGGATATTGGACCGGGAGTGGTGGCCGGTCCAATTTTTTTTATTTATTTTCCTTCTAACTTCCCAAAATTTTATAATATTTATTTTAATTTAAATATTTACAGAATTCAGTGATTTAGGTATAATTTGGATGCATATAAATAATCAGAGTTGTATAGAAATTTTTTTTTGGATCGGTTGCCACTCCCGATCCAATATCTCTGTCCCCTAGAATTTCTTTTTGGGAATATATATTTATAGAATGTGATTAGGGTGAAGTTACATTCACCGTAAGTTGTTGCAGAGATCAATAAAGTGTTGACACACAGACAGAGAGAATATACCCCGGCTTTCGTGTCAATATTTTATTAGTCTCTGAACTAATTTACAGTAAAGTTAATTTCACCCTAACCGAATCCATATTTATATATCATACATACAATATACTAATAGGAAATAAAAAAAATTAAGGGTGTCCGTCCCTGTTCCCATCTAACATTTCATCTCCACCGGGATCCTTCTATAATTTTTACGTGAAGGAGTTATTTATATTTTATATTATTAACATATATAAAATTCTTAATTTTGACCCAGTGATCCACCCCGTTAATATATCCATTTTTACCGCCATTTATTCTCTAACTGAAATAACGTCTAACATTTGAAATGTCAAAGAGCTCTTTCTTAACAAAATTCATGACACTCTCCTTAATTTTAATAAACACCCTTTCCAATGATCCACCGTTTTTGGAGCTGAATCTCTCTCTTTTGTCACATCAAGGTTTCCAAAAAATGGATGGATTTCTTGATGAAATGGATTGCAAATACAGATCAGACTCAATAATGATGAAACTCTTAAGGTCTGCCATGGACAAAGCATATGAAAAAGTGCAGTCTAAAGACGGACCGATAGAGTGCTTACACGAGAGATCTAAATTCTATGAACTCGCGATAATACAAATAAAGGGTTGTCATAGTTTGATCCAAGAAGAAACAGACAGTTGTATCCCAGAAAGCAGCCGCCAAAAAATGCTCATAGACTTAATAGAACTCCAAGATCTTCTTCAGGCGCGCCTTAAAGAAATGAAAACTTGGATAAAAGAAAAGGATAAGGAGTTGACGGAGAGGTTTAAGAATGAACTCAGGCTTAAGCAAGCACTGGAGTTGAAAGAAAGGGAATTGTTGCGTTTGCGTGCTAATATTGAGATCGAAAGAAGTAAAAGTGAAAGCTTTCAGGATTTTATTGTTAATTTTGAGGCGGATAATGGGGATGAAGCTAAACAAGGGGAGATTTGTGATTTGAAGAACTCGATTGATCAACAGGTGTTGAATATTAAGCAAAGGCTAAAGAAATCGACTTCAAATGCTGTTGATTATGAGATTGATGATGAGATGTTAGACGAGGAGAAATTTAAGTATTTGGGAAGTACTGAAGATGATTTGTGTAATGAGGATGAATATTGTTTGGAAAATAAGGATTTGAGTCCAGATTTTTTAAGGCAAGAACAAAACATGGTGATTCAACAGATGAGCTCTGACATTGATATTTTGGAAGGAACATTGAAGATTGCCTTTGGGAGGATGCAAAGTGCCGAGGGGCGCCCATTGGAGGAGCAGTTGAGATGGTCTATTGAGAAAGAGACAGCGTCGATCTTGATTAAGGGATTTATTTGTGATCTCAAGCAAAACTTTGTAGATCCTAGTGGCTTGCCAAATGAGCATTTAATGGAATTGATAGATGAAATAACTAGATTGCGGGGAGAACTTGAAACTCTTATTAGTCGAAATGAGAGTATGGCGAAAATGGGTAAAGGGAATGATTATAGTTCAGATACTCGATCACTTATTGTTAGAACAAGCAGTGAGCCTTTGCCTGAATTTGATCATATGGATGAGCAGCCCGAGGAGGATTTAGCTGCTGAAGGAAGCAATTATGTTGCTAAGCTGATAAAGAATCACGAGTCGTTTATTAAGAGACAGCAAAAGAAGTTGCATAGCCATAAGAAAGAAGGATTTGGAGGAAAGGGAGGTAGTTCACCTGCAGAAAGGGATAAGGAAGAGTCTAAATTAACGGAAAGAAGGATACGAGAAGTTGTGGAAAGGCTAGATAATGTTACCAAATGGAAGGATAAATTGGGCACCAAGATTCCAGCTTGTCCTAGAGATCAGAAGAGGAGATCTGGCAATGCGGAGAAAGGAAAATCGCATATTTGTTATGATAAAGAGTTGATTGAAGAGGTAATGACAGCGGAACAAGAAAGGGATGAGTTAAAATTGCAAGTGCTAGCAATGGAAGAGACTTATATTGTTGTTTGTAAAGGCCTAATGGAAGACTCTTGCCTTGAGTTATGTAGTTATGACACTGAGTGCTTCATAAGGGAAGAAATATATTTCTCCATTTATAGAGAGGCAATAAAGGACTTTGGCATTAGCAAGGACTTTGCATTAGAAGAGTATCGAAATTTCTGCTTACAGAGCAAATTAAGGGAGGATATATGTACAATTTTTACACAGGAGATGGTTAATGAATTCAACAAAACTATGGAAATTCGTGCTACTGAGAACTTGGTAAACGAAGAGGTATACCAAGAAATATATCGGATTGTCTTTGAGGAGATGATAAAATACATCAGAAGTGTAGACTATTTGGAAATAAGCCAACATCAGGATTTAACTAAAACCGTAGAAGGTTTGTTGAAGGAGGATGTGTCTATGGTGGTTTTTAGAGAAATAATGGAGGGATTTAAGCATGAAAAAGAGGCTTATGAATTCGAGAATTATATTAGAGAAGATGTAATTAAGTTTGTCATTTTTGCTGCTGTAAATGAAGCCTTGAATCAAGACTATGGATCAAAAGATTTGATTTCAGATAAAAAGTTGGACACAAGTTCAAACGCTGGTGGAGAGGGGAGCTTGATTCAACAACTTGATTCTATATCGAAAAGTTTGGAAAATACAGATATTAAGGAACAAATTTCACATCGCGTTCGTGCAAGTTTGAAGCGCGAGGAGCTGAATGAATGTGACATGACTGAGTTGTTTAGTGAAGATGAAACGACTTTGAGTTCAGCGAGTAACAAACTAGAAAGTGCTAGGCAGCAGCTGAAAGGGAGTAAGGAATGTAGTTTAGGCATTGGAGTTTATGATTCTGAGAAAGAAAATGATCAGATAAATCTTAATATGGAGGTTGCACAAGGAAAAGATCAGTCTTTAGCCATACCAGAAAACAAACAATCAGTTCAAGTTAGCTCTTTGGATTTCGTGCTCTCGCCTCTCATAGGATTTCAAGAGTCACTAGTTGATTTTGAAAACATGGTACAAGAAAAAATGCAAAGGAATCATTTGAGGTACTTAAGAAAAACATTTAGTCGACTTTTCTTTTAAAGATAAAAATTTTCTTAAACCAAGACTGTCATTGCTACCTCCTTTCAGGTTGGAAAAAGTGGAGCAAATGATCAATCCGATCTTTCAAGTTGTGACTTCACTCAGAAAAAGGGAGTTGCTCTACCACGAGGCGTTCGTGAGCAGATGCAATAATCTCCGATTAGCTGAAAATGAGGTTCGTGTAATAAACTCACAATTTGCACATTTGTTATTGTTCTGATATGGCGATGGAACAAAAAAAGGTCATCTGATTTGTTTTTTCCTCCCTTATTTATTACCTAGTCAATCTAATTAAGAAATATAGTTCAAGAGCAGTTTTTTCATGTTGGGATTATAGGTGGATTTGCTAGGGGATCAAGTTGATGTACTTTTAGGCCTGCTACACAAGATATATTTGATACTGGATCAATATTCGCCAATTCTATCGCCCTACTTTGAGGTGAGAAACTGTTGCAGCAGTTGAGCTACCAAACTTCTTCTTCTTTTTTTCCTAATTTACAATATGATTTGAGGTAGTAGTTTTCTTGTGTTTTATGTAGTAGGTCTCTGACATTTTAAAGCTGATCAAGGAAGAAGCAACTGGTGGGGTTGTTAATGCAGCTAACTTCTGATTTAGCAAGATTTTCTTTTCTGCTTTCTCTGGGGAAGTTTGCTGTCAATTTGTGATTTGGCGCACAGGTTTCAGAAATCAGATCGAGCAAAATTTTGTTGGATCAGAACTAGTTTTTAGCCGCCTTCAAAGAGAGAAACAGTTTAGTTGTATTCGGGTTTTGGGGTGTTAGAGTTCTCTTCACATATTGTATTCTTTACACTATGCTTCTCACCCGTAATTTTTTCAGATTTAAGTTTTTCATCTAAATATTGTAGGTTTATTTTTAAATTTTCGTTGATTTCTGTGTTGGGCTATAGTTTGTTGTAACAAATTTAAGTAGGGAGAAAATGTACTTGTTATTTTGTTATATACATATAATAAGACTATAGAGTTCTGCAGCTGACTCAAATTATCCTAATGCCTCTTTTTTCCCACGTCTCCACTTGCTTCATTGACTTAATTTTCCTCTTGAGCAATTTGCCAAGAGCATGAGCATCATCTGGTGATATGGACACGGCATGGTGCAAGGAATTGTCACAGAGGGAGCCTTCACTAATGACTCCATCTTGAACTTCTTCTCTAATCCATCTGCATAAAAAGCCACGAGTTCTGAGCAGATTTCAACAGCGTTTCCAGAATTTTTGGCTCAAATTTCAAGAATTTTGAATATTCGTTTAGCAAATGAAACAAGTAATTGAACAAATTGTCCATCTTTAGCTCCTCTTGAATGAAGTTGCTAGCAGCCTTTCCTATGGCACGTGCCTGAAAATTAAGTTCACTTCAACACCCAAAAAGCAATTATTTAGGGATCAATTTTTTTTTATTTTTTTAAAAAAGAAAACATTACTAACAAATGATATTACTTGAGTGGATGGTCAACACTCTTAGTTTGTAGCTAATTGTCATACACTGGGACTCTTAAAATATAACAGTTAATGCACAAGATACAAGACTGTTGACAAGAAAAAAGTCAAAAGTGTGGTTGTTCCCTCAATCTACCACCAATTTTATTGATCTGCATTTGTCATCATTCTTTATCTGCCAATAATGTGGCACCAGTCGTAGGCTTCTCCTGAATGAATCATAGTAGTTTGGTTTCACAAGCAAAGTGGTTGAATCACAGGCTAGAATGTACTTATAACTGAACAAACATATAGGTGTGTTATTTTCCCAACATTAAGTTTATCAAAACATAAATGTACCGTCAAGCATCAATTCCAAGTCCGACAGACCCCCATTTGGCGAACGCATCTCTAGTTTGTACAAGACTTGCTGAACTTCTCTATATACACCTTACTAGTCGTTCAAAATGTGCAGTTTTTTCCGCTCTCTCCACCATTTCTCTATTGATCCCCGTGGCCACAAACGCCTTCAAATCTATGTGAATCCAACGAAAATAATCCGCTATGTTGAATTTGCACTTAAATCATCATCATTTCCATCTTCATTAATTGAACTTTTGACATACTTGTGTCGGGTGAGCAGTGGAGTGGGATTTAGATTCTTTCTGGGATTTTCATGTGCTTTTTGGTAACATGATCGATCGCATAATCAACATAATCTGTATTGTGCAAAAGAAAAGGAACATATATGATCATATACTGCAGATTGTAATTTATGGAAATAACAATATATGAGACTATTTATTATGTTTTAATAACTACATATTTAAACTTACATAATCGATCAAAATATATACAGAGGCTGCAACTATGAGGATAAGCAAGAATAGCACTAGAATACTAGCACTTCCTCAAGTCTTCTTTAGTGGTGGCCGCCATTGCTTAGTCCCTGAGATATCCCTCTCCAGTCCATTTTGCCTGCCGCCATAGCATGCCAGAATAATGTCCCATAATTATATATAGGCAATGTACGTAGTACAATAATCTGAAAGTACAGCTTTTGTACGCCCCACCATAAGATCAACAATATATATTTACCTGGCTAATATTTTGTCCAGATAAATTATACAGTTTTTATCTAGTTACTTCATATCTTTTCTCTATAAACTTTCATTGTGAATTTGAGAGATAACAAACTCATCAAAATAAATCAGTGAAAGAGTTGAATGAAACCTTCCCCATAAGTAATTTGTTACTATTTTACAAAATTAAAAAAATAAAATCAAACTTTTAGGACAAAAAGAGGAGAAAAATTATGACGCGATCTAGTTATTTTCATTACTCTCTTTTCATAATAAGAGATATAATTTTATTTAATACGGGCCAGACGAGAGTTTTTTATTTTTTTTTTAAATATAAAAAAAGTCATGCACAAAATGCAACAAAATAATCTAAATAAAAAAAATATGGCACAAATATGAATAATTTTAGTAACGTTCAACGACTCAAGTATCACAAGTCAAACCATAACAAATGGCGAAATTGGCTCATAATCCACCATCTAAATTCCAAACTATTTATTTCAATTTCTCAAATAACAGAACAAACTAAAAACATAGTCCCCCTAAATCAGAACATCCATTCGTACTGGCGACTCATTTCTCATACGTGCCTTCACCTGATTCGCTAGTTTTCTCCGAAGCTGAACAAGAGCCCACCATAGCGATTCCAGCTTCCCTGTAGTAAAGTACTACAGTCTACTAATTAAATCTTCCCTCTTTCACTCTCCTCTAAAACCGCACTTTCTCTCTCTACATTGTCCAAAAGGATCAAGCTAATGGCGAAAACAAATCATCTTTTTTCTCTCGCATCAATTCTCGTACTTCTCTACTTCAATATCTTCACTATAACGTTTTCCACCGATCTCGATGTGGAGGATCTCAGTTTTTTACAAGAGGATCAAAATGACGGCGTCCAATTTCACCGGGATCCGACGTACACTGACTTCGAGAACTACGACGACCTATTGGAGGAAGAGGAGTCCTACGGCTCCGGTGAAGACGGCGCGGATGAGTCATCGGTGCCGGCGATTGATGAGAGCGACGTCGTTGTGTTGAAGGAATCGAATTTTAGTGATTTTGTGGCGGTGAATAAGTACGTGATGGTGGAATTCTACGCGCCGTGGTGCGGCCACTGCAATGCTCTGGCTCCGGAGTACGCCGCAGCTGCCACGGAGTTGAAGAAGGGCGAAGAGGCGGTGGTTCTGGCAAAGGTGGACGCGACTGAAGAGTCTGAGTTGGCTCAGAAGTATGGTGTTGAGGGGTATCCTACTCTGCTCTTCTTTGTTGATGGTGTTCACAAGCCTTATTCCGATCAGAGGACAAAGTAAGTTCTTCTCCCCCCCCCCCCCCCCCCCCCCTAAATTGCTTTTATTTTGTCTAATTTTGAATTTTTGGAGGCAAAATAGCAATAAACATTGGATGATGTTGTTTTCATTGTGCTCGTTTTTGATTTCATATGGTTATGATACAATAATAATCTATTACGATATATATAACAAGGCAATTTGAGATTGTATTCAAATTAATGAGTCATTTTGGTTGTTCATCGAATTAGTCTCTAGCTAATACTGAATTAGACTTGAGTTCATCATCTCTACTAATACAATATATGTCATGTTCATAATTATGCCAAAAAATTTGTATCTTTTGTTGTATTATTCCAAAGATATACATGCATGTATTAAAAATGTATTAAAAAGTATGTACAATGATTTTGATATTCATACAACTCTTTAATTTCATCTGTAATGATTACTACCATCTATACTATACTATATTATTTATACTCAAATTATAATACTAAATATCACACACTACAATTTTAGATTGTATTATTAATACTAACCCGTGCAAGATGCCTTGCACGGGTTATCAATCTAGTTTTTATAATAAAGTATAAGGATGGAACTATAGGTAATTGCCATCTTGTTGGTTTCAAATTGTAGATTGAAATTATTTTGGTATAAATTGGTTTCATTTTTCTCACTCAATTTTAAGTTTTTGTGTGTTTTTTTACAAAAAGGAATGTGAAAATAAAATCTGATCTTGGCATTGTGCAAGTGCAACTAATTCTTTAAAATTAATATGCTTCTATTCTATATGTTTTTGTGAAAGACTTTTATTCTATATGTGGTAATATGAGAGATGTATTCTAGGGAGTCAAAAATATCTGTTTAAAATAAATATTATTGTGATGTATAAATTATATTATTATTCTATAAATAAGTGAATGATGTTTATTTTTTTTATTTAAAAATTTAATTTATGTAGTAAATAGGTTAAACGGGTCAACACGTTAACACGATTAATAAACATGTTAGTGTTAGTGTTGAGTATCTTGATACGAATAATTAAACGAGTAATGTTAGTGTTGACCTATTTAGTGTAATACCTATAACGTGGCACGATACGAATTCACCTAACATGGCACGATTGCCACCCATTATTACTTAATATTTGGTAAATGTATCCATTTTTAATGGATATGCGTACGGACATATGCACATCTGTGTCCCCTTTAATGCGTCAATAATAAATTTAACTTATTTTATTATTATTGTTGTGTTGTTGTTATACTATCAATCAATTAAGAATTTTTTACCCCTTAAAATGCATTATTCTTTATTATAGAATTCTCATGTAAGATGCATTTTTAGGAACAATATGAAATTTTCTTTTAACTTGGTATAAAATGTAATGAAAAAATTATATTAAGCGTCTATTCTCCTTTTAAGGCTATGTTATGATATAACATCTAAATTGTCATTGTTTAAATTAATGTGTGGTGCAGTTGTAAAAATGGTGGTATCCAACAAATATAAAATCAAATATGTATATTAAAAAATTGTCACTCATTAGTCTACGCTACATCATTTTGTGTCATCCTTTAGATAAGTTTTCTAGTGTGTCACGTTAGATATTATTTTCTCCTCATTAATTTGACTTTGTATTTAGTTGTTAAATATTTTATTGGTAATTCATTTGGTATTATACAAGGATTATAAATTTTAATTTTGAAAAAATTCGGATATTACTGGATGTAGATGCGGATATGGATATTTGGGATTTTGTCGTATTCTATTGTACATAACAGATATGGACACAGATACATATGCCTGATATAATTTCTGAATACAGACATACTTGTAAGTTGTATCCGCATCCGAAAATATTTGTTTGCAGCCTAGTGCCTTCCTTTGCAACTAGAACATGGAATATAATGTTGCCTGATTGACAACAATGAGCTTATAACAAGAATCCATTAATATCTGAAAATAAAAGGCTGTTTTTTATTTATTTTTTGGTCCAATATCAATCATATTCCCTGATGTCTTCTCATGGTTCAAACTATACATCAAGTTCTATTTATTACGTTTATGAATTTAGAATCAAATACAAGTTGCATTCTTCTTTCCGTATTATATGTTGAGAATATTTAGTTAATATAGAAATTAGATTGCATGTCAAGTGTAGAAAGCAAATTTTATTGTGTGTTTCATCTGCTTCATTAGGATGACCTTTTTAAGCTTTCATTTTGGGCATCTAGAGGGATTATGTTTCTGTAACTTTCTTTTCAGGGATGCTATTGTCACTTGGGTGAAGAAGAAGACGGGGCCTAACTTACATAACTTAACAACCATTGAGGATGCAGAACGTATATTGACTGCTGAATCAAAGATAGTGTTGGGTTTTCTAGACACTTTGGTGGTATGTCCTCTGTCAGTTAAATCTTGGTATTATTTTGGGAAGCATTTATTTCCTAGCAGTCACTAACCTCATGAGAATTTACACTAATTAAAGATGTCTTATTCGTTAATATTTGTGGGCAATAGCCCAAGAGTTAACGTGATGTCAACATGGAAAATTGATACTATGCCTTCTTGTATTTTCTAGGTCATCGGAACTCTTTTCCCCTTCATTACTTTGTCTTCTCCATTCAGTTTGCTGTTTGCTAAATGAAAGGACTTTTGTGTCGTTTGATTATGCGTCCGTGCCTTTTTTTTTCGTTTTTGTTTATATCATGTGGTTTCACAATAAGGTTAAAAAAATAATGGAACATAGAGAGATGAACAGTCCATGTTTATTTGTTGTGTATGTATAAGTTCACAAAACATTGAGAGTTGTTTCTTACAGCTTGAGTATTATTCGCTGATTGACATGCTTGTGGTCTTGGATTAAACTCGAACTATACTTTCTATTCAGTTTAGTAAATTTCCTTATTTTGAAATATTGTAGCTTTGTTTTTGTTCCCTAACCCAGTAGTAAATAGTTTGAGGAAATTGTGAGCAATTAGTTAATACCTCGTAAGATTCTGCATAAATTCCTGTACATGTATCCTGTATTTTAACCTGATGTCTTGTAACATTTTTAGGGTCCGGAGAGTGAAGAGCTTGCTGATGCTTCAAAGATGGAAGATGATGTCAAGTTTTACCAAACTACCAGTCCTAATGTGGCTAAACTCTTCCACATGGATCCACAAGGGAAACGTCCAGCTCTGGTCATGATAAAGGAGAAGTCTGAAAAAATTCACCACTTTGGTTAGTTGCTTTAGCTCCATATTTTGGGCATTTCAATTTACATTTCACTGACTTTAAGTAACTCAATTTTATAGGTGGCCAGTTCATCAAATCAGCAATAGCTGAATTCATTTTTAAGAACAAGCTGCCTTTGGTGACTAATTTTACTCGAGAAAGCGGCACACAAATATTCGAGAATCCCATTAAGAAACAGGTGATACATTATGCTAATGCCACTCTAGGCATATGAAGGAATTAACTATTTTGTTGATTTCCACATGTTGATATTTGCTTTATGGTGCTACATATGTTCCTCCTCTGCAGTTGATACTTTTCGCTACTTCCAATGATTATCAGAAGTTAATACCTAAATTCCAAGAGGCAGCAAAAGCTTTCAGGGGAAAGGTGATTCATTACAGCTTAATTCTTACGATTTCCACTGCATTGTGAAGTTTTATAAACTGAACAATAATGTTAACTTTTAGAACTCAGACTTACCCGTGAAAAGATTTGATATCTTGTCTAATAGTTTCTAGATTAAATATTCAGATAAATTTCTTCTGTCTTCCGATTGAGATTTAGTAAGAGAGAAAGAGACGCTGACTTAAAATTGACACAACCTGAACTAGACTTCGCCATGAGCAAGTTTAATTAATGAAATTACGTACATAAAGAAGGTAGTCACTGGTTTGGAGGTTATGCTCCTTTATATCATGACATTGCCACCTCTAGATGTTTGCAAGCTCATTTAAGTATTATCTATTCCTAAAGCGCATTTTTTTTGGATCCTTCCAGATTATCTTTGTTTATGTGGATTTGGACAATGAAGATGTTGGGAAATCAGTTTCAGATTTTTTTGGGGTTACTGGAGATGCACCAAGAGTGAGTAATTCGCGAAGCAGATGTTTCCTTGTTTGATTTTGATCTTGTACTCACGCATTTAGAAGCATATTGAGAAGCTGAAACAAAAATAAAGGTAATGATTGGGTTGGTTTCTTCAACGTGCAGGTTATTGCATTCACAGGAAATGAAGATGACAAAAAATTTGTACTGGAAGGAGAATTGACCTTGAGCAGTATTCAGGTTTGTATTTTATTTATCAGTTTTTTTATTTTTCTGTATGCTTTATCTTTGCGAGGTGCAAGCACATACGGAGTGGCAGAGTCACCAATTTTCTTCACTTTCTTGAGCTTTGAGCCTTTGACAGTCGAGCAGCGCTCAAAAGTTTCTCTGGTTAAATATCTTAGCTTCTTTTCTTTTTTTTTTAATAGTCATTTGGGGAGAATTTCCTTGAAGACAATCTTAAGCCTTTCTATAAGTCGGATCCTATTCCAGTGATGGTAAGTATTTGCTCTTCATTAGACTGGGATTGTGAAAAAATCAAGCTTCCTTTCTAACCTATTTTGACTTACCAATTGGTGCAGAATGACGGGGATGTAAAAATAGTTGTCGGAAATAACTTTGACGTGATTGTTTTGGATGAGTCAAAGGACGTTCTTCTTGAGGTACAATCTTGCTCATCAGTGAAAAAATGATCACCAAGCTTACCATTGTAGTGAAGTTGATAATGATGCTAGTTCTGACTTCAATTTGATTTTAAATCAGATATACGATCCTTGGTGTGGCCATTGCCAAGCACTGGAGCCAATATATAACAAGCTTGGCAAGTATTTGAGAGGCATTGACTCACTTGTCATAGCCAAGATGGATGGGACTAAAAATGAGCATCCTCGGGCCAAGGTACTGTTTTTAGTAATCTTATTCTTTGTAGACATTATCTTTGGTCTGATACTCTCTGGTTCCCAACCCACCAGTGAATAAGAAGTAGCAAAACTCATTATGTGCTTATTTTTGAAGATTTTGTTGTATGGATTTAGTAGGGATTGGGTCATGATGACAGATTTTGAAGCCAGTGACAGATTTTTTTGTTATAATTTTATTCAATGCGCTCTTCCAAATTCGGCTCACTTATCTTTCTGTCCTAAAATATATTAAGCCAAAACTGCTTCTTGATTTTCAATATAATAAACTAGAAGTTTGAATCTGTCACGGGCTTTTAGATCGAGTAAAC
The DNA here is from genome assembly GCA_947179155.2 of Hedera helix. Taxonomy (NCBI): domain Eukaryota; kingdom Viridiplantae; phylum Streptophyta; class Magnoliopsida; order Apiales; family Araliaceae; genus Hedera; species Hedera helix. The sequence goes on from OX359278.1 coordinate 31,701,207, forward strand.
TGTGCTAGTCAATAATGGCAAAGAATTTCCTCCTGACCCAAATTTACTCTTTAACACTAAACAATTAGCATGTCTTTTGTTAGTTAACTGCAAGTGTGAGAAGGCCACTAGTTATACTTATCCCATTTTTTTGGAAGACTTGCCAGATGACGTTCCATAAATGGTTTGGCGTCCGTTTAAACTAAATCTCGTATAATTAAGTTGCTTTAGTTTCACTGTTTACGTTGTGTAAAGGAACTTCATAATTTGTTCAAGGTAATAATGATGATAGATTCTACACCCATGGATGATCTGTTGTTCTCTATAAAAGAAGACTTTCATCCATCCAGAGTACAAAACATTTTGGTGACAATTTTTCTGTGGTTTGCAGCCTGATGGATTTCCCACACTTCTTTTCTTTCCAGCTGGCAATAAGAGCTTTGATCCGGTTCGTGCAGCCTTATTTCCCATCATTATGCTGTATTTTCTAGCCCTACTCTTCTCTATAACTAGATTGCTTCCAACAATTTTTCTTGATATTGTTTTAAATGAGTGTATGGTTGTGCAGATCACTGTTGACACTGATCGTACAGTGGTGGCTTTCTACAAATTCTTGAAGCAAAATGCAGCCATTCCTTTCAAGCTGAAAAAAACTGCTTCAACTCAAAAATCCAATGCTTCTGATGTCACGGAGAGCCACAAGAGTAGCACCGACGATGTGAAGGATGAACTATAAGGTTCGTATGGAAACCAAAACATAGTCTGCTAAATCGAATGATAAAGCAAAAAGAGAAGAAAAAAAATGAGAAAAGAAACTACATTAAGAAACGAAGGAAAGGGCAAGTAGAAGAGGAATGAAGCCATCTGAACAATTTCAGATTCCTAAAATCAATCATCTCATTAAGGTTTGAGAGAGAGACTACTGTTTTTTTCCTTTTTCTTTCGGTTTTTAAATTTGCCATTGTTCCATAGCTAGGTTGAGGGAACAAATCGTGAATTTCAGAGCTTATAGCATTCATCTCTTACTTAGTATATGATCAAATAAATGTTGTTTAATAACTTGCAGAAGTTTGGATTTTGTTTCTTTTTGTAATATTCCACTTCATTTTCGAAATCTTCATACCTTGGCCTGCTGTATAATAATGCTTTTATTCCAAGAGCTTTACAAAAAACAATCTATAATCTCTCTCCCTGTTTGTGTATCATTATCATTAGAATCAGTTTAAACGGATTCTCCCATTCAGAAGACAGATTTATCGATCTAATCACAAAGTAACACTATGAATGACACGCCATAGTGATCTCCTTAATGTCTTGTTTACGTCATTTTGCTTATATCAAACTATTTTGTCTAAATTTATTCATACTTTTGAGATTGCTCTAGTTCTAAAGGGCCTGTTCGGGAATAACTTTTTTTTTTTACTTAAAGTTAAAATTTTAGTAGATTTATAAGTTAAAATTTTAGTAGATTTATAAGTAAAAGTGTTCGAAAGTATTTTTACTTATAAGTCGGAAATTATAAGTAATAGTTGTGGATGTGTTCGGCTAATAATGACTTATAAGTTAAGTAAAATGTAAAGATTACTAAAATGTCCTTTAGTAAGAAGAAGGAAAAAAAATAAGGAGAGACAGTTTTGTCATTTCATTAGAGTTGACCAACTTAAAAAAAATGACTTATAAGTCCTTTTTTTTAAGTTCCAAAAAGTTTTTTTTTTTTTGACTTTTTTTTCGACTTATAAGTTAAAAAAAAAGCTATTCCCGAACACCACTTTTGACTTAACAACTTATAAGTTGGGTTGACCAACTTATAAGTTGTTCCCGAACACCCCCTAACTATCAACATTTGCAATGGCTAAACTCTGTTGCGTCATTCTTGTAGTAGTACTAATCTTTCAAGGCTTAACAGGACTCTATGCTATTAATCCTCCTCTAGGTGTTGTGACAATATAGATGGATTAATAAGTATGGTGAAATCTCAACTTAAATAGGTTAATTTTCTAGGTGAGAAGGTGATTCAACATGTTTATTAAGTCAATTTATACAAATGTATGCTGCATTGGTGATAAATTAATATGAGATGAATCATTTAATTCCGCTACACTAGGCTCTCCTACCCTTACCCCTTCATCACATAAACCCCCACCCCCACAATCTAAAGGCTCTTCAAAAGGAATGAGTGGGGGACAAAAGGATTGTGATTGGAGTTTTTGCTGCCGCTGGTTCAGTGCTGTTTCTCCGTATGGTGTACAAGAAACGTAGGAATAATGCAATTTGGTTATGCAGCCAGGAGAGATCTTTTCCAGGGTTTCTTATCATTTCTACTTCCATTTTTTATTTTTATTTTTACATGAGACTGGGGATGCCTATTTCAGAATAAATCTCATTTATTACATAATCAATTAAAAGATGGTCATTCAAATTAATAATAATGTATATTAATTTGGTGCTCCATTTCCATAAAAAAATTGTCCAAATACTTAATTTTTGTCTCTGTTCAATACAATATAGTTGTAAACCATGACCTAAATAGAAAAGTTTACATTCAGAAGGTAAAACATAAACACAGCAAAGTTAACGTATGTGCCTCAAATGATAAATTCAATCTTTTCTAGCTTAATATTTTATCCCTACCATACCTTACAACATTGATAATCATATATTTTCTTGTCTTCAATTTTGCAAAACCATAATATTGTAAGAATAGTGTTATGCTGTAGTCCAATCATTAAAATTGCCATTCCACATTTTATTAACAAGAAAACAACATTCTTTAGTTATATATATATATATATATATATATATATATATATATATATATATATATATATATATATTTGAGTGCGCAAGTGCCGTAATCAAACAAAACTAATTTGTATAGTCCAACATAAAATTTCGTTCAAAAAATAAGATACAATTTTTTTTTTTTAATGAGATGTACAAGTTAGGTTAACCAAAATAAATTTTTTTAAAGCAAGATATTTCAAAAGCCTAGTGCATAAGAAGATCCCTATTGGTCATCATGAGCCTCTCCCAAGCAAATTTGGAAAGAAAAGAAAAGGAAGGGTAAGAAAAAGAATAATTTTTTATTTATAATTTTTTCATATTGAATATTAACATGAAAATTTACTACTAGACACACCCTAATATCTATATTTATATTATTAAGGGAGAGAAAAAGTAAAAACGTGTCATGTGTCGCTATTTAGTTTATTATAAGCCGATTAAAAATTTTCTTCCTCATTATAATCTTTTCTTTATTTTCTTTCAAACAATTTCTTTTTTTCTCCCTCGCTCCTTAACCACCCTTAATTTCTCTCCAACAATTTTTTAACTTTATACACAGTGTGTGCCATGAACACTACAAAAATACGAAACTGATATTTTTGCAGATTTTTTTGTTATTTTCGCATGATTTATTTATAGCGATGGTTTTAAAACCGTCGCTATAGACCTATGACGACACTTTTCACATGTAAAGTGTAACAATAAATCTATAACGACGGTTTTAACGTGTAAAATATAGTCATAAGTATATAGTAACGGTTTTAAAATCGACATTATAGATAAAAAAAAATGAGATTCACGTACAGAAATAGCAAAAAATCATGCGGAAATAACAGTTCCCTAAAAAAAAGTCAAAAAGTTTTTTTAAGAAAAATAAAATAATAAATTATAATTTTAGGATGTAGAGGGGTGTATGTGAAAATTAAAAAAAATAAAGTGTGGTGCTATCTGTCAATTCAACTAACTAAAGGAATAAAATCTACAAGAAAAGATATTTAGCAAATGTACTTGCCACGCCTCAGTTTCTGATTCAAATCAGTCTTTATAAAGTCTGAAGTCTGATCTTTCTCACCGACGCACCAATACAAGAGTACTCAATTTTTGTGGATACATCGACAAATTCCGCTTTTATAGGTACTTTTCTCTATCTTCCCAATTTCAATCTATCCCTCTTTTATACCCTGATTTTCTGTACCTTTTCCTAAATCTTTTTGTAATTTTTCTATCAGGAGATCGCAATGCTAGTCTTTCTATTGATCTTATGCTTGTTACTGTAAATTTCAGCTTATTTTTACACCAGTAAACTAGATCTTCAGTCAAGGGTCTTTAAAATTGTATTGATCTCTGTTTTTGTATCTACTTTGTAACGGCAGTTGAACTAACTGATTTTTTTTATTATTGAACTTCTTTGTGTTTCTGGGATAACTTGTTTATAGTGCTTGTGTATTTGTGTCGTGGTAAATTCTAGTGGATGAGTGTTGATTTGATGGTTCTGGTGTGTTTGTGTGTATATGTATAGATGTATTGGTGGAGTTGGTTTTCTGAACTGGGTTATTGGCAACGAAAAAGATTTATATTGGGACAAAAACATGTCAGACTTTTGTTGAGGGTAGACACATCAATCAGTTACTTATGTATTTGTATTAATATACCGTCTATGCCAGTGTGTTTATCACAACAACAGTCAATAGTCAATATATAGAGGGACACTATTAACAATGATCATTTCAAGGATGAGATGAATTATTGGTTCATAAGATTGCCTTTTGCATTGCGGGGTTGTTTTAGAGTTATGTGGTGATTAGAATTCATTAATTGACTGCTTTTCCCGTGACAGTTATCTTTCGTTGTGTTCTATTATAATTTATTTGGATCTAACATGTCGGTGCATTTAGAAGAGAATTAACTTAACCTACAAATATTGGTAAAAGCGCTAATGTTTTATCTTGATGTAAATTATAAGAGATTTTTCTATCAATTTTTGGAAGTTTCTTTCTCTCTTAAAACCTAACTGGGTAACTCACTATGTCAAGTGGCATCACATGTAAACTTATAAAAAATAAAGTGGCATCAAAATATAAGCGTATATTTTATTTTTTAACCAAACTGTATGGACTATTATTGCCTATTCTTATCCAATTAGCTTGAATTACAGTTCTACCAATTTAATTTTGTATATTATCTTGGGTAAATACGCCATGTCAAATTTATTGGCCAGATGTACAAAAAGTTCAATGTTCATGATTTCACACTCAGTAGTCAAATGGAAATTTTGAATCATATCTTGTATTTGAAATTTTCAAATCTTGAACCGTGTATCGTATCCGCAATGGATTCTAGAAGGCCTTTCGGAGTGGGGTTATGGAGGTCCATTGTGTGTCTTTTTCGGGGTGTGGGACAGCTTTATGCTAAGCACGTTACTTTTGTGGATGGGGATGGGCAGGTGTGTCTGCTTTGGAAAGATACTTGGTTTGGGGATTATTGTTTTTATTCAATGCTAGATTCCCCAATTTGTTTTCAATTGCGATGGACTAAAAGGCCAAGGTCGCAGTTTTTTGGTGATTTCAGAAGGGGACTCTTGTGGCAATCGTTAGCTTATAGGAATTTTCAGGATTAGAAGTTGGAGGAAGTTAATGAGTTATTGTCTACTCTACAGGAGGTAGGACCTTTTGGTGGTCGAGCAGATTCATTGAGGTGGTGCCTTCACAGTAGTGGAAGGTTTACCACGAGGTCCTTTTATCAGATTTTTTGGGTTGGTGATATTTTGAATTTCCCCTTTTAGATCATTTGGAGTGTAGGAGTTCAAAAGGTGGTGTCATTTCTTTTCTTCCGGGCAAGGGAGGGGGGGGGGGGGGGGGGGGATCAAGATATTGTATGGATAAGAGGAAGGTTCGTGATAACCAGTGCTACATGCAGGAAGGATTGGGAGTTACCAGAATATCACCTTTTACGTTACGAGTTTGTTTTGTGCTGTTTGGTTTTGAGTGAGTGATGCCATGTTCAGTTATGGACTTTTTGTAAGCTTGAAAATGTGCTAGGATACCAAAGAGGTGGAGGAAGAAGTGGGAATGTCAGATAGTATGATATCAATTGGCAATTGTATGGTGGTCCCATCAATAGGATGAGATATTTCGAAAATGAAAAATAATCTGCAGTTCAGATCAATTTTCATCATGAGCTTTTTTTCGTTGTGGCAAAATGAGACTTTTAGGTGGACTATTGTTTCTTTTATTGACTTTTTGAGGGCATTTAGTAGTGGGGCTCTTTTGAGTTTTGTTTGGTTCGTGCATAGAGCTTTCATTGTTGTAGATTGTATCTTTTGTATCCGCCTCCTTTTGTATGCACTGCGCCTACGGGATTGAAGTCTCCTTTATTTTGCGGCTGGCACCTTTTAAATATATATCTACTAATCAAAAAAGAAAAGATACCGTGTGTCGTATTTGTGTGGCTCTCTTTAAGATACACTAACGCTATTGGGTGTTAATTAATGTGACTGTTACTCACTATTATTGTTCTTTTTGGATTTCAAAGCAAATGAAACTGATCTGTCTTTCTCCCTTTCTTTCTTCAAAATATTTTGGCAACAGTTTTACTGTATTTATGGTATATGAAACCATAATTTCTGTCAGTCCTTACATTGTGAATATATTAAAATCATAAAAACCTGTACACATTGTTGTTGTGATTCCCCCTCCTTCCTTCTCTTTATCATTCCATATTTACATAATTTAGCATAGCCAAACAATCATATGATTATTTTAATGCGAAATTATTTGAATTGTACAATCTGATCTAATCAATCAAAATTGCATATTTTGTGTAGTTGATTTAATACAGCAACATGGAAGCCAGCAGGGGGCAAAATGGAATCCAACTCTTGTTAGCTGCAGAACAAGAAGCCCAGCACATTGTTAATGCTGCCAGAAATGGTAATTACTTATGATGTTTGTACGTTTATTTTAATCTGTTTGCTTTTCACTTCTCGTATTCTCGTTAGAGTTTTCACCTCAAGGGTTTTTGTGCAAATTCTATATACTTTGTAGGGATAATAAATAATTTAGTTATTTAGAGTGAAAAGAATCTGTTATTTGTCCATTATTATGTAAGCATGTGTGCTAGTACAAGAGAACTACCCAATAAAATGACTGGTGTTTCCAGCAGCAGGCCACCAAAAAGGAGGTGCTTAAGCAAATGTTGATTGCATTGTGAGACCATATAATCTGTGATGTCCTCCCATGATGTTGGTAATTAGCCTGTTAACTGCTGACCAAGTATATAAAGTTTTCCAGTACAAGAAAGATTTGCAAATTAGTGCCACATGGCTCTGTTTAATAATATTATACAACAAATTATTGGTAAAATTGTGAAATCTGGCTAGCGTAATTCCTTTGCTCAGTTAATAACTCAGTTATTGAACTTTTCAATAATAAATTTCAGTTGACCAAAACACTATTATCACTACTTGCACTTCATGCACATGAACGTGAAACCACCCTGTTTTTCATAACCGTCCTGGTGGCAGTACTAAAATGCCATTCATCAACTCCTTCACAACATCCAGTCCTCCACTCCATCAAAGGTCATACTGCATCTCTCTTGAGTCACCATTGCCACCGTGTAACTAGAAAGTTGTCATCCACCTTTTTTTCCGCTTGTAATTTGTCCATGCTTGTGTCCAGTTGAGTGCATGCTCAAGTATGTGCAAATGCATAAACTTTTACTTTGAAATTTCACTTGCCTATATCAAGTGCAACTACTAGATTGAGAATCAACTGCTAGTAAATATCATATGATTGCATGTGTGTTATTGATCATTGATGTCATAAGCTCCATAGGAGAATTTTGGAATCCCTTTTTCATAATTATGTATGAAAGCATAGATGAAGTTCATACATATGTTCATAATGCATGTGGTCAATGTCTAATTTCCAAATCTTAACATGAAGGATAAAATGATATGGCTTTTGTTTTTGCTGTTCAATATACAAACTCGTCGCATGGACTTTGGTTATTCTACAAAAGTGATTCATACTCTTTGGTTTCTATTTCAGCAAAAATGGCTAGACTAAAACAGGCCAAAGAGGAGGCTGAGAAGGAAGTAGCTGCATTCCGTGCTCAGATGGAAACTGAGTTTCAGAGGAAGGTTGCAGAGGTAAAATTATAATCGACCTGTCTGTAGGAGAAATACTATCAGCTTGAACCCACTGGGGTTCTAAATTTCTTGGTGCATCTGTAGTTTGTGAATTGCTGGTTTGCAACATAAAATCTGCATTTTCTGGAGTGGTTTTGAAGTGAGCAAGCATACGTATGTAGCACGCACTTGGCATATTTAGCACATTTTAAAAACACCTAGTTTGGATAGTAGAGGAAGAAGTCAATTTCTTATCACATTCTGTTTTGTCTTTGTCTTTGATAAGCTCTATTTACCAATTCTTATGTGTTAGTTTTGCTTAGAGAATTTTTTTTTTTTTTACATCGGGATATTATCTGAAAAAATTTCACTTGTAAAAAAATGTTCTTACATCAAATAAATTACTAGAAATGACAAATTCTGAATAAAATTGCTGGCCAAATAAATCATATATTACTAAGGGGCTGTTTGATAAAACTGAATGAAAAGTTCTGAATGTGTAAGTGCAATGAGCTGAACAGAGTAGAACATATGTCTGAAACTGAATATTGAATGGAAAAAAAATTTGTTTAATAATTTGACGTATGAAACATCTGAATGACTATATTTTCTCATTTTTAGACTATCAATTTTGAACTTTGTTTTTCTATTCTTTCGGAAAAAATAATAGTGAAATGAGTTAGTACCTCAGTTCCAAAATAAGATCTATATTAATGTTTAAAAAATCAATTAAACATATTTACAATAACTTTGAATTTAAAATATTCTAAATAATTTAAAAAAAAAAATATTAATCTTATATATATATATATATATATTATTCAAGTATTCCATTTATTTAAAAATAAAAAGAAATAACATATCCTTTTCTTATCTTTCTTGGCACAAAAGATCAAAGAGTAGTATTTCTTATTATCCATCCAAAGAATAACATGAGTAAATTATTATTTTTAGAAATTAAAAAAAAAAGGGACCAAAGAAGAAAAGACATTTGTTGTGTAACTTAAGAAATTGCAATTGCAGTGCAATTCGTTCTCTCTCTTTTGCTTCTTATATAGAGTTAGTTAAAAAATTATCATCTGCAAAAGAAACTTGGATCTCGATTAATGATATGGCCCTTCAATTGGTTGAATCTCTACAACCTTCTATGCATCCTTCTCTTTTTTTGTAATCCAGTACAACATTTATACGCACATGGCACAAACCTGAGTAATTTTGTTGATGAGATGGGAATGGTTTGAATGTTGAGATAAATGTTTAATTGAATAAGAAAAAAATTGAAAAGAAACAGATGAAGAAGAAAGATGGATTGGAAAAAGAGATCGGAAAGACAGGTCGTACCTTGTAAAAGGATAAGAGGAGAAGACAGTGTTCAATAGGATTATTAAAGTACATTTACGTAAAAAGTTTATTCACATATAACAAAGCGATTCAGTTAGGATTTTTTTACTTATTCGGTCAGATTAAATCAGACCAATTCAGATCTTTATCTGTCCAAAAAACAAACAATCTAACTGACTTACTGATTCAGATTTTAGCCCATTCAGTTCTGTTAAGAGCTTTATCAAACAGTTCCCAAGACTGGATGGAGAATACTACTTTTGAAATTTTGCAATAAATTTATCTTTATGCACTGTTTTAGATGATTAACTATATTTAAAATCATTGATCCAAACTGATTTTTTTTTTTGCTCTGAGAGTTTCACATTATGTAGTAACTTTGCAAATCATTGTTTCTTATATCCTTATTTCAAAATTTCTTAGTGATTTCTTTAATGAATAGGTAATGGTACAACTTGTAATAATTCATTGCTGCTATGTCTCTTTCTATGTTCATTACACAGAGTAGTGGAGATTCAGGTGCTAATGTGAAGCGCCTAGAAAAGGAAACAGATGCGAAGATCAATAACTTGAAGGCTGAGGCTTCAAGAATTTCACAGGATGTTGTCCATATGCTTCTGAAGCATGTGACAACTGTAAAGAACTAAGATTCTTGGTAAGCTCTGAAGCATGAAGTTTTTGGATGCTCTCCTTTTCCTGTTTATTTATAGATATACCGTTTGGCAAAGATAAGAGACTTGTTTCCAATTTGTATCTTAGTATGAATATTACTCCCTCCATTCCGAATGATGAGATCAATATTGACTTTTTAAAAGTCAATTTCAAATATTTTTAAACTCAAAATTGACATGAACTCATGTAGTTTACAACAATACAATTATGGATATCTTAAATTACCTAAAAAGTTTTACTAGTCGTAAGATTTATGGTTTTCAAAACTTAAATGAATAAAGTCAATTTTGAGTTTGAAAATATTTGAAATTGAATTTTCAAAAGTCAATATTGATTTTATAATTTGGAACGAAGGAAGTATTTATTTTGGTTGCAAATGCAAAATGCTTGTAGGAGAAACCAACTCCCTTGTGTTTGTTGAGAAATTTATTACTGCTGGCAGGATTCTTCTCATAATATGTTTGAGGCAGAACAGCAGCCTAAATACCTAGTTGGCTTTTATTCTTTTTTCTTTCTTACTTGTTTATTTAAGTTTATACATTGCATTGCTCTTGCTACCTTTTGTGGGATTGATCCATTTTCTGGTAATTACTTTTGTTTTAGAAGCAAAAAGCCGAATATCAGTCAAAATGTCGTTTTTGTTTGCCACTGTATTCCATGTTGCTTACATTCATTTTGTGAAGGATCTAATTAGAGAAATTGGAAGTGCAGAAAACTGGGAAGAAGTTATATGTTCTCAAGTTGTCCCCTAGCTAGAACCTCTGCACCAGGTGTCCCTTGTATTAACCCGAAAATTGAAACCGTACTCTTTTTTCGATAGGAACCAAATCACGGTTGATGTACTGTAAGTTTGATCTACGTATTTATGTCAAAAGAGCGCCTGAACACCCTAGGGTAAGTAGAAAAAATTTCATCCAACGGTCCGACCTATCTATAAGTAGTGCTATGATCCGAATATTAGAATCTGTGTTTTCTGCAACATTGGAGGAAATGCGATAGAATGGTCTAAATGTATTCTGTTTCTTATCATTACCTTTCCCATGATGACATGTCCAACGCATTGCTGGTGGAAGAACTCCATATAGCTTTGTCATATACAATAACCAGATTTTTTTGAGAACTTGAAGCATTGTAATGGAATCATTGATTGAAACTTTTGCAGAGTTGAAGATTCCCTCCAATCCTGATCATCCTCCTACAAACACAAGGACTAGAGCCTCAAACTATGTGATAAACCTTCTCCTGCTTTTGGGTAAGAAGAACTTGAATAATTATCATCATATAATAGACCATGAGAGCTTGGAATTACATCATACATCCTGGAGTTGAAGCAATTTGTGATGTTCTGATGATAACATATTGCCCATGATGATGGAATTTTCTTTATATTTATGTGATTCTTTGGATGAGTAGCAATCAATATAATACTTCATTGGTTTCAAAATTATCGACTTTTTGAAGTTAACTTTGAGATATTTTCTAAGTCAAAATTGACATGGGTTTATTTAATTTTAATCAATACAATGATGAATATTGTAAACTATTTAAAAAGTAATACTCGTCATATTTATTGTTTTTTTAATTTTTAAAATGTCTCAAATTGATTTTCAAGTCGATAATGATTGTATAATTTGTTAGCTTTCTTTATTTCTTGCTTATGAGTTTTGGAAGTATAAAGTACTATTTTACCCATTCTAAGACTGAATTTGATAAACCATTAAATTGACACTTTATGGTATTCTAATTTTCTTTTTGTTGGTCTGTCACCACTTTCCTCCCAAATGTTTCATTTTTGAGATTGAGAGGAAAGCATTGTGAAGAAAGTGGGAGTTAGGGTAGTTCCTTTTCCCCACTCTTTTTTCTCCAAAAAAAAACACCTTGAAAACAATGGATTTGAAAAATAAAAAAATAAAAAAAAATTAACATCTTGACTTTTCCTTTCTTTTTTTCACCTTTTTTACAACTTACAGACAGAGTAAAGCATTTAATTGCTAAGAATTTATTTTCAACCAAAAGTGGAAAATACCAAAATTGGCAGTGGGGATACAAACTTTTCACTGTAAAGAGAATAAAACAACTTGTATGTCACATGTATCAGTGATTCAGTGTTCTTATTTTGGCTACTTTATGTGATCAAGTTTTTGGAACTAAGATTGTATTCTTTGATTTGCGCTATATAAGTCTGCTGGGCCCATTATTCCCCATCTTTTTCTTTGGATACCTTCAAGTTGTTTATATGGTCCTTGGTCCATAATTAAGTTAATTGGGGCCCATGGTTGTTTATTTAATTTTTTTAAAATAACTTGTACTATTATATTTCAATTTTAAGGAGACGAATTAGGCGATTTATTATTTAATAATCGAGCAAATCTGTATCATTGTATTGTTGGCATAACACATTTTGTGTATTAAATCTATCGATAAGTTTAACACGGTTAATAAACAAGTTAATTTAGCTAATGAAGATTTTGACACAATTAATTAAACTAATTACTTGACATTGAAACTGATTAACATGATATTTATATAACGTGACACAACATATATCAACACAATTTTTCATCCTAACAATTAGTGAAGCATTGGATCCCTCTCTTATTTAACACAAAAGAGTAGCTTTCACAGTAAATTCTAAAATGACAAAATACTAGTGGGATTTTTATTTATTTTTTGATAAATTAGTGGGATTTTATTGCTGTAAGCGTAGTTGTTGGTCCCCTTTTTAAGTCTATACGTAATAAGTACGGGGGGACATACGATATAGGGGGTGGCAAATACAAATAGGGCTGATGATATATACAGCTACGAGCAATCTTATGGACCTTAATTTGGTAGGGGTCTGGAGGCAACCTGAGCAGATGTCTTGAGCACTCATTGACAGCCAGTTTGATAGAGAGTGAGAGAAAATTATGAGTCCCTGTAATTTGCAACAAAAATATATCTAACGTATATATATATATATATATATATATATATATATATATGACTTATATATATATGACTTAGATAGTAACATATTGCATATCGCATAATTGTTACGTTATGAGGTATATGTCCCACAAAAAAGTTGCCCATAATCTCTCTTAAATGCAATAAAATAAAATTAGAAAGTACTATACAACAGTTGTACGGTATCCTTAATTATTATTTTTTACATATCGTATAACTATTATGCAATATATAAAATATATATATATATATATATATATATATATTAAAGGTACTGTAGAACAATTTTGTTGTACCTAATTTTTTTTGTATATACCAAATAACAGTTATGTGATAATGTAAAAAAAATTAAGGATACTGCTGTATTTGTAGAACTGTTCAATGGTTCCTAAATTTTACAATTTGGGGGGGGGGGGGGGGGGGGGGGGGGGGGGGGCATCATACGAATAATATGGATTGATATGGACTGTAAATAGTCAGAACATATGTATCCAATTTTATACCTCGACCAATGTCTTATATGCCAGTGTAAATGTGTAATCACATCAAAGAATCTCTTGCATGATATAAAAAGTGTAGCCATAGATAACTACTGTAAATCCACATCAGCTATAACTGTCGAAATGGACACGAGGATGAATTCCCAAGTGACAACCATGCCAACTAAGGGGAGGAAATCCACAGCCTTTTCAGTAATGGCAGTGTCCGAGTGGCAGCAAAGAGAAGTTATCCGCAATATGAAACAGGATTAACACCGAAGTTTGGAGTAAAGACCATCCGGTGCTCCAAAAACAGGGGCACAGCAGCCTCCCAAGAAGGATGTCAGCTGTGATAAGATAAGGATCACCGTATCACTGTACATTTATGTCCAGCCTTTTGTTCAAGCGGTACGACTGCTACAAAAAAAAAAAAAATTGGGCCGCAACACAATTATGCGGTACTTAAATTATTATTTTTTATATATAATAAAATAGTTATGCGATATGTAAAAAAACATTTAAAGAGTACTACATAAACAACTTTTTAATAGATTATATATCGCATAACAATTGTGTAGTAATATTATAAGTTGTTATGCGTTGTGTTTTTATATAAACCATTGAATATTACAATAGACAGATAAATTTGATTTGGATGAAAAATAGCTCTTATCTCCTTTTGACTATAAATTATTCTCCTATACGTGTGTGTGTGTGGAATTCGATCCATAAGAGATGGAGGTTATAGAGCTTAACTGATCAACAAATCTTACGCCGTCTATTACGAGATTTGATGGCCAAGATTCTAGTTTAAAGAAAAAAGACCTTCCGCGATCTATGAAGAATGAACACTTCTCGGAGGTCGACGTATTCTTGTCAGATATGTGTTAGACATCAGACACTAACTCTCCATAGACACTTCTTACTGGTAGATAAATCAAGTGCTAACATTTTCATTGAACTTAAACTTTTAAAATTAATCACTTGCCTATCTCTTATAGATCATATTATCTTTTGGAGCAACAGGTTAAAATCTTATCTGTTGTAAGACTTGGAAAAGTATATGGTATAACTGTTCTTCAATATTTTGCTTAATTTTATCATATGCTTTATTAATAATTAAATTTACTTATACATTTATGGTTACTAAAAATATGCATAAAATTTATGGCATCTTTAATATATCGTATCCTATTTTTTGAAAAAAATGTTGTGTCCAGTATCTGTGTCTAATCCCTATTTTGAGTGTTTGTATTCGTGCTTCTTAATTTTAATGTTATATTGTGAAACAACTCAACTATAACTACGTATATTGCCGAAAGAAGAAGAAAAAATTACTAATTTCTGGTCGTTGTAATTTACGACGGCGGCATAAGAGGGGCAGTTAAGCCAGATAGCTATTAGGATCTCACTCTTGCGCTTGCAGTTTCTTATTTTCACCTGGACGGCAAAACTAAAACGGATACACCCAATCCATCCAAATCTTTCCTTTTTTAGGTCAAGCTACCTACCTAGCTCTTCATGACCTAACCAAACCTACATTCATAATAAAAATAGAAGTCTTGTTTTATTAATAAGATATATATATGGATCATATTCACAACAATCAATTGTTGAGCTATTGTTTCGACAACTAAAATAGGGGGCATTTTTACTGTAGGAGCCCTTGCGACAGGGCAAAAAAAAAATTAAAAGCTGCCGCTAGAGGTTGTTTTAAGTTAATTTTGAGTTGCTGAAATAGTAGTCATAACAACCGGTTATTGTGGATTAACTCTCATATATACATAATTTATCTATAACAATCGGTTACTGATAATAATCAAAATTAGTCTGTCGCAAGAAGAAATATCGGTGGAGTCAATTACGCGAAAATTAATTTGTCGCAAGAGAGAATAGTGGCCAAACTAATTTTACGAATAAATTGGTATGCCGTAAAAGGGAGTAGCGACACGGTCTACCCCAAGGAGTAGCGACATATTCAATCCGTAGTCAAAAATGGCCCCTGCATGCATTGGTTGTCGAAACAATACCCCAACAACCGATTACTACGGATAGACACCCATATATATATATATATATATATATATATATATATATATATATATATATATATATGCAAGATGTATCACTAATACTAATTATTCACATAACTTATGATCAAAAATCAATATAAATATTTGCAAAATATATAGAAAAAGTTTATTATTTTAGATCAACGTACACTGTTGAAAAAGTTTATAATCTTTTGAATAATAAAAAAAAAAACTTACGTTGTAAAGTATTAGCTGAAAATTAAATAAGTTCCACCTGATTACTTTTACTATTACGCTCTCAGTTTGTTTCCAGCATTTGTTTATCACCTGAAAGGCAAAACTAAAACGGATAACACCCATCCAACTCCTTTCCTTTTTTAAGTAAACCTAACTTGCCTACCTATCCATACATGACCTAACCAAACCACCATTAACCATGTCGCATCGCATTAATAACAATATATATACATATATACATATATATATATGAAAGTATTTTATAAATTTCTATATGAGAATGTTAGTTAAGATTTGTTTTGGTGCATTAAAAAAGTGTGTTTAAGTGGTTTTTAAATTCTAAACGCACCGTACAAAAATAGTGCAGTGATATAAAAGTTTAAAATTTGCGTTTATAAGTTTAAAAAAAAGAGAGTTGATATTTACTCAAGATAAAATTTATATTTTCATAAAATCGCAATCATATAAATGTGAATCGTATTTATTATTTATGTGAGAAAAAAATTGAGGAAATATCAATTTCTCTTATAAGAACATCAATTTCCTAAAAAAAATATTTCAAAAAACCCATGTAAACGAACAATGCGTTTAAACTCTACAAACCCTCCAAAACTTCAAAAAAACCAAACGAAACATACACTTAATAATGTAAAATACTTTATAATGGTCTTAATTATTCACAAATTAAAAATTCTCTAACATCTATTGATAATTTTCCTTATATATAGTACGTAAATAGTAACACACTCTAACTTTATCCATTAAGCTCTATTTTAGAATATTAAGTTATTATATTTTAACTTTAAGTATATTTTTCATATAATTAAAATAAAATAAAAAATAATAATAACGTGAGTATAAATAAATTTTTACTTTTACCCACAATGGACCCAAACAAAGTACATTTAAAAATTCTCTTTTTTCTTAAAAATAGTGGACATGATTTTAAGGATAAAATATATTTTATAAAATATTTTGTATATTTATTTTACTTTAATTATCTTATGCGGGACAAAATAATTGATTATTAAAATAGGATATAAACCCTTAATATAAATAAATACGTGGACGCATGTTATAAAAGACTGGCTAAATAGTCCTTTCACGTAACACAATAACAACACTCCCTAAATGAGCGGAATTAGTGATTATCCGTTCTTTCGCCGATGATTATATCACGGGTGAGATCACCTATTATTAAAAATTTTTATTTTTTTATATTAAGATATATAATAATAATTTTTAAGATTTATATTAATAGTATTTTTTGTTATTATAATCTTATTTTTTTATAAATTTACGATGATAATACATATTGTCGTTATAAATTTTAAAAATTGTTATTAATCTCGACACAAAAAAATAAAAATAGATGATCTGAGTCATATCATCCCCTCCACATGGGTCCCACATGTTAGGCACAGAAAATTACCGGAGTTGACCGTTGATCACGGACGACCGCCGTCCCTATCTGAACCGTTGAAATCCTAAACGGGATAGCCTAAGACAACTGTCCGGTGAGGTGGGTTATAGAGCTTAACTGCCCACCAATTCTTCAATCGTCAGTTGCGAGATTTGACGGCCAGAATTATTGTCGACGTATTCGTGTCGGATATATGTCACACACTCCAACACTAACTCTCTATGGACACTGCTTGCCGTTAGATAAGTCAAGTGTTAACATTTTCGTTGAACTTAAACTTATAAAATTAACTACTTGTCTGTCTCTCATGGATCAACATGTTATAATCTTATTGGTTGCAAGACTTGGAGAAGTATATGGTATAACTGTTCTTCAATAATTTGCTTAATTTTATCATATGCTTGGTTAATAATTGAAGATTGTTTGAAATTTTATTAAAATTAAACTAAATTTATTAATTTTAGATAATATAATTATAAATTATTTAAAAATATTACCAACTACGAGAAATGCTATTTCAAACTTTTAACGAACCACATTAAGTTTATATTTTAAAATATCTTCATTAATTTCAAAAGAAAACCGATTATTATATACATATGCAAGATTTACCACTAATACTAATTATTCACATAATTTACAATTAAAAATCAATATAAACATTTGTAAATATATATTAAAAAATATATTATTTTAGATCAACGTACGCTATTGAAAAAGTTTATAATCTTTTGAATAAAAAATAAATAATTAAGTTGTAAGGTGTTTAGCTGAAAATTAAATAAGTTCCACCTGATTACTTTTACCATTACGCTTATAGTTTGTTTTTTTGCAGTATTTGTTTATCACCTGAACGACAAAACTAAAACGGATAACACCCATCCAACTCCTTTCCTTTTTTAAGTAAACCTACCTTGCCTACCTCTCCATACATGACCTAACCAAACCAACATTAACCATATCGCATCGCATTAATATATATATATATATATATATATATATATATATATATATATATGGAAAGTATTCTAGAAATTTCTACATGAGAATGTTAGTTAAGGTTTGTTTTGGCACGTTAAAAAAAATGTGTTTAAAAGATTTTTAAATTCTAAACGCACCGTACAAAAATAGCTAGTGTGGTGATATAAAAATTTAAAAATTACGTTTATAAGTTATAAAAAAAAAAAAAAAAGAGTTGATATTTACTTAAGACAAAATTTATATTTTCACAAGATCTCGCTTACATGAATGTGAGTCGTATTTATCATTCATGTGAGAAAAATATTGGGAAAATATCAATTTCTCTTATGAGAACATCAATTTCCAAAAAAAAAAATCAAAAAACCCATGTAAACGAACAATGCCTTTAAACCCTAAAAACCCTCCAAAACTTAAAAAAAAAAAAAAAAAACAAACAAACAAACGAAAAATACACTTAATAATGTAAAATACTTTATAATGGTCTTTATTATTCACAAATTAAAAATTCTCTAACATCTATTGATAATTCTGCTTATATATATTACGTTAATAGTAACGTACTCTAACTTTATCCATTAAGCTCTATTTTAGAATAATAAGTTATTATATTTTAACTTTAAGTATACCTTTCACATAATTAAAATAAAAATAAAAATAATAATAACGTGAGTATAAATAAGTTTTTATTTTGACCCACAATGGACCCAAACAAAGTACATTTAAAAATTCTCTTTTTTCTTAAAAATAGTGGATATGATTTTAAGGATAAAATATGTTTTATATAATATTTTTGTTACCGTAATTATCTTATGCGGGACTAAATTATTGATTATTAAAATAGGATATAAACCCTTACATTTTGTTTCTGAGTTTTGAACGGAAAAAAAAAAGGAATAAAAAACTTGCTTAAAATAGAAAAGAAAAGAATAGAAAACTTAAAATTTTCTTGTATATTATTTTTAAGTTTTTAGTAAAAAAATTAATTTTTTTTTTTTATGTTTCTAAGTTATAATAAAAAGAAAAAAAAATTACTTTTATAAATTTACCTTTATGTTATACTTTACAAATATATCCCCCATTTTCACAATTCAATGGAGTTTGGCGGGCACAACCACCAGACCAATCTGCTACAGGAAATTTAGGCAGATATTCAACCAAACACCTGCATGTTGTTGTTCCAAATCTCTAGTCTTTCGCTCATTCATTGTGCCACTTTACAGCTCTCAAAACTGAAATTTGTAAACTACACCATTTTATGAGAATAATCAGATAGGAAAGTGGTATTTCTACAGAATTTTTTAATATTTTTACATATAAATTATCATTAATAGACTTATAACGACGGTTAAATTATCGTTATAGATCTATAACACCACTTTTTATTTAAGAATATCAAAAAATTCTGTAAAAATATCAATTTTCATAAGATATTATCCATTTTAGATACCAAACCCTATAATCATAAACCCAACAAATTACTTTTTCCTTTTCATTATATAAATCGTTTAAGATATGTGAATTGAGGATAATATGAGAATTTTAAAGATATTATTTATTTTATTTTCTTTTAAGTCTAAATCAAATTAATTTTAAATATAAAACTCTAATAAAAAAAGTGATCAAATTTTATATTCTTTTTTTTTTCGTTTATTAAAAAGTTCAAAAACATAAGAATTAAACAAAAAAAACTTAAATTTTTCGTTTAAACAGAGTCTTAATATAAATACGTGGACGCATGTTATAAAAGCCAGGCTAAATAGTCCTTTTCACGTAACACACTAACAATACTCCCTAAATCAGCGCAATTAGTGCTTCCCCGCTCTTTCGCAGACGATTGCACCCTCCCCCAACCTGGGTCCCACATATTTGGGCCCACCCCATATGAGAAAATTACCCAAGTTGACCGTTGATCACGGACGACCACTGTCCCCATCTGAACCGTTGAAATCCTAACCGAATAGCCTAAGACAACTGTCTGGTTACTATGACAATTTGACACACACACACACACACATATATATATATATATGATATTAAATTATTATATTTGCTCAGTGATAAGAAAATTATTATTATTTTATATGTACACGTTAACATATAATTTATTTTTATGTATGTATTATTGTAAACATGGTTATATAAACGATTTGACTTTTTAAAAATAAATTACTAAATCATGAGGATGAAGATGGTGGTTAAATATTACAATGCCAACCGTAGCAAGTAATAATAATTTGGAAAAATTTAAAAATAAATTCATAGAAAGCTCTGACGTGATTTACAGAAGAATTTGTGGCATACTCTCCTCCTAAACTCTGCAAAATGGATGATATAATCACCAATTAAATTGACTTTTCTAGCTTTGCTGCAAGTGTAAGGTTTTGCAGGGTTTGTTTTTCAACAAAGTTGGAGCAAGTAAAACTGAGAGAGTGAGTTGGGCATGTAAGTGATGGGGTGGAAGTGGAAGGGTGGGCTTGAATTTTTTTTTCTTTCCGGAACCTATATTATTTTAATTAAATGCCAAGACTACATTTTATCGCCCTAGGAAATTCTGCGAAACGGGAGAAGAGGGAAATTGGGAAAAACTTGCCTCATTAATCTTGGATTAAAGTTTTATGTATTGTCGGTATATACATAAGCGATATTAGGATCATAATACTTCATAAATAAGGTATTTATATTAGACATTATTATCCTTATTTTAATAACATGTTATGGTTCTAACGCCGCTCGTATATATATTGTCATTGTATCAAATTTTAATTTATTATTTAATGGAGTAGGGGTGGGGGTGAATTGTTGAAATATCGCGTGATAGTACAGTCCCACATCAGAATATAGAGAGAAATATTGAGGGCATATATAATCTAATAGACCAAAAACCTTATAAGTTAATTTTTTTGATCAAGATGTGTTTTGAAATGAGTATATATGGGTCGAATATTCCCAACAACTTGTATCAAAGTCATTGTTGTCTCGTCATTAGGGGAGAGATGTGATGTGTTGGGCTTAATGAGTTACCAATACTTTGTAGATTAATATATACTTTTTGAGCAAGTGGAGATGTGATGAGTTAGGCTCAATGAGTTATGTATACTTTGAGCAAGCGGATGAGTTATGGATACTTGATGAATTATATACACTTTGAGTAGATGACTCTTGACAAGAGATATTGAAAAGTGTAGGCTTGTCATTAGGGAGAGACGCATGGGTTAGGTTCAATGAGTTATGGATACTTAGCCGATTATGTACTCTTTGATCAAGTGGTGAACTCTTCTCAGGGAGACTTTTGAAGAATCAAACAAGAGAGTTGTAGATACTTAATAGATTATATACTTTTTGAATAAGTGATGAACTATTCTCAAGAAAACTCTTAATAAATCAAATAAGAGATATTAATCATCTACTAAAAGAAATGATAAACTAATATTCAAAAGAGTAGTATGGTTAAAGTTTTCAAGAGTAGTATGGTTAAATTTTAAGAATTTGTCGTTGATATAGATGAAAAAATCACAGTAAAGTCTCATATTAAAATATTAAAAAAAATATTAAAATATATATACTCTAATAAATTATAAAATTAATAAATTAATTATTTTTGTCAAATTATAATTTTCAAAAAATATATATTGGACGAATATTTTTAACACAAATGTGGGGGTGCGGGTGAGTTACCTCGTACAGTATTTAATTTGTCATGTCAATCTGTCATACAAAAAAATCTCATTACTTGTCATACAAAAATGTCTCATTACTAGATTAAGAAATAGAAAGATACATATTTCTATTTCATATTTACATTAAAATGTTTCTATTTATACTACTATTTCATATTTACATTAAAATGTGATGACACTTTAGTAGCATAGTTCTATTTATATTTCTATTTCATAGTTGCATTAAAATGTGATGAGACTTTAGTAGTATAATACTATATTAAACTTGGATATTTCCTTGTATATCATCATTAAAAGAAGTGAACACACATTTTTTTATTTTAGTGACACAAATGATCAAATTTTTACAATGAAATCTATAATGTTATTAAATCTAGGTCCAAATGACAACCAATATTTTGAAAACTAGATTAGACGAACTAAATTAATTTAATCAAAAATCAAATTTAACTGATTGACTATTAGTTCATTCAGTGATTTAGTCGTTACTATTGATCAAATTGACCTAGTAAATTAATTTTTATTATTATTATTTTATTATTTTTTGGGTACCAAGAATTTTTTTAAATATCAAAATTAAATACTTTTAGTCATATTGTAAGTTCGTAATACAATTTTATTATATTTTTATTTATTAAAAAGAGATATTTAAAAAAAAAAATAATTATTAATATTTTATTTTGTATTTATACCTCTAAGTAGGTATGCACAACAGACCGACTTGGACCTTGGTCGTTGATCAGGCCGAGCGGGGCATTTGACTTTTGGTCTGTAGGCCAGGCATGGCCGGACTTGGGGCTTAAAAAGGGGGCATGTTGAGGCCTGTAGGCCAGGCCAGGCCTTGGATCAGACCAGACCATGCCTCAAATTAGGGCAAGCCGGGTTTGTTCGATCCGGTTCATTCAATTTTTTTTAGTAATTTTAAATATTATAAAAATATCAATTAAAATTTTAAACTTAATTGATGTATTAATTAAAAGTAATGTATTACAACTTATAAATTACAATAATAAATTAAAATATTGTACAATTTTAAAGATATTGTATTATTTTATACTATCATTAATAAAAAAAAAATATTTTTTTTATGAAAAATATATTTTTTATTATTATTATTAGTTTACAAATAACTTTCTAGTTTTTACGCTAAGTATTTATTAAAATGACGATGCAATGAAAGATCTGCAAAAAGTGTAAATTGCTAGCTAGCCAAGAAAATCCTTATATATCACACACTACCCAATGTGTTTTCATGGATTTCTTTATTCGTATATAAACAAACATGCATGAATGAACGTATTGAAATATGTCAATTTTATTTGGTTTATTGAATAAATTGTCATAAAGAGAAAGTTTTCGTTTGCAGTGAGAGAATTGAAGTAGTAAAGAAAAAAAATAGGCGGGCTTTGAATAAACCAGGTCAGGCCAGGCCAGACCAGGCGTCAAACTAGGTCAGGCCGGGCTTCAGGGCAAGACAAGCTTGTTGGCAGACCAGGGCAGGCCGGATCTAAACAAAAAAAATATAGCTTGTTCGTGGCCTCCAGGTCAAATCACACCGAATCAGGCCTTGATCAGGACGGACTTTGACCAGGACGAATTTAGGCCGAATCGCAGACTATTTATGCACCACTACCTCTAAGTATCAATTTAGAGTTCACAGTTACTTATAATTATTAACTATATCGTCTCAATATAGGTTATCTAAATTGATAGTGAATTGTATCTTGATATGTATATTTCAAACTATGTTAGATTTTTGCTCGAAATACTGACTTTAGTGATTCGATTATTTTTTGCTATTAGTTTAAACTTCTATTATATATATGAAATACAACTCTACGTTATGATTTGTAAATGAGGGATACCCCTTATATATTTATTGAAGTATACAACGGTTAGGATCAAATTAATCTAATGAAGAGTTAGAATCGAAAATTTAAAATCAACCTCTAAATTATCTAGAATATTTATAAATATAATTATCACGTAGATAAATCTATAATACTATTAAAAATTATAATAGATACACAAAATTTTTAAAAAATGCTAACTAATATAATCAAATGAGTCTTGTGAGCATCTAGTAGGTGATGCTATGATATGGCATAACATTCTTAAAATACGCATGATGTAATACTACGCTCTATGTTACATGTACTCTTTATTTTAATTTGAAATATTTGTGTTTGACACTCGACATTTTGATAAGAGTACAAGTGGTGGACATTTTATTTTAATGTGAAAAATTGAAGAGTTATCGTGTTCGACTAGTTTTAATTATATATCAACTAATTTTAGTTCTGTGTGACTGTGTGTGTGTAATCATTTTTTACTAACATATCACGATATGAATAAAATGTATTTTGTACTAACTAAATAATCTTAAAAAATTTATCTTTATCATACTTCATATTACAAAAAATAATATTTTTGTTTTTATTTTTATTTCACGTATCATATCAAATTACGATGCAAGTAAGATATGTCTCAACCCAGTCAACACTTGGCACAATTCTTTCATTTTTTACATTGTCACTTAGTCTAAGGGAATACGCCTAGGGATATTCATTTGGATAAAATCAAATCGAATCGGTATCAAAATTATACAAAACTCGATATCTATACCGGTATCAATTGAACCGGTTAACCGGTTTGGTATCAATTTTTACCAAAATATATCGATCATTATTATTATTATTATTATTATTATTTATTAATAAATAATTAATAAAAAAAAAATAAAAAAAATAAGAAATCGATATAACCGGTTAATATCGATCTCTCAAAATTTTGAACCGGTACCGAATCGATTGAAACCGGTATACTGAACCGATACCAAATCAGTTTTTTTTTTTGTTTCGAACCGGTCGATTTAGACTGATCTGGTATATTATATATACAAAAAAAAATTGAAAAAATTGAACACCCCTAAATACACCTCTCAAATTCTATTCGCAGGTAGTCATACCAAAAAAGTCTATAATGAATTTACTTATCACTAAAAAATAAACCTTAGAGAAAGAATTGAAAAATAATATTCAATTAGGATTCTAAAATATAATACCACTTCCTTTTGTATCAAATGATGGTAGTATTCAGAAAGGGTATATATGTTATTTTTTAGATTTGTAGAGATTATCTATGGGTTAATTTTTTTTTTTAGTGTATTGAATTCTAATTTATTTATACATTATTGAATTGATTTTTTTATAATTGCATTACTGTATTAATTTTTTTTTTCAAAAAATAACTTTTTAGACTAAGTCTGTTAAAAATTAATAAATTGCTGATGTGATATGTTACATCATATTTTATATGTTAAATTGATAACTTGGCATGCCATGTCATTAATCCGTTAATTTTTAACAAATTTGAACAAAAATTTTAATTTTTGTAATTTTTTTTTAATATAGTGATATGATTATAAAATAAATTAATTCAATAATACATATATAAATTGATATTAAGTATAGTAAAAAAAAAGTAATTTAACCCCATCTTCCTAGTTAATTTCAACGGAAATTCTAACGTTTTCACTTTGAGCTGTAAATATAAGGCGAGGTCATTGTCAAAAATTTACTACCCAGGGAGGAGTCATTGAATTAGGGTCCTAACATAGGGCCTATTTTGATATTTTACCCTGTTATTTACTTTCTATATTGTACAAAGAAATCTCATTTATAAAACGTTTAATTAATAATAATATAAAATAACATAATATCATAAAATATAATAGCATAAATATGTTTTATATATAACACTAATATTAGTAAAACGTTTATTATATTTAGAAACAAACATGAACATAATATTTTTAAAATTTATAAATTTTATAAATGGAATATCTGCAAGATTAATAGAACTTGATATGGAGTAATTATTTAATGGTCCTAGAATACCGACACGTGATATTTTAAGTCAATCACGTAACGGTGTCTTAAAATCACTGAATATTTTTTTTTAATATATATATTTAGTTTCATAATATTTAGAGTGCTTAGACTTTAAATATATTTTAAAATTTTATTTATTTAAAAATAATTTATTATAAACACAATTTAATTAATTTATAAATTTTGTATATAAAATTTAAATATAACACAATAAAAATAATAAGATGCGTTTAAACATCCAATCACACAACAATACTACCAGCCAGTAGTCGAAAAAAGTCAAAAAACAAACAGGCATGGTCTCTGCCACGACTGTGTTGTAGTCCATAATTTGACGTCCTTTCCTTTCTTGTTGGTTGTTTGGTAATCTTCGTCTTTCTCCTCCTCCCCCATTTTCATTCATATATATATATAAAGAGAGAAATATCACTCTGCTTATACACAAGCTTATATATATACATATATTCAGCAAGAAATTGTTTGATTTTGAGGTGAAGGGATTGGGTATTTGTTTGGCCGTAGTTTCGGGTCTATCTATATATATCTATAATATATGCTAATAACCCAAATTTAGTTATATACAGGTCACCAACACAAATACATATCATGGGACCTGGAGTTGATGCAAAAAATTAAACATAATTCCCATTGGCGTTTTTCTTCTGAAACACTATGATTGAAATTGGGAGGAATTAATTTTCTTCCATCTTCAAACTCTAGCCCCTGCCCAGCTAGCTAACTATATAAGATTGTGTTATCCTTTGAAGGAGAAGAAATTAATGGCTTCTAATCCTTTAGAAATGCAAGAGCCAAGCATCGATACGGATAAGCTCAGCTACGAAATCTTCTCTATTCTGGAAAGCAAGTTTCTATTTGGTTACGATGATCAGAAGCTATGGATCCCCAAACAAATTTCGCCGGCGAACGAACTACGGAAATCGGAAGCGGTGTCCGTTACGCCGGCGGTGACGATGAATATCGATACCGGCGTACAAGCAATTAAGAATCAGAGAGGTAAAATATGTATACTGAGCATCGACGGCGGTGGGATGCGAAACATTTTGTCCGGAAAAGCCCTAGTTTACCTAGAGCACGCGTTGAAGGAGAAGTCCGGGAATCCTGAAGCTAGAATCGCCGATTATTTTGATGTTGCTGCCGGTACCGGCGTCGGAGGAATTTTCACGGCGATGCTGTTTGGGACTAAGAATCACAGCCGTCCGATTTTCAAAGCGGAGGATACGTGGAGGTTCATGGCGGAGCAAGGTAAGAAATTCTACAGGAATGGGAAGGGCGGAGGTGGCGGAAAGCTTTTCCGGCGGATTATGGGCGGAAGAGCGACTTCGAATGCGACGGGGAGAATGGAGAAAGTTGTAAAAGAAGCGTTCACGGAAAACGGACGGAGTTTAACGTTACGGGATACGTTAAAGCCCGTTTTGATTCCCTGTTACGACTTATCCAGCTCGGCTCCGTTTCTATTCTCCCGAGCCGACGCGCTGGAGACGGATAGTTTCGACTTCCGGCTTTGGGAGGTGTGCCGCGCCACGTCAGCTGAACCGGGTTTGCTTGGACCGGTTTTCCTGAAGTCCGTCGACGGTAAGACGCGATGTGTGGCGGTTGACGGCGGTCTGGCCATGAGTAATCCGACAGCGGCGGCTATTACGCACGTGCTGCATAATAAACAAGAGTTTCCGTTTGTTCGGGGGGTTGAGGACATTTTGGTACTTTCACTCGGGACGGGTCAGGTTCTGGAAGGAAGCTACGACTTTAACCAAGTCAAAGGATGGAAGGCTAAGGACTGGGCTCGGCCCCTGGCTCGAATTTCAGGTGATGGCTCGGCTGACATGGTTGACCATTCTGTGGCCATGGCTTTTGGTCAGAGCCGTAGCAGTAACTACGTCCGTGTCCAGGTAAATTTTTTGGCATTATTTCTAACGTGCGCCGGGTGTATTCAATTAGTTATACTTGCATATAAAGTTGTATGTATGTATTATGTATTATACTCTCCCGTAAAAAAAACAATTTTTTTAGTAAATTAAGAAATTTAAAGTTGAATAGTTTTATTTTTATCCATAAAATAGATTAATAGACTCTATACGGAATATTTTCTTTAAAATTTTAAATTAATGGACTTCATTTTAGTACTTTTGAGAACAAAATAATTTTTATATATAATTTTATTTTATTTGAGTCATTTTTGAGACAATATTTTTATTTTTATTTATTTAAGTCATTTTTGACGAGAGAAAGTGAGTATATGTTTTGTAAGGTACATTACATTTATTATTGGATTTGTCTTTTAATTGCTAATTATGACATTTTTAGATTTTCGTTTAAGTCATTTTGAATGCATAGGCTGGTGCCTGGCAGGAGAGAGAAGGGGTTTAGAGGGGTTGGTTTGTATGTCTCTTCTCTTGGTAGGATAGGAATGTTTGTAGCTATCGTGCGCCGGTGGCATTGTGTTGTTTTTGTCTGTACTATAGAATTGATGAAGGGAATTTTGCATACAAAATAGCCAATAGAAGTAAATAGGCACTAGTGTCCCTGTCATGCTAGATTATTGGGAAGTGGGAACACACCATGTTTCATGGACCATGGTGTAAACATCTGATTTGTTTTATCTTGCAGTTTGTGTGTATATATATATATATATATATTGGCATTGTCCCGAAATAAGTGTCAAAAGACTCCAAAGTGGAGGTATTGATCTTTGTAAGACAGAGTAATATTTACTTTTATATTTAATAATTAAGGAAGTTTATTAAAATTGGAAGTAGTTGGTTTCAATGTATCAAAGTTGCTTTTCTTTCCAGAGTATGCAAGTCTTACAAGCAAGAGGCCAATACCCATTAACTTAGGCCAATACCCATTAACTTAGGATTACTTACCCTGTAAAATTCCTTTTTTTTTTTTGTGTGACTGTTTAAGATACTTCATTTCTATTTTTATTACTTAGAATTTATTGCTTTCATGAACTAAAGTTTACCCAATTACTTCACATTCATAGAAACCAATTATATTGATTTTTATTTATTTATTTGATAAATATCAAGAAGAAGGAAATAACTAGTATTTTCGTTCCTTAACCTACTACCTGTTGCAGGGTGGCCCCATGGTCACTTGTGATTAGTTCCCTGGACAGAAAAAGTAAAATTAAAAGAATTCATTGCTTATTACCGTTAGTATCACTGTATCAATTTAAACCTTTTTCACTAAGGCAATATGGTAGTGCTACTATTTTTTGAGGTGATTGTTTTTCCTTTATCTTACAGTAATTAATATGCTTTGCAACAGCTGTGCCTTTGCTTATCAGGGCTGAAACTTTGTCATTATTGAGTAGGATTTTGAAACTGTTGTGGAGCACCACTCAGGTGAACCTAATTATCAACTTAGGAAAGGCATGGTTTCCATAATTTGTACCTGTTTTTAGCAATGATTCATGAGTGTATCAACATAGTGAATGATACACATTGTGTGCTGGCAAAATTGGACAAGTACTTGGTCTTTTTATGTACTACTATCCTTGCTTTGACACCTACTGCTTGCATGAAAGGTGGGGCTCCTGTTTTTGGTATGGTCTTGCCTTTGATCATTCAACACAAGGGATATTTTTCCTTTCCTCCTTAATTGTACAATTCAGAGCTTATACGAGCCTTTTGATTCCTGTTCTTTAGTGCAGTTAGACAGTGTCTCATGACTAATACATTACAAGTTTGAATTTTTTTGCTACCAACTACTGTATTACCATTTAGAGACTTTATTCCAACTCTGCAGAGATGAAAATATCAAGAGGATGACATGTTATGTAAATGGAAAAAATGGACAATAAAGTCTAAACAAGAATGATGTTCCAATTTCTTTGCATGAAGGTATTTAATCACTTTTTCGGAATAATAAAGGCAAATGCTATGCGAATTGCATGGGTGTTTCCGGTTTTTGGGATTATGACATTTATTTATGTTGTGATGATAGACACTTTAATTTCATGATTACTAACTTTCTGGTGAATTAGTTTTGCTATTTTGGTCTCAGCATTATTATATTATTAGTATACCAAACAAAGATAGAACTTTACACTGGCTAATTGGGACTTTTTAATGGCAGGCAAATGGATCTAGTTTGGGTCGTTGCGGGGCCAATGTGGACTCAGACCCTAGTCCCAGAAATGTAAAAATGCTCACAGAAATAGCCGATGAAATGCTGAAACAGAAAAATGTAGAATCGGTGCTATTTGATGGTAAGAGGATCGGAGAGCAGAGCAATTTTGAAAAACTCGATTGGTTTGCTGGAGAACTTGTGTTGGAGCATCAGAGGAGGAGTTGCCGGATAGCTCCAACTGTTGCATTTAAACAAGCTACCCAGAAACCCACCTAGTAAATTTCTCAAAAACTTTCACTTGTGGTAAATTTTCTTTTTACTCTCATCTATATATTTTATTCATTTTGCACCATCACATAGTATGATCTTTTTCTTTACTTAGTATAAAATCTACATGCTAAACCTGCTCCACCTTACAATTGAATCAAATTATCATCAATCCATTTGTTTTACTTATTTCTTAAGCCACAAGATGTTGGTATTGTCTACCTGTGCACTTGTGGGCTCCTCTTCTTGTCATTTTCTTTGTTGTTTTAAATATTAAAAGATATAACAGATTAACAACCGGTTGTTGCTACTTGCTAGTAGTGTAGTACATAGAAAAATAGAAACTTATTTAGATGAACAGGTTATATGGAAGAGAGAAGCCCCCCTCCTCTTTGTTGTCGGGTTACCGACACTGAATTCTTCCAAGAAGAATGAGAACTTTTGAGTCATTTTGGCAGTTAAACCTCAGGAGGTTATGTTGCCTTATGGGAAGGAAGGGAGCTGCTTGTTGCTATTTGTGAGGGAATCATATCTTTGTGGTGCCAGGAGACAAGGAGACCTTCTTTTGCTTCCCTGAATATGTTCTATTTGACTACTGCATAAAGTTCATTCCTTGTCCTTCCAGCTTTGGGTACTTGTATACCTGGTTACCTTTTACTTTTATTCAGAATAAACTACACCTGATAAGTTTGAGGGTATTTAGGTAATTTAAAAAATGTTACATTTCTATTTAAAGTTTAAATGGAATTAAATTATTTATGATATCAAATTGTGCATGAGGCATTAAAACCCTTCAAGTAAATATTCTTGTACTCTATTTTTTTTTCTTCTGTTAAATAAGCTTTGTCGTCCAACTGGAAATCAATGAGATAGTGAAGATATCAGGGTGTCACACTTCCTACTAAAGAGCAGAAGTCTTTTGCTTGCTTTCGTTTTATTTATCATTGCTCTTCCCACCAACAGAAAAAATTAAAATAAAAATGTACTACAGGGCAAGAGTGTGTTGGGTGAATAAGTAAATGCTTTTTAAATGTTGAGTGGAGATTCTGGACAAAATTCACTTGTATTATTACTGGCCAAAATCAACAGAGAATGGTGGGTCAAAAGAAAGATTGTTTTGTTAAAAAGAAGAGAAAGTAAAAACATTATATAATGATACAAACTTCAAAAATTTTAACATTACTGCTTTTGTAGTGAATTATCTATATGCTTATAAATGACTTTAAACCTTGAAATAGGTGAAAGTTAATAGCTTAAGTGTTAAATTCCGTAAAGGTGGTTATAGTGTTTTTTCACTTGCAAGTGCTTGAACCTCTGAACTTCTTTATGGATTCTAAATCACTAGGGCAACTCTTAACCTCTAACCTTTGAAATATGTAGAAGTTTGTAGCTGAAGAAGTAATCGGACTGCGCATCATAATTTAGCATTTACGTTTATTGGTCATTTGTTCAAGGATGTGTTAGAATGAATTTTGGATCATTCTCAATTTGGCTAATTATTTTCAAATCAACCATCTAACATGCCAAATCCATTTTTATAAATTTCATGTAAAATGCATGGTAAAACATTGGTTACAATTGAATACGATCTGTGGTACTACTCCTTTTCTGCTTCTGCACTTGGTTATTTTCTTGGATTACTGTTGCACAACCTAAAATTGATCCCTTGATGTTTTATTGTAATTCAAGGTTCTTTTATGAATGCAGAGGAAGAAAAAAAATGAAAATGAAAAAAGAAAAGACAAGAGGATGAAGAAAAGTAATACACCAGCAAGCAGCTTTTACTTTTGAAAGCGAAGACATATTGCAGGAAGAGGGAGAGGAAGAGGTGGTCAGCTAATTGAGTGAAAAAGACACTCAACTGCAAAAAAGATGGGATGATCTTGGTGGGATTCTTTGCCTGCCAGAGGACAGGCATTGTGGTGTAGGGAAAAAAAGATGGTGAGAATTTAATGAACTTTGAAGGTCAAAAGTAATGGAAATGGAATAGCATTTGAATCATGTGTTCTTATTAACTGATGAGAACTTAAGGGGTGGAAAAATGGTTTTTTTTTGTTTCTTTCTTTCCTTGCCAACTTGTGGTTCTTTTTCTTTTGAATGTCTTGTCTTTTTCATTCTAGTACTCAAAGAAACTTATATGTAGATTGTGGTGCTTTGATGAGCTGCTTTTTTATTATTTATTATTTTTTGAGATTTTCTTCCTTTCCGAAAATATTTTTTATATTGGCTTTTGTATGCCTTTTCTTGACTTCAATGTTATTCTATGGTGGAAAAGAGATTTGAGGGAGGCCTTCTTAATTATTTTTTATAATCCAAACGACCATATGAACATCTTGAAGGAATTTATGGTTGTCAGTTGGGCACTCTGTGGGGCACATCCATTTGAGAAGAAAAAGCAAATTATAATTTAGATTTTATAAATATATATTATAGGTAGGGTTCCTCTGTCAGGTGGTGGTTAAATCTTTGTTTTTCTTTTTCTTTTACTCGGCTCTTCACTTAAGGGGTGTATTCAATTAAGATTTGTAAGAACTTATAAAGACTTTAAAATTTTAGTTGTATTCAATTAAGACATTTAAAGAGTTTATAAAAGTTTAGTGGTATTCAATTACAACTTTTCTAATGTCTTTAAAAGTTATGTGGTATTGAATTAAGACTTTTACAAAATCTATAAAAGTATTTCGGTATTCAAAAAGTCATAGATTTTAAAGATTTCTATCAAATAGTGGAGTTTGATAGACTTTAAAACAAGATTTATTCATATTCAAAGTCTTCCAAAGTCTGGCCTTATGCCCAAAGACTTTCAAATATTTGTCAAAAACTTTCAAATATTTGAGAAAGGGAGAAGATGAAAATAATATAAAATAAATACAAATAAAATTAATAAAAACACATAATAATAAATAATTTTCCTAAAATAATAAAAATACTTAAAAACTAACAAATAAAAATAGTATAAAATAACATAAAATAATATAAATTAATTGAAAACTCACAAAATATATCAAAACCAAATTAAAATAAATATTAATACATTTAAGTACAAAATAATTATAAAAATTTAGCATTTAGGGAATAAAAATATAGCATAGTTCATCCTCATCAGCTGTGTAAGCTTACATGTTAGTGTTGATTTTAATATATTTTGGGTGTCATTTATACTGGTGATTTGAAAATGCTTCCTATAAAACTTTTGATAAATAATGATATACTAAGTAAACTGTCTAATAGAATTGTTCGCATTTTAGCAACTGTTTCTATGGAGAATTTTCATGAATAACCCCTCCTTTCATTTGGTTGCGAATGTCATTTTATGTTGTTGAGTTAAAATTGTAATTACAATATTTAAGTACTAGCAATAAAAAAATAATAGAAAATTTTAAAGTTCTATGTGGTTTATAAACTTTTTCCATTATAGGACAGTGTGTAATTTTCTCTAAATCAGTTATCCCCTTAATTTTTATCCATTTGTGATTATTGAGTTATGTGATACTCTATTATGTCAAAGGTGTAAAGATGAGGATACTTCAAGACCAAACCAATCTATCAAGTTCATCATTTCTATAGTTTTCTTCAAAGCATATTGTCCGACCTCTTCAACAAAATACTTAATGATGTAAGCTACAAGATATATTAAAAGTATATAAAAGTCTATCAAAATCTTTAATAAAAAGTCTATAAAAGTATGTCACTTATTTCATGGAGTCTTTAAAAGTCATTTTAAAAGTCTTTAAAGTCATTAAAAATCAACGAACTCTATAAAAATCTGTCACTTAAAAAGAGTCTTTAAAAATTTTTAAAAGTCTTAATTGAATACATCCCCCTTAGTGGCGAAGCTCCGTGTGACCCCACTAAATTTTTATTTTTTATTTTTTTATATATGATTTATTAAATTTATTTGGATGTAATTTATAAATTTGCCCTAACTGAAATTTTTAACACTTCACACTAATTAGAAGCCCCAAACCCCCTTCAAATTGACCTCACTCAAATTTTACAAAATTACCCTACATGACTCATATCCTTTTTATTTATGTATCTCTCTTTATAATATTTTTAAACTAAATAATAATTTAATTTTTTTTTTTTTATAAAATAATTAATTAATTATGAACAATTATGATTAGAAAAGTCTATTATAAATAAATATGGTATATATATGTCATATGTTATTAGTTATTATACTTTTATTGTAATATAATATATATTTTATATATATGTGATCCAAAAGTATAAAAATATCAAAATAAAATTGATTGAAACTGCTGTCTCCAAAATTTTACTAAATTATTTATAATTTAATAATAATTTTGATCTTATTAAAAAAATAAACCTGGCTTCGCCACCGGCTATTCTTACGCATCATTTTGCTCTAGGTCAAATTACTGTCAATTTATTGGTGCATGATTAGTGGGGGTGCTTTTAGTGGTTAGGTTTGAGTTTCCACAAAGAGGGGAGGACAGAGGGGTCTAATTTCAGTCAAGTATGATGATAGAGACAACCTCAACAGCAGGAGTCCCTTGTGGACTTAGAAAAAGCCAATAATGGTGGTAACAATTTTTCAATCACAACATGACGACTTTATATTGAGCAACCGAAGAGCGCGCGAGTGCCGATCAAGACCAGTGGTAAGCGGTTTGTTTTATTTTAGCATTGAGTTTAATTTTTATTTGATAAATTTATGTTTTATACGGTATTTATGGAGAATTTTAAGTTTCGACTCTATTATAACTATGGTGAAAATTTTTATAAATGTGTGTGAATATGTTCTATCAGAAGTTTGGAATATCTTATGTTAACGCTTAAATTTGTCCGCACATTCAACTACCGGCCTGGACGTGAAGCTGTACAAAAAGAACAACAGAAAATACTTGATGGTTTGGACCGCTGGAAGATACTTTTTGTGTGAGAGTAAATATATACTTTAAAATATGTTAACAATAGAGGTGACAAGTATTTAATATGCTAGAATATTATGTATTGTCTATCCATACATTTATTGTTCACCTTATATTTATAGTATCCGCCATACACAACAGGAACATAATTCCTAATACAAATCATGTAGATGGAAACTATGTTGGAGAAGATAACTAATTTATCCATATACGGTAACCACCATGCTAATTTATCCATTTATGGTAACTACTATATCAACTAGTATTAGACATGATAACTAATTAGTTACCCGAAGTGATAAAATAGTGATCCCAAGCTTATACACTTAAGAGTCCTATTGTTTGAGCGCTAGGCTTAATGGACGGTAAGAAAAAGTCCTAATATGAGCAATTCATTTTATGCTAGTAAATACACAACTCAACTTTGCCCCACTCCTTCAGTGCATGAAATGGGGGTAGAGGAGTGAAGAAAAAAAGGCTTCGAGAGTCAACAAGGCTTTAAGACTAAAGGTAGTAGGTTTCGGGAGTTCGAAAACTACTTTAATCAAAGATAATAGGTTTCGGGAGTCTGAGGACTGATACGACTAAAGACGATAAGCTTCAGGAGTCCTAAAACTACTAGACTGAAGATGAGATTTTTTGGAAATCTAAGGACTGCTGAGACCGAAGAGATGAAACTTTCGGGAGCCAAGAAGATTTTAGTCCGAAGAGAGAGAGTTTTTGAGGACACATCCAAAAAGCTAAAAGAAAAAAGGGAAAAAAAAGATGGTGAGAATTTAATGAACTTTGAAGGTCAAAAGTAATGGAAATGGAATAGCATTTGAATCATGTTTTCTTAACTGATGAGAACTTGGGGGGTGGGAAAATGGTTTTTTTTGTTTCTTTCTTTCCTTGCCAACTTGTGGTTCTTTTTCTTTTGAATGTCTGTCTTTTTCATTCTAGTACGCAAGAAACTTATATGTAGATTGTGGTGCTTTGATGGGCTGCAATTTGAAGAAAATCCCATGCATATGGCTGAAGTTCTGTCTTTTTTTCTTTTTTTGTTGTTGAGATTTTCTTCCTTTTCAAAAATATTTTTTATATTGGGTTTTGTTTACCTTTTCTTGTCTTCAATGTTATTATATGGTGGAAAAGAGATTTGAGGGAGACCTTCTTAATTATTTTTTATAATTCAAACGACCATATGAACATCTTGAAGGAATTTATGGATGTCAATTGGGCACTCTGTGGGGCACATCCATTTAAGAAGAAAACGCAAATTATAATTTAGATTTTATAAATATAAATTATAGGTAGGGTTCCTCTGTTAGGTGGTGGTGGTGGTTAAATCTTTGTTTTTCTTTTTCTTTTACTCAGCTATTCTTATGCATCATTTTGCTCGGGGTCAAATTACTGTCAATTTGTTGGTGCATGATGAGTGGGGATTCATTTTGCTCTGGGTCAAATTACTGTCAACTTATAGCTAATTGTTGGTGCATGATGAGTGGGATGCTTTTAGTGGTTAGGTTTGAGTTTCCACAAAGCGGGCAGGACAAAGGGGTCTAGTTTCAGTCAAGTATGATGATAGAGACAAAGTCAACGGCCGGAGCACCATATCGACTTGGAAAAAGCCCTCTATGGTTGTAACAAATTTTCAATCACGACGTGACGACTTTAAATTGAGCAACCGAAGAGCACGTGAGTACTTATTTTAAATTTGACTGTAATTTTTATTTGAAAACTTTATGTTTTATACGCTATTTGTAGAATTTTTTTAGTGTTGACTCTATTATAAGTACGGTGATTTTTTTTGTAAATGTGTGAATATACTCTATCAGAAGTTTAGAATATCTAATGTTACCGTTTGAATTTGTCCGTATATTTAATCACTGACCTGGACGTAAATATGTATAAAAAAAACTACTAAAAAATATTTAACGGTTTGGACAGTCGAATGATACATCTAGTATGAGAGTAAATATAAAGTTCAACATGTGTTAACAATAGAGGTAACAATTATTTAATAGGTTAGAATATTATGTACTGTCTATCCATTTATCTATTGTTCACTTTATATTTATAATATCTACCCTACACAACAGGAACATGATTCTTAAGATAAAAACTCTGTTGGAGAAAGTAACTTTCATACAAATTTATACCAAATATGGTAACTGTCATATCAACTAGTACTGGACATGATAACTAATTAGTTACCCGTAGTGATAAAACAGTGAACCCAAACTTATTAGACTTAAGAGTCCTCTATCTAATGGATTATAAGAACAAGACCCAATATAAATAGCTCGTTTACGCTAGTAAATAAGCAGCTCAATATTTTACATTTCTTCCATTTTTTCTATCCAAAAAAAGAGGAGTTGTGTGAGTTTTTCATTAATGAAAAATAATTTGCACCCCAAAATTTATGAGGATATTAAACATTCGCACCCAAACCTCTAAACAAGTAAACATATTTACTTGCACCCTAATATTTAATTAGTGAAATAAAATGCACAATTTGAACTTTTAATAGTTTAAAAGATACTTTGCACTCCATATTTTGCAAGTACGTTGAGATTTGCACACCAAAATTTTAAATATATCTACTTGTACCTGATTAGTGAAAGAAAATGCACGTTTTGAACTTTCAAATGGTTAAAAAAAGTGATCAAATTTT
The DNA here is from genome assembly GCA_947179155.2 of Hedera helix. Lineage (NCBI taxonomy): Eukaryota > Viridiplantae > Streptophyta > Magnoliopsida > Apiales > Araliaceae > Hedera > Hedera helix. Next base: position 31,738,702 of record OX359278.1, read on the forward strand.
TTTTAATTATAATTTTAAGGGTGAAATAAAGTAAACCATTAAAAAATTAATATAAAAACATTACAAGTAATAAATAAAATATGTTGCATCTCTTCACTAGTTCTACTTTTTTAAATTGGTGATATTGTATACGATACTTAAAAACCAACATGGATTCTTCCCTTCAACCCATGGTACATGTTGATAAAAAGTATTGGTAGGCACAGCAATCCATCCCTATTTGTTTCGTATATGTGGAATGATGTATATGGAGTTAGAAAAAAGATACGATTAATGATGTTTTACAATGATTCATGCAATAATTTTTATAAAAAATGGTGGGATTCACCATGCAAGTGATGGGTCCCATTATTTTTTACAAAAATTATTGTATGAATAAGTGACAAAATTATTACACATAACAAAATTGACGTAGTTAAGTTGATCTTGATTATCCAAAGTATAATGCTCCTTTCTATACACTCTCTCTCAAACAATCATAAGTAATGCCATTTGGATAATATAATTTCTTTTATCACTCTTTCTCTCTCTTCTTTTCCATTTTTTTTTCTTTGGACAAATCCTTCTGTCTCTCCCACATAATTTAATCATGTTTGGTATTAAATAGAAAAATACCTAATTTTATCAACTTTTTCTTAATACTTATTCTCCGGTGTTAATAATTTTATGGATGAGTATTTATGTTGTTGAGTGGATGATGAAGATTTCAAACCCAACTTGGGCATATGATAATGATAATAATGGTGATTATGACTAGTGGGCTTCTTTGATTCTCTTCTCATTTATCCACTTATTATACAATAAATTAGTGATAATTAATGAACATTAAAAATACTAATTAAATAAATAAAATGGAATTGATAGAGAATAGACAAGAGTTGGGGGGAAAGAATTAAAAAAGGGAAAAAGGAACGCCAAACACGTACGCTATAACGTGTTGGTATTATTTTACTAAAGTACAAAATAAAGTATTATTTGGGTAGTTTAGACTTTACCAATTAAGATTATGTAGATGATTAATTAGAGATTAGTTTAATGGTTTACATATTACTTAAAAATGGCTACTGATCACGACAAGAATCATGAAGATATTGTAAACTTTTCAGAGAATGCTGTTTATTAATTAATCTAATTAACAACATAATCAAATCTAATAAATATGATTACGAAAAAATTAGTTGAACCTAGTTTCAATAAATTATGAGATGTGCATTCAACTAGATAAAGAATAATGTCATCATGCAGCACATAATGAGGTATAATAATATATAGTGATACACATTGTTTGGTACAACAGTGTAGATATCAAACCAAAAAAAATAATCTAACATTAAAATAAAATAATCGGATAGCGGTGTCTAATTTTTATTTTCACTAGTGAAAATAAGTAAAAATAAAAACATATGAAAACGAAAGTGGGAAGCAAAAAAATAAAAGTGGAAACAATTACCGAACGAACCCTTCAAATTATGCTGTCATGTCATGAATTTGAAAACTTTTGCTTTGTGATCATATTTGCAACAAGGAACTGCACTAAATACCTAATAACTTGACAAACATGTTTTTGGGGTGTGCTTTGAACGTATCACTAGATGCAGAATGCAGCAACCTTTCCCCTCACTAGTATTTTAGACGAGGCTAATACGGTTCCTCAACATAATATTTCGACGAAAATGAAATGGAAATTCACTTGTTAGCTTTGAAAAAGATAAAAATGTTGAAGAAAACCGAAAACACATCATCAAACAAGATAAATATTACTGTTAAACTTGAACAACACAGATTACCAACACTGCCAGCGAAATAGCGGCGCAGAAGAAAATGCAACTCAGGTAGATATAATGTTGTTAGATGCACTAGACTGGCAAACCCAACTGGAAAATCCTGAGCTTTCTGGCTTAAAGAACTAACAAGCTTTATGATTACACAAACTGGTAAAATGATACAAAATTACATCACTTTTTCAGCCAAAAGCAATCATTTCATTTGTTTAAGAAAAAAATGAATTGTTTAAGATAGAGGCTAGCCGACTAGTTTTGGTAATTGCATTGGTTTCCTGTAGTTCTGGATTGATGGGGAATAGCTGACCTTGGGCATGTCGTGCCAATAATCGATCCACAAGAACCAGAGCTAGCATGCTTTACACCATCGGCACAGCTGCACCAACCACCCCAAACAGTTACTAACAATTTAAGGATGATAATTTTCTCTTTTATATTAAACAATTGTTAAATTTAATATTATTCATATTGTTAATTATATACAAATGCATACACCAACGTTCTTAAAATAATTGAACATATGCATACAACAAGAAATAGTTGAATGTAATGCAGGAGAAATAAGAAAATACTCTAACCTAGGTCAGAAAATAATTCTTGCAAAATCAGCACTTAGTTTTCTCTCATAGACTACAGGCATTGATATGTATTTAACATACAATGTTAGTAAATATAAGTCAAACACCGTATGATCTAAAGGTTAGTGATTGACGGATGTTGTTCTAATAAGTATTAAGTGGCATATTAGAAAATGGATATCGTTCAATACGAACCTTGTGGAACAACACAAGGATCATGGTGACCATGGGCAATAAGCTCCGTCTCTTTTCTATCTCTGGTCACTGTATTCTGTTTTCTTTACATGATAACAATATAAAATGACCTTTAATTAGAAAATGAAGAAACATCAGAAAATTTTAATACCAAAATAAATGGTTAAGATTCAGTCTTCTGTTCAAAAAGGTTATATATTAATATAAATGGAAAAAGTTGTATTATAGGCAATCATGACATAAAAAGGAATCCTCAAGATTTTACAGTTAGTGTTCATGATTTTCCTATAATAAAGCACTACAATCAGCAACATAAAAGCCGAATTATCAGACTATCAGCAACTTAAAAGTCGAATTATCAGACTATCACATGAAAATGCAAGAAATTAGGAATAATATAGTAAATCCTACATCTATGGATGAGGTTACATGTGGAGCATTTATAAATGAAACTTGTTTCAACTTAATTATCCATATCACTCCCAAGTGCAGATTTGAAGATCTTGGGTTTCCAGCCAGCATCATTCGTTGGATTCAGAAATTTGTGACTACTCCAAATTTTCCTTGTGATGAATGGATCCATGGAAGGTTTTTTTAAGCAGTTCACGGGGACTTTAACAAGGGAATTCCATTTCCCTATATATTTTCTTATTTGTTATGTAGGCTTCATCTGCATCCTTCAAGATCAAATAAACAGAAATGCTATCAAGTACCTCTAGAGATATAAAGCTCAAAAGATAACACAGGTCAGTTTCGCTGATGATCTGTTTTTACTAAGCAGCTGATCCAACTTCTTTAAATGTTCTTAAATATGCTCCGTACGAGTTTGTAACTGTCTTGAATTCAAACCAAATATGTTATAGAGCACAATTTTCTTTACTGGTTTTGATGAACTAAAAGGGCAGTTACTGTCGCTACTATGGGAACGAGCAGGGAACTCTCCCTTTGAATTATATGGGAGTTCCATTGAATATTATGCTTTTCTTTGAAAGGAGGTCTGGGGATAAAGAAATGCCCTATACAGACATGGAAGAAATTGATGAAGATGAGTGCTTTAGTGTGCAGGGTAGCTGGACCACTCGTCAAGAGATGGTGCAGAAATTGTTAGCGATTCTCATAGTCATGCGCTTGCTAAAGTGTCTAACATGATCAGAGCTCAACATTGACAACGGCAATTTTTTCTGTGACAGCAAAACTTGGAGACATTGCTACTGCTGCTGACATTTACTCCTAATATGAGGCAGATCAGGTGCACTGGAGTATTTGTCCCACAGGTGAATACTCTTCACAATCTAACTTAGTATTTAAGAAAGAAACGAAATCTGGTTGAGTTGTATAAATTTGTCTGGTTCAAAAGAAGCATTCTTATACACTCTTTAGTCCCGAGGTTGGTTTGTCGGACAAAGTGAACACTCGAGAGTGTTATAACTGATGGTAAATGTTTGTTATGCAATTATGAGACTTTAGATAATTTATTTTTCGAGTGCAGTTTTATGGACATGGATATGGGTTGTGTGACCCGAGGGGGCGGGGGGACGTGAGTGCGCGTATGTGCCGGGGGAGCTGTTTAGGGGGTTGTTGTTCAAGAGAGAAAAAGAAATAGATTAAACTTACTCCAATCGTAGATGTTGGCTTAAAGGCTATTCTAATATTTATGATTTCACCATTGTATATGTAATGTTCTAGAATTTCCACGTCATTATTAATTTAATTTCCGACGAGTTAGTTTTACGAGATTATTTAAATCTTTTTATGTGATTAATTAATTATGTGATTAAATGATTATGTAATTAATTACTAAAATTAATTAAAGGGGGTCACTAATATGTTATTTAAATTAGTGAACAAACCCTAAAGTTTTAATATCAAAATAATTGATAAGTTTCCTATTAATTAAATATTCAATTAAATTGAATATAATGAGTTAATTAAATATAATAAATTAATTAATATGATTATTAATTAATGTAAATAATGTGAAATATTAATAATAATATTTATTAGTCCATTTAGTAATTTAATACTAACGGGTTAGAATATTTAATTATTTATTCAATCTAATTATTTATTTAATCATGGATTGAATAATTAATGTGTAAATTATTAAATTAGCCCAACATGGGTCAATTAGTAGCCCAAGTGTAGAATAATAAAATTTGACAATTTAGTAGCCCAAACAATTTAATAGGAGCCCAATTGGTATTTTAAATTAAAGCCCAATGATTGGCCCACTTGAAAAATACTTTAGATAACTTATTAATTATTCAAATGTGACAAATGACCATGATTTTGGGACAAAGAAGTTGGACATCAGCCGACCATAGAGAGAGAGAGAAACATGATAGTTGTTTTTCTTTTTGTTTATTTTCCATTTATTTATTTACTAGATTGCTTGTTTTATTTTTTCAAGTACAATGACCATCCCTCTTTTCACCAACTAAGTCATTTAACCCATTCCTTGTGTAAGTTGTCATCTAGGAGCATGGGTTAAATTATAGATATAATTGTGTATCTATTTATTTTTCAAGTATACTTGAAATTGTTAGATGTTATTTCATCATTTTCTCCAAGTCCAAAAGAGAGAGCTAGAGAGCATTTGAGAGAGTAGAAAAATATTTTGAGAGCAAAATTATCAAGAGAAGGAGTTCTTGGTTCATGCCTTCCAACTTCACAACTTATTTTGGAAGAAAAAGAAGAATAGCCATTAAATCAAGGTAATGATTATTTTAAATAAAGTTTTGTTTTTAAATTAAATAAATCATCATGTTAGTATAAACATGTTAATATAGTTATTAATGTGTAGTTGTAATATTTATGCCATGCTTGAGTTTAATAGGTTTGGTTTGTATTTTGGTATATTTTATATGCTAAAATATGTGTTTAATAGTGTGTAAACAAGTTTTGGAATTTATGTCCAAAAATATTTTTATAAAACTTAGGTTTGATGTTCTAATATTATAGAACATTAAATCATGAGAAAAATAAAGTTTGAATCACTCAAAATGGAGTTATACACAAAAAGTTATGATTTATAATAGTTTATGTGATGTAAAATTTTTTATAAAAAAATAATGATATTAAATCATGAAAAATTTATTTTTCATGCTATAAATTAATATAAGGTGATTGGTATTTTTTTTGGATTTTTATTGATGATTTAAAGCTTACTTATTGGTATATTTTTATTTAAAATGGGTATTGCCGGACACTGTTCACATTCTGCCGGAACAAAAAAAAATTACACTTGCCGCGCAATGCGCGCAGCCACTGTTCACCAGAGACGCGGAGCCAAACGACGTCGTTTGGTGTCCGTCTGATTTTACTCCGCGCGATACGCGCGGAAGCCGAATCCGGCTTTTCAGAAAACGGCGTCGTTTTAAGCCGTAAAAATCTGAACGCGCGCCATGCGCGGTAGGAAAAGTTCGGGGAAATTACAAGTTTGCCCCTCCGTGTTTTTCTCGGTGAAATTACGATTTTACCCTCGTTTCAGTTTTCAACTTAATTACAGAAATGCCATTCGGGTTTAATTTAATTAATTTAAATATTTAAAAAACTAATTTAAAATTATAACAAAAATAATAATAATACAAAAATGATATTGGGAGGATATTTTTAATTAAGTTTAATATTTAAATATTTTAAATATTAATCTACTTAGCTAAATCATGGTTAAGTTAAATAAATTTATTAGTTATTTATTATTTAAAATGTTAATAATAAATAAAGGTAATAAATTAGCAAATTATTATTTAATTCCTATTAAATAATACTTAAAGAGAGATAAAATTTATAAATTAATTATTTATTATTTAAATATTATTAAATAATAAATAAGGATAATTAGGTAATTAATTATTATTTAATTAACATTAAATAACGATTAATGGAAATTAAGTTATTAGAGTAATAATTTATTATTTAATTTAAATAATAAATAAGAATGATTTGATTATTATTTAACCTTAAATAATAATTAAAATTAATTAAATAATTAATTATTATTTAATTGACATTAAATAATAATTAAAGAGGATTAAGATTAGTAAACTATTATTTAATTTCCTTAAATTAAATAATACGTAAGGTTAATTACTTAGTTAACTATTGATTAATTAACATTAAATTAAAGAAGGTTAAAATTAAGTTAATAATTATTTATTATTTAATTATAATTAAATAATAAGTAAGTACAATTAGTTATTATTTATTTTAAATAATAACTAGAGTTAATTAATTAATTTTTATTTAATCAATATTAAATAACAATTAAATAGAGATTGAGTTAATAAAATAAATTGAATTTAATTATACTTTAATTAAACAATGGTAATAAATTGTTTAAAGGTTTAATAAGTGTCCAACGCTTAAGAAAAATATTTTCTAACTTATTAAATTATTAACCTAATTTGATTGAGGGTCTATAAGGTTAATAATATTATTTCGACTAACTTAAATTATGTGATAAATAAGTACCTTAGCGAGCGTATAGTTGTGCAAATACGCCGTACTAATTATTAGACCAACTTTATTAATGTTAGGTCTTTTCGAAGCCAGTTAGTTAAAGCTAGACATATATTGTAGCTGAGCAGACAGGCAAGTTCCTTATCTCTAAACTCATTTCATTGAGCAAATTATTTATCTAAGCTTGAACTGTTATTTCCAAGCATGCTTTGAGTGGTTTAATTACTTTACCATTATTCCACATCGATATTATTGTTATTCGCACTTGTTGCACTTGAGATTGTACAGTCATTGAATTGTACTTAATTACTGTTCTACTGTTTAAAGAACTGTTCAAAGTAGGTCTAAGCCATTGTTCGGCTAGACATTTATGTTAAAGATTTTAAAAGCTATCCAAATCATTGAAGATGCGGATTCTTAGACTGTTATGAACACCCCTTTATTATAGGGGAGTACCCTGTATCTATTATCGGGTACAAAAATACGGAAATTAAATGTTATGCATACACATATTGTACTGAGGCTGATCCCCTCGAGTACATATTTCTGGTAGTAACCATTGGGTCAACCTGCTATTGACTCCAGTGGATATTTATAGTTCATAGTCTATTTGACTATCCTAATTTTAAAAGCAACTTATTATTCCTGCTTATGTTATTCACAATATTGAATTGTTCAGCTATTCCCTTTCATTCATGATATATTGTTCCTTGTTATTATTTAAACTTGTTGAGCAAACTAGTTGTTCACTCTTGCTATATCATGAAACCTTATTGCAGTGCAACCCGAGACTTCGGGAAAGAACAAGGGTAAAGGAAAGATGAAGTAATAGACTTCGAGATGCAGCCCTGTAGTTAATTTAAATTAACTGTTATGTAATATAAACCCTAAGTACTTTATTAAGGGTATTTGTTTACTTTTTGTAAGGTTATCGTATCTTGGGACTAGTAACACCTTTTGAATGAACAACATATGTTTATTATTCCGCATTTAGTTATTGTATGTTGTTTAGAGGTGAATGTTTGTATTGGATCATCGTGATGACCGGATCCGGGTATTTGGAACCCGAATTTGGGGGCGTCACAGTATATGCCATCATCATAGATACATATAAGAAACCATTATTACAAAAGGGAAAAAATAATTCAACTCAGATAAATCACCATATAGTTAAATCTCAAACAAAATACCTGTATCCCACCAGATCAGTTTGTTCTTGTCCTGATTCGGCCTTGTTCATCTTTAACGAATTCATTGTTGTGCTCACTCCCAGTCAAAAAAGTGCCTAGGAGAATTGTGCAAATTAGATGATTAGAAAGAAAACATATAATCCAATTTAAGATAAGTCCAACTCATCACAAAAATAAATAACTAAAATAGCATCACCCACACAATTAATATGATTTTACGTCAACATATTATGGAGACCAACTGCATAAATAAAGCAATACAAATGACACTTGCTAGCATAACTGTACCAGAAAACCCACTGCCAAACTTGAAACCCTTTGTTGCAGAGGTAAATTGTTCATCTTTAAAGAATTCATTGTTGTGCTCACTCCCAGTCAAAAAAGTGCCTAGGAGAATTTTGCAAATTAGATGATTAGAAAGAAAACATATAATCCAATTTAAGATAAGTCCAACTCATCACAAAAATAAATAACTAAAATAGCATCACCCACACAATTAATATGATTTTACATCAACATATTATGGAGACCAACTGCATAAATAAAGCAATACAAATGACACTTGCTAGCATAACTGTACCAGAAAACCCACTGCCAAACTTGAAACCCTTTGTTGCAGAGGTAAAGACATAACAGCTTTAGCCAGCTTGGCTTCAAGTTTGTCAAATACTGGTGAGCCAAGGCCCTGAAGTTCAATAACAACATTCAGGCATCCATTACAGATTGTTAATATGCATTAATTATATATGTTAACAAACCCATTACAGCATGTGTCAGCCTCTTTTCTAGGGATGGTAATTCGGCTCGAAGTGGGGATGTTGTTGGGGGGGGGGGGGGGGGGGGGGGGGCGCAGTAGCAGGGAAGGATCAAAGAAATGTCACTTATTCTAACCATTTTCTTAGTAATTGTTTGTTTCAAAAGGTTAACAAGCATGGGAACCTGACCACTAAAGCACAGGCGGAGTATTTTTTTCTCCTTTGTTTTTAAAATTTTATAAAAGTAACAGAGTGAGTTCCATGTTGAGGACATGATTGTCTATACTAGCTATAAAGTACAGAATACCTTCTGTCAAGATCTACTGCATATCAGCTTCAGAGAGAGGCAACTGAGAGGGACATCCATCAATCACAACCAACACCACCGCCATATGATTCTCCAAATGTTGTAACACGGAAATTTGTTCCATATGTACTTCCAACTGGCTTTCTCTCTGTGAATACTCAAGATGTTAAATTTAAAGTTCGAATTAGATTTAATTTTGTTAACCAGAGACGTTAATATAAAAAGTACTACAGAAACACTAAAAATCTTTCTTCTGTGTAAGATAGTGAGAATCCAAATTTTTTAATTTTTTTTAGTAATTAATTTTTTTTTTTTTAGCACTTTAGAAATTTAAAAACGTATTTTGATTTAGTTAGAGAGAGAAAAATCAGTTTATGGCCTAAGAGGAGAAAATCAGTTTTATTTGTTTCACGTTTTGGAGTTCCATGTTGTCCACCATTAGAGACTTCTCTTCATTTTTTCTTCTCTATGTTTTCTTTTAAGGTTTGGATAGGTAAGAACCATGGGGGATTACATTTAGTATACTATTTCAATTTCTTATTCCGTACTGGTTATATTGGAACCCTTCAATTGCAGAATTCATGGACAAGGAAGAAGTGAAACCTAATCGCGTAGACAAGGGGAAATCTGTAGTTATTGGATAGTGTTGATTTTGGAAAGAAGTTCAGAGTGGTGTCATTACAACAAAACACCACCTTGCTCACATGCGTATAAATGTTTTTGACCTAATTCTAAAATAGCATTCTACGACTATAACACAAAAATCATAATTTTATAAATATCAAAGAGATGAAAATATTGATATGAAATATAAATCTGACTCTATAAATATGCCAATATGGGTATAACTTATTTGCAATGTGTATTTTTGTTTCATTATTTGATTGTTTCAACTTTTTCCCAAGCAAAAATTGATCATTATAGGCAAACTAAGTTAGCACCAACTTACAGAAACAGTAAGCTTAACTGCATAAGAAACCTTTCTAAATTTGTCAAGTTCCCATATCTTAAATGAATTCACACAAATATTAAATTTTAATATTTTGAGAACTGACTTCTTAAAGCCGAAATGGATTCTTATTTTGAAACGGAGGGGTGATAACTAAAGAACAAAATCACTTACTAACCATATGTCTGCTCCAAATATATAAATGTAGTGTATTCGGTATAGATAGCACAACAAATGTGTGATGATTATAAACAAACATTCACTTGTACTCCATAGATAACATGAATTTTAATGATACTATTAACAACATAAACTCAATCATGCTTCATTAGGTAACTGCATTTGTAATCTTATTACAGTTGTAACAAATTCATGAACAACAAAATTTCGATTGATCTAATTTTCTATTTTCCACAATCATCGGAAAAGAATACTTTTTTTCAACTGAACAATTCAATTATTTGATCTAATTTTATTATGTTCAACAATTTCTAAAAATCCTTACACGGGTCAAAAACTATGAACTCGTTGATTAATTAGATAAACAAACTACATTACGTTAAAAAAAATCTTCCTTCAAGTTTTCACTCCTTATCATTAATAATCTGTTTCGAAATCAAACAGAACAATAGTAACACAATTAAAAAATTAAATCTAACAAAAAAGATAAAAGGATATAAGAACTGACCGAATTTTTGATAATGTGATTGGCAAGTGGAGATTTGGAGGGCAAAATCGGGGAGATTCCGGAGATCCGACGGTAGAAGAGATCCTAGCTTTGGAGCTCCGAGAAACGGCTTGGTTGAGAGAGACGAAGCCATTGTTAGTAATTTAACTGGTAGCAGATTTGGTAGCTGATTTTGTAGCGCCTGGGACTTTTTATAGTATTAAACATATTATAATCATAAATACTTTATAATTAGTTTATAACTATAAACAAATCACGCGTCACGCGTGTGATATTTTTTATAATAATTAAATTAATGTATATAGTTGAGATTAAATATATTATAACTATGACTGGTAATCTAAGTGTATATCTCTACACTACTCCATATTTGTAATTTTAACTATACATATGTTTAAATATATTATAAGTATGATTTATAATTTCAATGTATACAGTTGTACGGAATAATAAGTATGAAGGAGAGCAGTTCTCAAAATACTTTGTAGTTAGTTTAAACCTATTATGGTTGTTTATATTTAAATTAAACAAATTTGCAGTAATTTTGAACTTTAATATGTCATAATTAAATGACTATTCAAAATTAAACTATTATAGTACTCTATTTAAAATTGAATGTCATACATCATCATTATTATTTGATTATTTTCTTATAAAATTATATTACTAATTCTTGTTTTCTTAATTATAAAACTACAATTCGAATTCTAATTTATAGTTTAGATTGATAAATAATAAAAGCTGATTTAATCTAAAAAAAAAAGATAAAGGTCAAACAAAAAAAGGAGGACAAACTATATATATATATAAAAAGACAAATTAAATTGTCTATTCGATTATAGTATAGATAAATAAATAGATAGATAGCATTCATATATATTTTATCAATAATTTAAATCAACCCTTTTTCCGAATGTGTAAAAAGAATATATTATAATAGCAGGCTCATATATATTTTGATAATATAAACTTGTACTATATGAAGCCCAAAATAACATAAAAAATTAGTTTTCATGTTACTTTCAATGCATATATATCAAAACTCAATTATAATTTTAAAAGTTGAAATACATTTTACACTAGTAACAAAATCCACAAAGGTATAACATTAATTTAATTGGAATACAAATGAAGTTATACCCTTTATACTAAAAATTCATAAAATTATTCGACCTTGTGCCGGCCAGCAGTATCCCCTTCATACAAGTGACAAGGGTAATTTATCATTAGGCTATGCTCTTTGATTGGAACAAAATGGTTACTAAACAAAGCTACCAAAATTTATTTTTGTTTGACAAACCCTGGTGTAGAGCTGGGTAGGAGTTTATTCATTAAGTAAATCGGAATTACAAATTGTTGGGAGAAAAACAAATCAAATAACACTAACAGCACACTGAAACAATATAATTATCCCCTCTTGTGTAAACTTAATAAAAAAAATAATCCAAACAGTTAATAATTAAGAACAAACACACACAAGAATATAAATAAATTTTTACGTGAAAAACCCCCTCGATGTGAGGAGTAAAAACCATGGGACCATAGTCTACTAAATCTTCCACTATCAATAATAACGAACAATACAATGTTCTCTCTAGCAATAACTAGAGGCATAAACCAGCAACAACCATCCAGAATAACATATTCTTAGCATACATCTTCAATAAGAAGAATAACAAGAGAAAACTAAAAACTCTACAAACTCTCGCAAAAAAATATATCAACAATGTATAGCAAAACCTGATGCTAGGAGACTTTGATGCTCAATCCCACCGTTCAGATTGAAGACCAATAAGTTAAGGCGTCACCCTCCAAAAATCAGTACAATCGGACCACGAATGACCTTCTGATCACTGAGTTGTAAAATACTACACTATTTCCTACGGGAATCAGTTTTTTTCTTTTCCTCTCTTATGTTTTGTTACTTGTTACTTTTTTTTTTCCTGACACCTATGTTATATCATCCATATGGGTCAATAGACCATATGAGATACTAATTGGGCCTACCCACATAGGAGGGAATAACCCAACAAATTTCCCCCTCACGACTATGTGGAGGGGTTCGCCATCCAGGCGCTCAATCTGCAATACTCAAGTTTTTCCTTTGACAATATCTTTGTCATCATATCGGAACCATTATCGTCTGTATGAATCTTCTGTAGTTCTAGCAACTTTGCATCAAGAATATCTCTAATCCAATGATATCTCACATCAATATGTTTTGATTTAGAATGAAATGATGAATTCTTACCAAGGTGAATAACACTCTGATTGTCACAAAATAATACGTACCTCTTCTGTTTGAATCCTAACTCGTTCAAAAATTTCTTTAGCCATAACAACTCCTTACTCGCTTTAGTTGCTGCAATAAACTCTGCCTCTGTTGTAGAAAGTGCAACACGCTTTTGCAATTTAGACTTCCATAATATAGCCCCACCAATAAAAGAAATCATATAACCTGAAGTAGATTTTCGGGTATTGAGATCTTCAGCCATATCTGCATCTGTGTAACCAACTAATTCTATTTTTTCATTTCTGAAACAAAGTCTCAATTCGGAAGTGCCCCGAAGATACTGCAAAATCCACTTAATTACATTCCAATGTTCTTTTCCCGGATTTGACAAATAACGGCTGACAACACCAACTGCAAATGTCAAGTCTGGTCGTGTACACACTATAACATGCATTAAACTTCCTACAATTGAGGCATATGGAACTCTTTCCATATCTTTCTTCTCTTTATCAGTTGAAGGACATTGTGTTGTGCTCAACTTAAAATGGAAAGCAAAAGGAGTCTTAACCACTTTAGCCTTGTCCATGTGAAATTTTTGAAGTACCTTCTCAATGTACTTCTCTTGTGACAAAAATAATTTCTTAGCATCCTTATCCCGCGTGATTCTTATGCCAAGTATCTGTTTTGCTAGACCCAAGTCTTTCATCTTAAAAGACTTATTCAACTGTTTTTTCAACAACTCAATTCGTTAAGAATTCCTACTAACAATTAACATGTCATCAGCATAAAAGCAGAAGGATAATAAAATCATCATCAAAAAATTTCTGCACAAATGCACAATTATCCAAAGAGGTTTTCCTGTAGCCATGCTCCCTCATAACTGACATAAACTTCTTGTACCACTGTCTCGGTGCTTATTTTAAGCCATAAAGACTTTTCTTCAATTTACACACATAATCTTTTTTTTCCTTTCACTTCAAAGCCCTCCGGCTGTTCCATATAAATCTCTTCCTCTAAATTACCATGTAAAAAGGCAGTCTTCACATCTATTTGCTCAACCTCTAAATCAAGTGTAGCGGCTAAGCCAAGTATCACCCGAATGGATGTCATTTTCACAACTGGAGCAAAAATCTCATCGAAGTCAATACCCTTTTTCTGTATAAATCCCTTCACAACCAATCTAGCCTTTGTACTGTGGACATGCGGTGTGTTTTTCTTGCTTTGCCTTGTAAACCCACCGATTCTTCAATGTCCTTTACCCTTAGACAGTTTCACCAACTCAAATGTATGATTCTTATGTAATGAATGCACCTCATCTTGCAGGGCATCAACCCACTCCTCTTTATGTTCATCTTCCATAGCTTCCTCATAACTATCTGGTTCTCCTGTATCTATCAACAATATATAATCATTAGAAGAATAGCGTGTAAAATCTTTTCGGTCTCGAGTAGACCTCTAAACATTAATATGTGGGTGTTCCAACAAGTGTGGCGACTCAAGAGTGTCATCATGTATTTCTTCATATATAGGAACATCTGCCTCATTTAAATCCACGTTCTCATCCCGAATTTCTTTCGCAGGCTCAGAAAATTGGTATGTTAAAGGAACTGGATCTAAGTTAACTAGATCATTAAGGTTTTTCAGTACAGTTAGTTCTCATAGGCACACGAGTGATCTAGAAGGGGGGGGGGGGGTAATAGATCTCTTAAAAACTTTTTACTTAAATTAAATAATATTACCAAGTAATTTATTTAATTTAGATTAGTTTGCACAACGGAATATTAGTTTCAAAACTCCCCTTAAAGATTTATAAAACTTCTTAGTTAAGTTTAGACTGTATTGAAGATAGCCATTTGTCAAGTAAACCAATCATAGTAGTTATATCTATATATGACAGAATGTAAATGACACCAGAGAGTTTAAGTGATTCGGAGACTGAATAAATCCTACTCCACTCTTCTACTTCAACGAGTAGGAAATCCACTAAGGATGACTCATACAGAACCCTTCAAGCTCAGTAGGCCTGGAATCTCTGGTTCACTAAGAACCCTTCAAACCCAGCAGGTTTGGCTAGTTTAGTCACTAAGACAAGGACACAAATGCCCTCTTTAAGTCCAACAGGTTTGGCTAGTTTAGTCACTAAGACAAGGACACAAATGCCCTCTTTAAGTCCAGCAGACTTGGCTCCTTTAGTCAATAAGATAAGGACACAACTGCCCTCTTCAAGTCCAGCAGACTTGGCTCCTTGTTTGTTGATAGATGTTGGAGTTGCTACTGAGTTGTACTTTAAGTTCCATTGTCTTTAAATACTCAGCAGCAGGATGTGATCATGCTTGAAATGATATTGAGTTCGGCAATGATGCTTGGTTTCTTTATATGCTCAATATCTTCTTGTGATCACCCATTGTGTTGCTAAGCTTTGGCAATTCAGCTCTTTTGGTACTTGATAACTTCTCGAGACGAACTTCTGAGATAACTGTGAAGCTTCTTCCTTTTGGTACTCAGTTGTTCCTTCTTATCATTGACAGTTTATAGCTTCTCGAGATGAGCTTCTGAGATGACTGTAAAGGTTCTTCCTTTTTATACTCAGTCGCTAATATATCTGTATCAAGTTGGCGTTTAGGCTTCTCTCTATCACTTGCTTAGCAGCTTTGAACACTTATCTTGCAATAGAGTCATTTCTCTCTATGTCTCTCTCAATTCAGTGTTAGTGTTCTGGTGGATCGTAAAGTGTTCTTCAGCATATTCATTTTTGTTTCGCTCTACGATCTGTTGTTGTCTACCATCCTCTCTTATATATTCAACAACCCTTTTCTCTGTGAGCAATTATGCTTTTATATATTTGTGCATATTTTACTGTTTGAAAAAGTCCATTGGGTTCCTTTGGCTTTGTGCAGATCCTTGATATCTTTGATGTTGACTTTCTGTTGCTTGTGTCAGTGCTTTTTCCTTTTTTTTCTGACATATGTTCTGTTACATCAAACTGTAGCTCAGCTTTCTGCATTTTTAGTTGTTGCACTTTCAGAGTTGTATATCAAGGATTATTATATATTTAACCTTCTGATCCATCATTAAATATCTTCCTTGACTTTAATAACTAGCTGCTCTATTGCTGTCAGAGATGTCCTGTTAGTCTGACTATTTTCACCAGCTTGCTGAGCAGTAGGTCTTGACTTATAGTCGTCTAGTCACAAAGTCTTCTATAACTCTGACATGCATCTGTTCCTTAACAACACTTAATCTTTCTTTAATATGTACGAGGAATATTCTCTATTCTCTCGCACCATATTGCAGTTCTGTTCCTTTACTGCTTCTGATAGTGAATTCGTAGAGTGATTGTTTGTCCATTCAGACTCTTCGAATTCAGCTCCACTCATTACTTGAAGTATGTCAGGTAAAAGGTTCAGTTGGAGTGATCTTCTCTCTTACTCTGCAATCTTTCTATTCTGTTCAGATCGTAGAGTTGCTGTCTGCAGGCTTTGCTTTATGATGTCGTTCTACGATCTTGTCATTTTGTTCAAATCGTAGAGTTGCTGACTGCAATGCTTCTCAGTGGAATCGTTGAGTTGTTGTCTTCGTTAGCACATCCTTTATTTCTGCTCAACAATTATACCATGTGTAGAACAATTTTCTGCATTGTCTTATCTTCTGGTTTCACTATATGATTTCTTCTATCTGTGCAAATCGTAGAGTTCTCGTATGTGCTTGCTCTTCGAATTCACTTTACGATCTTGCCAGATTGTGCATATCGTGGAGTTCATTGCTTCTCTGATTCTACGTTTTCTGAAGGCTTGCTTAGCTGTCTGTTCGACGATCGTAGAGTTTTGCTCTACGTTTGGTACTTGATCAATTCTTCAACTCAACTTGTATATTCTGTAGAACTCTTGTACAACTGTCTCTCCTTGATGATCGTAGAGTTATCCTGGTATGGAGTCGTATAGTCCACTCTACGAACAGACTGAATCGTTGAGTCTTCTTTGCTTGGAATCATAGAGTCCATTCTATGATTATATTGATTGAACAAATATAACATAAGATCAACTTAACAGATTTGATCTTTTTTAACTAAGTCCTTGTACATCATTACATCATTATATTGAAAGGACTTTACAAACTTTGCCATACAACAATGATTTAATCTTATATTATTCTGCTTATAATATTTATGTTTAATGCAGAGTAACTTCTATGGAAAGATCAACCTAATATTTCTGATCTTTTATCTAAGTCCTTTGTACACATAATTCTTTTCAAAATGACTTTATAACATTTGAACCAGATAACTTTTACTCTTATTATAAGCAGCATATAGTTTTTAACAGGATCATATTTGTGCTATATAAGTGTGCAAATCACAATATTTGAATTAGGTAATATATATCATACACATATGATCATGTAGACACATATTTAGATTAACATGTAATCACTTAGTCAATTAACCACATAAGCACTTTAAAACATATACGCACATAATCAAGTAAGTACATAGACACATTAACACATAAGCACTTAGTCAGATACATATGGACAATCAACCATATAAACACATTTACCACAATCATTTTTGTACAACAGTTATCATCAAATCAAACAACCTTCAACAATCTCCTCCTATTTGATGATGACAAAACCAATAGACCTATTGATATGAAATACATATAATGCATTTGCTTGAAAGGTAAATTATGTTTTACGATACAGTGAGAAACTGTATGGCTAGTGCAAAAGGATGATTTCATTAAATGAGAAAACTTACATAAAGATAATTACACATTCTTACAGCTGCTCTTCATTTTTCACTCTTCTCCCCCTTAGTTGGCTGCTTCCCCCTTAGTTTGACAAGTGCTGCTCCCCCTGTGTTGCTCCCCCTTAGTTAGTTTGACAAGTGCTGCTCCCCCTTAGTTAGTGTTCTCCCAGCTGCTCCTATATTTTCTGTGCATATGTTCTCTCCCCCTTTTTGACATCATTAATTAGAGATACTGTGTGAAGCTGAATGTGGGGAACCTACCAAATACATTTTCATGGTCCATAGAATGTTGAAACTTTATGACTGGGGAAATGGTATTTTGAAAAATGTTCGCAAAGTTTTGGGACTCTACGATCAGGGAGGTGGTGTAGGGTGACTAAGAGTTTAGAAAGTCACAAAAGAGGACTCTCTGATTTCTGCATTTTGATCAACCACATACTGACTAGATGATTGAGCACCGGTCAGATTCCAGATGGATATTTCCTGGCGACTTTGGTAGTGAGGATAGAAGGGCTCATTGCTTATAAGTGTAATTGCAATGGTTATTGCCTTTAT
Source organism: Hedera helix (assembly GCA_947179155.2). NCBI lineage: Eukaryota > Viridiplantae > Streptophyta > Magnoliopsida > Apiales > Araliaceae > Hedera > Hedera helix. The sequence goes on from OX359278.1 coordinate 31,757,144, forward strand.
GAAATGTTGAGCGACTAACGAAAGATTTGGAAATGTTGAGTAGCTCCAACTGATAGAACTTTGATCATTCATGAATATAGCCCTTAGAAGTGGTAGTATGAGAATGAAACTGAATAGATGATCATGATCCCATGAAATAGAATATTTTTCCATCTGGCTTGCATGCTTCCTTCTTTCTCTATGTCTCCTTTTTACTTGCTTCAGTCGATATACTTCATATTGCTGCTTTTTCAGTTTTCTTAATAGTCTTACATTCTCCAGCTTCCTCTCAACTTTCTTCCTTATTCTTCTCTCCTTGTGACTCGTGCTTGAACTCCTGCCCATTTTCTTTATAAAACCACTTAACCCTTTTCTTCTATTTGACCTTCTTGGTCTGTCTCTTGATTCCTCTAATTCATGAGTACTGGTCTCTTCTTGGAGGTGTTTATCTTTTCTTATCACAGCTTCTCGACGGTCTTCCTCCTTATCTAATTTAACTTTTCCAACTTCAGAATTTCCAGAGAATTGTTCACCTGGTATAATAACATTTTCAGCAACATCATCACCTTCGTTGATCTCGGGTACTGAGACTTTTTCAACTAGTTCAGCTATCTGATCAAACCCGATGTCTTCTTTCTCAGACAGGCTATTTTTATGACTTTCTGATCTTTCCTCTAAAAAGCCTATTGATGTTTCTTCTTTTGAACTATCAGATGTTCTTTCTCCAGAATTTGAATTTTCATTATCATCATCAATTTCTATAATTTGAGGTGGTCCTGTAATGATTAAACTTCTCCACTGTTCTCTAATCCTCTAGCTTCTCCTTGGGATAGTGTGAGTAACTTTCTTTTCTATTTTCTTCTTCTTCTCAATTTCAGACCCTTTGGGATTTGTCTGCTCCTTCTTAGCTTTCTCTGTACTGACATCTTTCTTTTCTGCAGCATTATCTACTTCATTGAATTTTCTTTTCTTCTTTGATTCCTGACTATCATAGAACACAAGAGTTTTGTTTCTTGAATGCACATCAACCTCTTGGAATTCTTCCACAAAAATTTCTTCAATTTCCCTTTTTCCTTTTCCTTTAGATTTCTCTTCCATCTTTCTGTTGATGCTTCTCGATCCTCGTGCCTTCTTACCCTTACTGGCATGAGGGTTCTTTTTCCAGTCTTCAAACAACCTTGGAGTAATCCTTTTGTTGAAGTTTAGAACTTCTCCTTCATCTTCCCCAATTGCATTTGCCAGAAACTTCTTCAAAATGATGCTTATGAATCTTCCATAAAGCATCTTGGGAGCGAGCTTTCCTGCTTCAGCTCTTATTTTTGCATCATTTATCCACCTTTTTATCCATCCTAAGAGAACTGCTCCGAAGTTAATTTTCTTTCTTAGAGAAATAGCAGTCATAAGCCTTAATTGATCTTCACTGACAGTATCATATGCAGTGTCTTTGCACAAAATGCTCTTCCCAACTATGTCAGCCAGAAACTTGTACTGTTGAGGAAAATCTTTCTTCTTGATTCCTTTTATAGGAGACTTCTTCTCATAGCCCATCAGCTCCAGTCCAAGCTTGATATCAATCTTGTCAAGAGAAGTAATTCCACCGATTGAAATACCTAGGCTAGGATTGATTTTAGAAACCCCTATTAGCAATGAGATTTCCTTAACCTCTGTGATGAGAGTATTTTCTCGATAAGCAGCGTTTGATTAGAATTCTTTCACAAGTGTAGAGAAAATCCTGGTACTGGTTTCCAAACACTTGGTGAACCCAGCATTCTTGACCAGATGAAGAATATCTTTGAATTTTTGCTCTGCATCTCTAAATTTTTCAAAACAAACAAGATTTCTAGGAATAACTTGAAGAGATGCGATGAGGGTAAACTGATTGAGAATAACACATGGAGTGAATTCGATTTCTGAAGATTTTTTGAAATTTAGGATTTCGAGAGTTTTGGGAGAATGGGCATTGACAACTGATGGGAAATGACCACCGTCAGTTTTTAAAAATTGACTTATGCCAGTTCCCTCTTGTTTTTGCAGAGGACACGTGTCAGATACTCATTTGTAGAACGTGGGCTTAACTTTTGTATTTTTCATAACTGAAGCACATCAAGTATTCTAACCCACTTGAGTTTAGAGAGCGTGAAGTTCACTTTCCCTGTTTGAGTTAGCTTGATCAGTTCGAAGAGTGAGCTGCTAGTTACTCAACAATCATCCTTTCAATAGATGACCTTGATTACTGATGTCATGAATTGTAGGCTGGTAATTAGCTATGAAGGAGTTTATGGGAAATAGGTTTGTATAAAGTGCAATTGTAGACTCAATATGCTCTATGATCAGGATGATGATTATAGTGACTCTACGATTTGGGACGATAAGGCTAGCTTGGTTATCAGTCATAGAGTTTAGAGACTATGACAGGAGAGATATGTGCATTTGGTTCATCAATCACATTGTTCTGGGACTTTGTGATTGGAATGAGAAATGTAGTCCAACGATGAATAAATTTACCTTGCCTTCTGAAGATTTATTGTCTGAGACTAACTATTGGACATAGTTTGGATTCCTTTGATATCCTTGAGCTTGTACAGAAGTACTGATATGGATATTGAAAATCCGGAGTTGACTGTAGTGATCATTCATCAATAATTTTCCTTAATTCTGTCTTCTGATGAATTTCGTACTTCTGAGCTTGCTTTCTCACTCTAGGACTTGGCTCTGCTGCTTTACGATCTTGCCTGTAGTGCAATCGTAGAGTTAAGATTTGAACTGCTCTACGATCTCTGTTAAGACTAGAAGCTTTAGATGTACTCAGAGATCTTCGTTTAGTTTGTTTGATAGTTCAAGGACAACCTTCTGGATAATCTTTATGAGGATCGTTGTCATGACTCAGAATGCTCATGTAGAGGTTGCTCTTTGATTCTACTCGGTTCGTAGACTGGATTATGAGAGTCGTAGAGTGACTGACTGTATTGACTCTACGATCCCGAGAGTTAGCTCTTCGATGCTGCGTCAACTCTACGATCTTCCGATAGGTCTCTTAAATCTGCCAAGCCTTATTCTGCGTTCGCCTGACAGACTCTACGATCTTTCTTTGCGTGCTGAACTTCTTTCTGACTTGAATGATCTTTACCTCACCATGATATTAGTGACAGCAGATCCGACAGGATTTACTAAATCAATAGGTAAGTTCAAAGATTAATAGATGCTTTCCTTTATAACCAGCTTCTTTCTCTTCTAGAGAATTCTAAGATTCAAGTCTTCTTCTTGCACTAGTATTCAAACTTCACTCAATTTTTCATGGATAGTACTTTCTTGAAGAATCCAACATATTTGTTGAGTAAGGAACTCTACGATATTCATCGCTGAGTCTCAGTACAATCTTCTCCACCTTCTTTTGATTAAAGGGTTTTTCCCTTGAGGCTCCATCATTGTTTCCTTCCTGTTGTTCTCCTTTTTCTGATTCCCCTTTGGTCATCTCCATCCAGAATGATTTGTGAAGATGTCTACTACCAAAAGACTTCCTGTTTAGCATTCTATAGATCTGACTTTTCCATAAAATGTCAAATAGATATTTCTTCAATCATCTCAAGCTAGAGCTTCGTCTGATACATTGATGTTTGAGAGCCTACTGCCAATGGCTAAGTGCATGAAATTTTCTTGAAATGGACTTTCCTCTTTCTCGCAGATTGTAAGGTGCTTTCTTAATCTTAGAGTAAATCATCCGTGATTACTCTTTATTGCCTTGATCTTCTCACCCTTCTCATTCATAGTTGGTTTGAAAATTTTTAACGTTGAGAGCTTTTGCCTTTTAAATCTGAGCACGTACACAAGGTGTGCCTTGCATGAATTTCTTCATTGAATGAGCTGCTTTATACATGAATGAGTTTCTTCAACTCTTCTTGAACTTTAATAATCTGCAGAATGAATCTTTGACCCGGTGATCATATATATATATATAGTTGATTTTCAGGTCTCGGGCCTGGTATTTGTGATTTAGAAAAATGACTTTGATATTCATCATCAAAGACATGGCAGTGAGATATACATCTATAATGACTTTTAGAGAAGTAGTTTCAGAAGGCCATTGAAGACTTTTGAAATAGATTCCTTTAAAACCAGTTAAGCTTGAGATTATCCATTTGAAGATAGGAGAAATACTGCTTGTGGATTTCATCATTGATTACCATATGCTGTAGCTTTTTGACAGAACTCCTGATACTGCTTTTAAATAAATGAAGCAGTTCCTTTGTCACTCATCTTCAGATAAGATCTTTTGAATTTAAGACCTTAAAGTTATCGTAATGCTTAATGCTGAGCACGTCGAGTGAATACTTGGATTTGAGACAGATTTCAGCTGCTGAATGATAAGGTTAAATTATATGATATTTTTATTCCCTAATACTTACTTTTTATATTTATTGTACGCTTAAATGTTTAATTATTTAGCTTATTTTGGTTTTAATAGGTTTTATAGGATTCTAGTTAATTTATGTTAATTTAGGTAATTTTATAATAATTTTTATTTATGTGTTTTTATTTATTTATAGTTTTTAGGTGTTTTATTAATTATTATGTGTTTTTATTATTTTTACTATTTTTATATTATTTTTATTTATTTTTAATTATTTTATATTTTATTTTGTAGGAAAAATAAGCTTGGGGGCAAATCTGTAAATTCTGAAAAGATCTAATGGCAAAATGGTAATTAAAGCTGCTGATGGCAATTTCGTAATTAAGTTGAAGTTGGAACCGGTGGCATTTCTGTAATTTCCGAAAAAAGTGTCGACCGCGCAATGCGCGTGGATGGATTGGCCGACAGCTGAAACGACGTCGTTTCATCAGAGTGACCGCGCAATGCGCGCGGTGATGTGAACAGTAGCAAGAACAGGAACAAAACGACGTCGTTTGGAGCTCAGGGCGCGGAGGCTAGCGACCGGCACTGTAGCGAAGGGCGTGTTTGGCTTGCGCGTTAATTGTCCAAATCAGATTATTCGCGAATTTTTGCTTCCAAATTGGATTTTAATTCCAATTAGGGTTAGGATAATAATTGTTTTACTTTTCTTTTATTTTTATTTGTATTTTAAATCCTATTAGGGTTTGGAAAGTATACTTCCTATTAGGGTTAGGAGGATTTTGGAGCCTATAAATAGGAGGCTTGACACACAATGTAAAACATAACTTTTCTAATAAGAAAAATTCTCTCTTCTATTATTTAGTGTTCTTTACAATTATGAGTAGTTAAATTATTTTTCTTGATTTAAGTGATTGAAGCCATCAAGATTTATACACTGTGAGATCTAATTTATTTTAATTGTTCAATTTATATTTTAAGTATTGAATATTTTTCTGTGTTTAATTTTATTATTAATTCGTTTAATTGCTAGGATGCATACTAGTTTATTATTCGTTGAAATCTATTGCTAAATTAAATATCAAATCCGTAATTGTTTGGTCACTTTAATTTGCGAAGCAACTAAGATTAATAATTATTTTGCTTATCAAAAGATTGTTATATCATAGGAAAAATATTCATCTAAATTAAATGCAGACGCTTGGATTGTGTTGTTTAGTTCAATGATCTCTCTATTTCTTTATGCTGCTACTAAGTTAAATCTTTAGCGCTTGTCTAAGATTATTTAGTAGTAAAAGTTATTTAGATCGCTTGTTTCTGCTTAACTAAAATTAAGGAGAGATAGGAAAATTATTCGAATGAGAGTAATTATTTCACGTTGAATATTTAAAATATGAATTGAGTTATTCTTGCATCAGTGATCAGTTATAAATTCTTGATGGTGGATATTAACTTAAACTAAGGTTTTTTCTTCTCATTTATTTCATTAAATTACTTGCATAATTATTTTAGTTAGTTTTATTTAAATTATTTCTTTGATTCAAACCCCCCCCAATTTTTATTTGCAAAAACATAAAATTAAATAATTATTCTCTGTGGGATCGACTCTTACTTACACTACTACATATTTATTTTTTCAAAGTAAGATTTTATTTTTGGGTGCTTGCGACATCACACCACTAAAGTTCAGTAGTAGAAAAACATTTAATACTTTCAAGCATAGATTTCTGTTGGGCTTGCTTCTGCTATAAACTTTCGAACTGGTGAGAAGTAGTTTTGTTAGTGCTTGGCACATTGATGCTTCCTTTGAGCAGAATAGGATCTGGTGTCCTTTGGCATCAAGATTTGAACTTTCCAGTATATTTGAAGGCAGAAATACAAGTTATTGTATTCTCAAGTGAATCAATTAATAATTCTTATCAACAGAATATACTTTTGATTTCTTCATCTCACTGCATCAACTAAATTGAAGGTTCACTCGACTGCTTCTTTGCTGAGATCATCTGAATTTGTCTTAGATAGGATTAATGACAATGAGTATACATCATCAGATAGATTATCAACACTCAACATTCACAATTGTACCTGCATGAAAAGACACATTAATTTGTAAGCTTGTTCATAAGAAATGGTTCACTTCAGTTCTTAAACTCAAAATAGAGTTTTACTAGTGCCATAGGATCTACTCAAAGCGTGAGCTTTTTATGTTCGTGAAAACCTGCTCTGATACCAATTGTTAGTTCCCAGAGGTACACGAGTGATCTAGAAGGGGGGGGGGGGGGGGTTGAATAAATCTCTTAAAAACTTTTTACTTAAATTAAATAATATTACCAAGTAATTTATTTAATCTAGATTAGTTTGCACAGCGGAATATTAGTTTCAAAATTCCCCTTAAAGATTTATAAAACTTCTTAGTTAAGTTTAGACTGTATTGAAGATAGCCATTTGTTAAGTAAACCAATCATAGCAGTTATATCTATATATGACAGAATGTAAATGACACCGAGAGTTTAAGTGGTTCGGAGACTGAATAACTCCTACTCCACTTTTCTGCTTCAACGAGTAGGAAATCCACTAAGGATGGCTCATACAGAACCATTCAAGCTCAGCAGGCCTGAAATCTCTAGTTCACTAAGAACCCTTCAAACCCAGTAGGTTTGGCTAGTTTAGTCACTAAGACAAGGACACAAATGCCCTCTTCAAGTCCAGCAGACTTGGCTCCTTTAGTCACTAAGACAAGGACACAACTGCCTTCTTCAAGTTTAGCAGACTTGGCTCCTTATTTGTTGATAGATGTTGGAGTTACTACTGAGTTGTACTTTAAGTTCCATTGTCTTTAAATACTCAGTAGCAGGATGTGATCATGCTTGAAATGATATTGAGTTCGGCAATGATGCTTGGTTTCTTTATATGCTCAATATCTTCTTGTGATCACCCATTGTGTTGCTAAGCTTTGGCAATTCAGCTCCTTTGGTACTTGATAACTTCTCGAGACGAACTTCTGAGATAACTGTGAAGCTCCTTCCTTTTGGTACTCAGTTGTTCCTTCTTATCATTGACAGTTTATAGCTTCTTGAGATGAGCTTCTGAGATGACTGTAAAGCTTCTTCCTTTTTGTACTCAGTCGCTAACATATCTGTATCAAGTTGGCGTTTAGGCTTCTCTCTATCACTTGCTTAGCAGCTTTGAACATTTATCTTGCAATAGAGTCATTTCTCTCTATGTCTCTCTCAATTCAGTGTTAGTGTTCTGGTGGATCGTAGAGTGTTCTTCAGCATATTCATTTTTGTTTCGCTCTACGATCTGTTGTTGTCCACCATCTTCTCTTGTATATTCAACAACCCTTTTCTCTGTGAGCAATTATGCTTTTATATATTTGTGCATATTTTACCGTTTGAAAAGGTCCGTTGGGAGGAATATTTTACCGTTTGAAAAGGTCCGTTGTGTATAGTCAACAACCCTTTTCTCTGTGAGCAATTATGCTTTTACAACACTTAATCTTTCTTTAATCTGGAAGAGGAATATTTCTCTTCTCTCGCACCATATTGCAGTTCTGTTCCTTTACTGCATCTGATAGTGAATTCGTAGAGTGATTGTCTGTCCATTCAGACTCTTCGAATTCAGCTCCACTCGTTACTTGAAGTATGTCAGGTAAAAGGTTGAGTTGGAACGATCTTCTCTCTTACTCTGCGATCTTTCTATTCTGTTCAGATCGTAGAGTTGCTGTCTGCAGGTTTTGCTTTATGATGTCGTTCTACGATCTTGTCATTTTGTTCAAATCATAGAGTTGCTAACTGCAGTGCTTCTCAGTGGAATCGTTGAGTTGTTGTCTTCGTTAGCACATCCTTTATTTCTGCTCAACAATTATACCATGTGTAGAACAATTTTTTGCATTGTCTTATCTTCTGGTTTCACTCTATGATTTCTTCTATCTGTACAAATCGTAGAGTTCTCGTATGTGTTTGCTCTTCGAATTCACTTTACGATCTTGCCAGATTGTGCATATCGTGGAGTTCATTGCTTCTCTGATTCTACGTTTTCTGAAGGCTTGCTTAGCTATCTGTTCGACGATCGTAGAGTTTTTCTCTACGTTTTGTATTTGATCAATTCTTTAATTCAACTTGTATATTTTGTAGAACTCTTGCATAGTTGTCTCTCATTGATGATCGTAGAGTTATCCTGGTATGGAGTCGTATAGTCCACTCTACGAACAGACTGAATTGTTGAGTCTTCTTTGCTTGGAATCGTAGAGTCCATTCAACGATTATATTGACTGAACAAATATAACCTAAGATCAACTTAACAGATTTGATCTTTTCTAACTAAGTTCTTGTACATCATTACATCATTATATTGAAAGGACTTTACAAACTTTGCCATACAACAATGATTTAATCTTATATTACTCTGCTTATAATATTTATCTTTAATGCAGAGCAACTTCTACGGAAAGATCAACCTAATATTTCTGATCTTTTATCTAAGTCCTTTGTACACATAATTCTTTTCAAAAAGACTTTATAACATTTGAACTAGATAACTTTTACTCTTATTATAAGCAGCATATAGTTTTTAACAGGATCATATTTGTGCTATATAAGTGTGCAAATCATAATATTTGAATTAGGTAATATATATCATACACACATGATCATGTAGACACATATTTAGAGTAACATGTAATCACTTAGTCAATTAACCACATAAGCACTTTAAAACATATACGCACATAATCAAGTAAGCATATAGGCACATTAAAACATAAGCACTTAGTCAGATACATATGGACAATCAACCATATAAGCACATTTACTACAATCATTTTTGCACAACAGTCATCATCAAATCAAACAACCTTCAACAGGTACCATCTTCTCGGACATGTCAATATCTTATATAGTCTGATTTTCAATGAAAATAACATCTCGACTTCAAACTATTTTCTTCTGAATCGAATCATACAATTTGTAACCAAATTCATCTTGACCATACCCAATAAATACACATTGCTGAGTTTTCGCATCAACCTTTTATCTCTCATCTTTAGGAATATGCAAAAATGCCTTACATCCAAAAACACGCAAAGAATCATAAAAAACCATTTTACTTGTCCAAACTTTGTTCGGTACATCAAACTCCAACAGTACATATGGTGTCAAATTTAATAAGTACGCAACTGTACTTAATGCTTCACCCTAAAAAGAACTCGATAATTTTGCTTGTGAAAGCAAACTTCTAACTCTTTTAGTTAAAGTCCTATTCATTCTCTCTGCCAATCCATTCAACTGGGGAGTCTTAGGAGGTGTCTTTTGATGTCGAATACCCTGCTCTTTGCAATACTCGTCAAAGGGGTCTATGTACTTACCTCTATTATCTATTCGGATACACTTTAGTTTTTTTCCCATTTGTCTCTCAACTGATGCCTGAAATTGCTTAAATACATCAAGTACTTGATTTTTGGTCTTCGAAGTGTATACCTATATCTTCCTTGAATGATCATTAATGAATGTCATAAAGTAAAGAGAACCATCAAGTGTTTTTACTTTCATACCACATACATCGGAGTGTACCAAATCAAGTATATCGAGCTTTCGTGATGGAGAACTCGTGAATGAAACTCTGTTATACTTTCCAGCTAAGTAATCACTACATTTTTCCAGCAGTGTACTTTTTAACCCAGATAAACTATTATTCGTAGCCAATAGCTTCAATCCCTTTTCACTTATGTGACCAAGTCTTTTATGCCACAACTCTGCTTGACTATCATTCTCCACTGCATTAACAATATCTGTAGAGAGCTTTGCCTATAACGTGTACAATGTTGAACATTTTTTTACCTCTAGCCACAACCATAGAACCTTTAGTAAGTTTCCACTGTCCATCACCAAAGACGTTGCAAAATTCATCATCATCAAGTTTACCAGCAGAAATCAAATTCAGCTGAATATCAGGAACATTCTTAACATTTTTGAGAACTAACCTTGTACCATTGTTAGTCTCCAAACACACATCCCCAATGCCCTCGACTTTTGACACTCCATCATTACACATCTTTACAACCCCATAGTCACCAACTGCATAGGATGTAAAGAAGTCCTTCCGCAACGTAGCATGAACTGATGCACCACTATCAATGACCCAACTCATCTCATGCGTAGCAAAATTAAGAACATCTTCATCATACATAATGAGAAAATCATTAGAAGCGGTAGCAACTCGATTATCATCCTTATTGTCGTCATTATTCTTTTGTTTACCATTTCCCACATTATTTTCTCTTTTGAGATGGCGACAAAATTTTTTGATATGCCCTTTCTCATGACAATGAAAACATTCTACATTTGTAAATTTGTTGGACTTGTTTATGCTCTTGCCTTTATTCATCGGATGTTTGCTTTTGCTCCTCCCCTTTCTCTCGGTAACTAGCACATCTGACTGTGAAGAGATACCTTGCGATTTTCTTCAAACCTCTTCATTCAGAACACTTCTTTTAGCTAAATCCATAGTAATTTTATCATCTGGAGCGGAGTTAGACAACGATATTCGAAACTTCTCCCACGAATCCAGCAATGTACCAAGCAGCCATTATCCTTGTATCTCATCATCAAACTTGATACCCATTACAGCTAACTGATTAATAATTCCCTGAAAAGAATTTAAATGATCAGTCAAAGGTTTTCTGACATGATACCTTAATGCCATCATCTGCTTTGTAAGACCCCAACTTTTATGAAATACATATTTAATTTTTCTTTATATATTTTTTCTGAAACGGTAAATGAATAGATTGACAAAAGTGAAAATTAAAAAATATTTGTACAAATTTTATCTTGTCGGATAATATTCATTTTTTTGGAGAATATTAGTTCTGTCAGAGAATATTCGATTCGTACGACAATGCCGAAATAATATTCACAACGAAATATTGTCGGATATAAAAAATGACATATGTAACATTTCTAAATAAAAATAGTCAACGGTACTATCGTGTTTAACTGTTAAAATACCATATGGTAAAGGAATAATAACATATGGCATTACACAGTAACACACGGTATTGCACAGTAGTATATGGTATTGCACAATAACACACGGTATTGTAGAGTGTTTCATAGTATTGAACTGATAAAGTGATTATTGTACTATATTGACTTTATTGAACCAATAATTGTCACATGCACAATAATTCATATTATTGAACTGATAAATGTCACAGTAGCATATGCACAGTAATTTACATTACTGAATCAATAATTGTCATTACACAGTAACGTGCTCTTTTTTTTTTTATTTTCTGCATTATTGTTATCTCTATTATGATGTTGATTAAACTGTTGTATTCCATTATTAGTCGAATTTTTCTGTTTGTATTGTGAGTATTTAACTCAGAAAGCCAAGTACACTGTATTTATAACAATTAGTCATAATAATGAATAATTGTGAATTATTATTGAATAATTGAATTGATAAAGTTATTTATTTTTATTATAATAAATTATATAAAGTTACTTGTTTTTATTATAATAAATTATATAAAGTTATTTATTTTATATAAATTATGTAAAGTAAATTATTTTATTATGATATATTATATAAAGTTAGTTATTTTTATATATAAAGTTAGTTGATTTATATATAGTTAGTTGTTTTTATATATAAAGTTAGTTGATTTATATAAAGTTAGTTATTTTATATATAAAATTAATTGAATAATATAGATTAAAGAAAATCTGAAATGAATGGTATAGATTAAAGATAATGTAATAATTATAGAATTTGAAATGAACGGTGTAGATTAAAGATGATCTTTAAATGAATGATTTAGATTAAGTAAATATTAAAAGATGAAATGATTGGTATAGATTAAATATTATCTTGAAATATACGATTTGGATTAAATTAGAAAATCTTGGTTTATGATAAAAAAAATTGCTATAAATAGAGGCCTTAATTTAAGAATTTTTCATAAAATTTAATTGCTTATTTTTTCTTTTACTCTCTAAATATTACTTTGTGTAAGTTCTCTTTAAGTGTGTCAAAACCATCTTGAGTATTTGTGAAGATCTGTAAGTGTACGAGTACTGTTCAAGTAAGTCTTTTTATAAAAGTTATATAAACAACCACACACATCACACAGTATTTATAAATCTTCCTTTAGAAGACTCTTCATTTAGAAGATTTATTTTGAAAAACTTCATTTGGAAGATTTATTTTTAAATATTATTTTCTTTCAAAAACTATATTGAAGTTATTCTACTTTATTCTATTAAATCACTTTTGATGATTTCATACGAATTGATATACACCATGAAATTATATGTGGTAGTTACTAATTAAATTATAAATATATAGGTTGATCAACTTCATTTAAATCAATATCCAGTTATGTGTTAAGGGAAGGGGTATCATTCTTTTCATACTCTTAACTTACTATGGTAAGTACTATTTGATAAAGTTTCCTGAAATGATTATATGTTCCTTAATAGTTTACGGTTCATCTAATATCATTTCAATTGAACCTTCCTATTTTTTTAAATCTTTCTATTGAAATTTAACCATTGTTCTGAACTGTGGATCTTGAATATCTTTCTTGAATTTGAGTTTACATCATGTTGATAATTTGGACGTTATTTGAATCTACACAAAGTAAAATCATAAAATTTTGATATTTATTGATCATCATGTTTTTTTTGTTCATCAATTATATCACTGTTGTTGTGAATATCTGTGACCTGGGGCATAGATGATAGGATAAAGGTGATATAATTGTTGTGTGTCTTTTAAGACACATGGTAAATGTTCTTTTTTGGCTTGGGGCAAAAGAAGAACTGTTGTTTGGTATGATTATGACCAAAGGCTGAAGACTGGTATAATCATGACCATTGGTGTTATATTTGAATATCTTTGCCCGTAGTGCAAAGATGAACTGTTGACTTGTATGATTATGATTAGGAACTGTGAATTTGTATTATCATGACCAGTGGTGTTTTAAATAATAAAAGTTGATGATATTTTTCTTAAAAAAAGAAGCTAGTGGACATTATAGTCTACATGATTCTTCTAATGGATTGCTCATTCTGCTGTTATTATTGATTTAAAACCTATTGTTTATTGCAATCTATCAAGAACTAAACTGTTGAAGGCTAATGATAATTTACTCATTGTTATCTTAGTCATGATATTTCTTACTGGGCTATTTGAGCTCACCCTTTCTTTTTTGTTCCATTGTTCTTCAGGAAATGAGAGAATAACTGGGTCTAGCTGGAGAATGGGGTGAAGGTCCGAGAGGTAACTGTAGTAATCTTCACATGTTGTATATAGTGTGATAATAATCATGAAGACTTAATTGTGTATTATTGAGTTATGTATTTCTGTCCTATGTACTGTTTGTTTTAGTTACCGTGTATTTTATGGCGTCTCAAATTGGGCTATGTAAGCCTAGATTTGGGGGTGTCACATGCTTAATCAGAAACAATTAATTATTCCCTGTCTTTCAAGCATACAACTGTTCGAGCTTACTCCACAAACTGCATGTATGAGTCTCTCCACTAATATGATTCAAAACATTATCATCAACCCATTGCCTAATGTAACCACACACTTGACGATGAAATTTTTTTCACTCGTCATCGGTCTTTTTCTTAGGCTTCACATCAAAAAACACAAGCAAATAATAATCCTTCACATAAAGGAGGTCCTCCATTTTCCCTTTCCAAATATGATAATTTAAACCATTAAAAGTTACCATCCTACTCGTATTAGTTTTAATTGTTTAACACAAGACAAATAGTTCAATACCAACCATAGCTCTGATGCCACTTGTTGGGAGAAAAATAAACCAAACAACACTGACAACATAGCAGAATAATATAATTCTCCTCTCTTGTGTAAACCCAATAAGAAAAATAATCCAAGCAGTTAATAATTAAGAATAAACACACACAAGAACACAAACAATTTTTACGTGAAAAACCCCTTCGATGTGAAGAGTAAAAACCATGGGAACATAGTCCATCAAATCTTCCACTATCAATAATAACAGGAAATACAATGTTCTCTCTAGCAACAACTAGAGGCATAAACCAGCAACAATCATCAAGAATAACATATTCTTAGCATACATCTTTAACACGAAGAATAACAAGAGAAAACTAAAAACTCCACCAACTTTCGCAAAAAAATGTATCGACAATGTATAGCAAAACCTGATGCTAGGAGACTTCGATGCTCAATCTCACCGTTCAGATTGAATACCAATAAGTTACGACGTCACCCTCCAAAAATTAGCCCAATCGAACCACGATTTGATCACTAAGTTGTGAAAGACTACATTATTTCCTGCGGGAATTAGTTTTTTTCTTTTCCTCTCTTTTGTTTTGTTACTCGTTACTTTTGTTTTTCCTGAAACCTATGTTATATTATCCATATGGGTTAATAAACCATATGAGCTACTAATTGAGCCTACCCACATAGGAGGGAATAACCATAGAGTGGAGATGAAATTTTCTCTATCTTAAAATGAAATTTGTTATTAGAAAAAGCTAAGTTAGCTAAAGCATGGATTAAACAATTGTCCTTTTTTAGAAGAAAAAAAATAGAGGGAAAATCGTTGCGGTCGATTCTTCCCTTTTTTATACAAGTAATGGTGTGTTTGAATTGAAAGAATGGAATAGATGAAAGAATGAAATAATTTTAAGATATTTTAAGTATATGTTTAGTTATTGGTGATGTTGGATGGTATAATATGAGAAAATAAAAATTAAGAAATTGATATTTCCATAGTGATTTTTGTTATTTTTGCATGTGGGCCTGACTTTTTACCTAAAGCGACAGTTTTAAAACTGTCGCTATAGATCTACGAGGCCACTTTTTCACATGTAAAGTGTCGCAATAGGTCTATAACGACGGTTTTAACATATAAAGTGTAGCCATAAGTATATAGTGAATGTTTTAAAACCATCGCTATAGGTAAAAAATTAGGGCCCACATGCGAAAATAGCAAAAATCACTATGAAAATAACAGTTCCAAAAAATTATCATATATATCCATTTCAATATAATGAATTTTATTTCACCACTTCTCACGTAGATTAAAAATTAAGAGAATAAAATAAATTTTTATTTCATTAAAATTAAATATACTATTTTTTATTTAATTAATTTCCATTTTATTTTCTCAATCTAAACGGAGCACAAGTCTTATTCACAATTCTCGCCATCCTTGCTCCTCATTAATTCCCTCCTATCCTCCATTAAACCACTGCGCTGAATATTTCCTTTGAATTGTTATGGGCTTTAATTTATTTAAGTTGTAAAAAATTACATTATGTTGAATTCATCTGTTTTGCTCTTTCGCCCTACATTAAATTACCACTGCTCTAGATCTTTCTTCTGCACACTCCCTAGATATTCCCTTTAACACACTGCTTAGATCTTTCACTCTGTACAAATCCCTACAATCACCACCATCATCCTTGGGCTTTGTCTCCCTACCTATTTGAAATAGTCAGTTAAATATATATAGGGGAAAACAGTGACGAACCCAAAAATCTATTGTAAAAATTAAATTAAATTAAATTAAATACGCAATATTATATGTAAAATCCCGGATATTTAAATGAATTAGAAATAAAATATTTAATATTTAATAAAGGTTGGAGTTTGATAACCTAGTAGTGATAGATAAATAGAGGTCCAAATTAAATTTAACGGACTAACTTAGATATGGTGATATCAAATTTTTTGATGCGTTAGCAAGCAAAGTGATAATTCAATAAACTTGACTAACAACAAGTCTAATTAAATTAAGAGAATTAATTAGTGGAGTTATGTAATTATGCGACGTGGTTGCGTGTAAATTAAATATGTATTTATATGAATATATATATGCGTGCATATTTAGTAACATAATTTAATGGTTAATTAAATTGTGATAAATAGATAGATTAATATTAAATTAATCTGAATTGAATTAAAAGGTTTATTGTGGAATTAATTATATTCATTAATCAACAATTATGCAAATTGTTGATAAATTATTTGTGAGGAATAATTATGTAAATTATATAATTATAAATTATATAAAGTAGTTGAATTAATGAAGAGAGATTAGTAATTGTATATATGTACAATATTTAATTTCATATATATGTATATATATATAAAAGGGATTAAATTAATTGAGTAATTTTAAATAGTAATTGAATATATTAAATGAATATATTCTATAATTAAATAAATCATTGTAAATGATTTATGGGAGTGAGAAATTTTATTATACAATTATTTGTGTAATATTAATTAAATAATTAAATAAATTATTTAAATAAGAAATTGAGTAAATATATTATTATTTCAATGTATTTTCGGGTAAATGGAATTATTTCCATAATTGATGAGAAATGAATTATTTAATGTAAATGTATTAAATAATTTAATTTATGGCCTAAATAATATATATTAAATTATATATTGTATTTATTTTAATTTCATAATTTATTGTGAAATTGTTTTCGAGGTAAGGTAATGTGTATAAATAATATATATAGATTATATATATTATTCTTAGCAAACACACTCTAAAGTTTTAATATCAAAATAATTGACAAGTTGTCATTAATTAAATATTCAATTAAATTGAATATAATGAGTGAATTAAATTTTATAAATTAATTAATATGATAATTAATTAATGTAAATAATGTAAAATATTATTAATAATATTATTAGTCCATTTAGTAATTTAATACTTATGGGTTAGAATATTTAATTATTTATTCAATCTAATTATTTATTTAATCATGGATTGAATAATTAATGTGTAAATTATTAAATTAACCCAACATGGGTCAATTAATAGCCCAAATGAAGAATAATAAAATTTGACAATTTAGTAGCCCAAACAATTTAATTAGAGCCCAATTGGTATTTTAAATAAAGCCCAAAGCTTGAGCCCACTTGAAATTAAATTGTTTAAACTATTAAATATTCAAAAGTGACATGTGACAAACATTTTGGGACATTAGAAGTGATGTTGCCGGCAAGAGAAGGAAAAGGATGAGAAAAAGATAGTTAGTTGATTGTTATTTTTTATTTAATTATTTAATAATTAGGTTGCTTGTTTTAATTTTTGGTGAGTCTTTTCCCATAAAATCCTCACCAACTAAGGCATGGGTTAACTTTATTGTGTAAGTATCCAATAGCTAACTTGTGTTGGTAAAATTTCATAGATATAAGATATATATCTATACATTTTGGAAGACTTAAGTCATTAGAGAGAGAGAATTGTTAGTCATTTTTCTTCTTTTACTTTTCAAATTTGAGAGAAAATATTTGAGAGCAAGGATAAGGAAGGAGAAGGAATTCTTGGTTCATGCCATCCTCCTTCACAACCCATTTTGGAAGAAAAATGAGGATAACCATTAGAATGAGGTAATGATTATTTTAAATGTAGTTTATTTTTTTTTTAATTAAATAAACCAACATGTGAGTATAAACATGTTAATGTAGTTAATAATATGTGATAGTAATATTTATGTCATGCTTGAGTTTAATATACTTGGTTTGTGTTTTGGTATAATTTATATGCTAAAAACATGTGATTTGTGGTGTTAAATCAAGTCTCAAGGTAATGACAAGAAATTAATTTTTATAAAATTTAGATTTAATGTCATAATATTATAGAACATTAAATCATGAGAAAAACAAAGTTTGAATCACTCAAAATGGAGTTATACATAAAAAGTTATGATTGGTGGTAGTTTATGTGATGTAAAAATTTTTATAAATTTTTTTTATATTAAATCATGAAAAAATTAAATTTTCATGTTATAAATTGTTGTTAAGTTATTGGTAATTTTTTTGGATTTTTATTGAGGAGTTAAAGTTTATTTGAAGGTATAAATTTTATTAAGTTGTGTATTAAAAAGCACTGTTCACCTTCTGCGAGTGGAAAAAAAAAAAAGGGCTGGCCGCGCAATGCGCGCCAGCCAATTTTCTGAAAAAACGCGGAGCCAAACGACGCCGTTTGGCGTAAGAAAATTTTACTCCGCGCGCAATGCGCGGAGGCCAATTCCTGTTCTCACAAAACGGCACCGTTTTGGTCCGTTTATTTGGTACGCGCGCCATGCGCGGTAATAAATTTCCGACGAAATTACCAGATTGCCCCTCCGGTCTTTTTCTGCGTAATTACGAAATTGCCCTCGTATCAGTTTTTCGACTTAATTACAGAATTGCCATTCTGGATAATTTTAATTAATTTAAATGTTTAAAAATTAATTTAAAATTATAACAAAAATAATAATAATACAAAAATGATATTTAGGTATATAATATTATATTTTTCAAATATAATAAGTATTTAGGATTAATATTTAAATGTTGTAAATATTAATCTAGTTATTTTAATATTATATTTTTTCAAATATAATAAGTATTTAGGATTAATATTTAAATGTTGTAAATATTAATCTAGTTAATTTAATATTATATTTTCAAATATAATAAGTATTTAGGATTAATATTTAAATGTTGTAAATATTAATCTAGTTAGTTTAATATTATATTTTTTTTAAATATAATAAGTATTTAGGATTAATATTTAAAAGTTGTAAATATTAATCTAGTTAGTTTAATATTATATTTTTTTCAAATATAATAAGTATTTAGGATTTATATTTAAATGTTGTAAATATTAATCTAGTTAGTTTAATATTATATTTTTCAAATATAATAAACATTTAGGATTAATATTTAAATGTTTTAAATATTAATCTAGTTGGTTTAATATTATATCTTCTGAATTTATGATTAAATTAATTATTATTTAATTAATATTAAATAATAAACAAGGATGATAAATTAATTAATTATTATTTAATTACTATTAAATAATAATTAAAGACAACTAAGATTGATTATTTAATTATTTATTATTTGATTAACTTTAAATAATAAATAAATCTAGTAAGTTATTATTTACTTTTAAATAATAACGAAAAGTAGTTAATTACTTACTATTTAATTAATATTAAATAGTAATTAAATGAAATAAAGAAAATGTCTTTTAACTCTTTTGTTTAAACAATTATAATAAATTGTTTAATAGTTTAATAAGTGTTTAACACTTGAGAAAATTATTTTCTAACTTATTAAATTATTAACCTAATTTGATTGAGGGTCTATAAGGTTAATAATATCGTTTTGACTGATGTAAATTATGTGTTAGTACTTATGTGTGGTAGATAAGTTTCTTAGTGAGCGTATAGTTGTACAAATACGCTGTACTAATTATTAGACCAACTTTATTTAATGTTAGGTCTTTCAAAGCCAGTTAGTTAAAGCTAAAACATTTATTGTAGCTGAGCAGACAGGCAAGTTTCCTAAACCCTACTCAATTTATATTCGAGCAGGATATATTATTTTATTGTTCAAGTTCCTAACTCAAACTCAAGTTATTATGTTTCAAGCATGCTATGGTTTAATTCTGTATAATTATTCCACATCTTTAAATTGTTGATTCGCACATAGTGCATGTTGCATGTGTTCATCAGGTATGAAAGGCTGATCACCTTCATTACCATAAGGTTCAGTTAAATTGTTCATGGTCATTATTGACACTCAACATTAATTAATTCAATCATTCAATTATTGAAATTATGATTCGTACTCTTTCACAATTATTATATTGTTGAAAATCCAAAAGCTTATTCTTTCTTTCAATCATGATATATCGTTATTGTATTTAAACTTGCTGAGCAAAGTCGTTGCTCACTCTTGCTATATCATGATAACAAATTTCAGAATAATACGAATGTCCGAGGAGAGACGGAGACAGAAGCAAAAGACAAGATTATAGTGTTATGCATGATAACTAAATTGTTATATGATGTAAGTAATTGTGTAAACCTTTTTATGAATCTAAAGGTATATATGTAAGTTAAGGTTAGAAACCTTGGGAAATGTTGTAGAATAAACAATTTATGTTTATATATTCCGCATTAGTTATAGAACGTGTATGAAGATGATGTATAGTGATGAACCAGGTCCAGGGTTAAAGGAACCCGGATTTGGGGTCGTCACAAGTTGGTATCAGAGCTGATAGGTTATAGTTCTTAGGTAGTAGTACCTTAGGCTATAATCATGGAAAGATAATAAAGACAGTGAAATGATAAACTCAGATAGAGTTTAAAAATGAATATACACAGTTCATAAAGGAGAAAATAAATCTATATAGATACATGGATATATGAAAAGATTCAAAGAAGGATCTTTAAAGAGTGTAATCCAAATAAATGGAATAAGAATCAGGGAACACTTGATTCAAGAATTTAAAAAGAGAAGGATCGTACAGTAAAATGATCAGAGATGAATGATAAGATGATAGAATTAAACGATCTTAGAATAAAGGAGAAATAGTACAGTGAAATCAATTGTGTTATAAGATCACGATGATCATAGTAAAATCATGGAATGACGAATGGTCTGTTAAATGATTAAGAGGTTGTGTTGATAGCATGGTGCTATAACAATGAAGATACTGAAATAGTAACAAGTGGATTCTTGAAGTGTTGAGTGTGATAAGGTATGAATTGACAAAGTTCATATCAAGTTAAGAGAAGTTAGAGGTTTGTAGGTTTTTAATTGAGGACTCATATTAGTGGCTGAGTTGTACAATTCCTTGTATGGGCAGGGAATTAGTGCTTGGTTTTAGAATCGCTTAGCTTTCTATATTGATACAGTGGTTGAGTTGAACAGTCCTTTGTATGGGCAGGGGATTTGTTCTTGGTTTAACGACCGCTTAACTTCCTATATTGATTAGTGGCTGAGTTGACCAATTTCTTGTATGAGCAGGAGATTGTGTTTGGTTTGACGACCACTTGGCTTCCTATAATGATAATCAACTGAAAACTTGGTGTCGCGCTATTCACTATATGTATGTTGAGAAGGTGATTCTTTTCTCATGTGTATAATGGATAGGTAGAGGATGTTAAGATAAGTTCGTATTCTGAGAACTGACATGCATAGTAAGTTCGTGACTCATAGTCATGTGGTGGAGCCCCTCAGCGAATGGGCGACTTTGGCCTGACTAGGACAAGTTCCTCAAACCATATGATTGTGGTAAGTTGCTGAGCCCAAATACGTGGTAAGTTTGATGAACAGTAGGTATGGATAGAGTTAAGTAGTCAGGTTAAGGCTATAATGGATATAGTTATTAAGCTGGAAAAGAATGTGGAGGAAAAATTTGAGGTGTTTTGAGGTTTTAGGATATTCCAAATCTTCTAGCTATGCTAGACTTTGAAATTCTTAAAAATCGTGCCAAATTCGCACTTTTGTGCTTTTGAAAAGACAAATGTATTTTTGAAATCATTAATGCATTTAGTGCAGAGATGATAACCGATGGAGTCATCAATGCAGAGTAACCTAGTGTTGGATGTATTTTTAAGCCCACTATGGTATGATGTAATATGACAAAGTCAAAATGATTTTTAGTATTTTGAAACGTTTAAAGGAGAGTCTATGCTAATTGTTTCGGCAAGACAAATTGATTTGAAAATATCAAAATGTATTTATAAAATCATCACACGCCATTAAAGCCATGGTGCAGAGATGAAAAAGACGGAATCCTCAACGCACTGTTGCAACGGTGCGGTATCATGAAGTCCTATAAATGAATTTTAGTACTTTAACTAATCTGAAATGATTTTTGAGTCGTAATATACGAACAGTTCAATGATGTGAGTCTATTTCATTTATTTTGACTGGACACTTTTTGGTCAGAAATGACTCGAGTTTTATTTTCCAATCCAACTTATGCTGGAGCGGAATTTTGTAGTAAGTCTGAGGTGAACAACCCCATAATGGGGGATATGTCAGAGCCATGAATAAAGAACCCGCGAGGGGGCGCCCAACAGTGGTGGCATACTGATATGGGTTGGTAAATCCAAAGAGTTCGACCCCGTGAGAAGTCGTTGTGCACAACGCAGAAGTACGATAGGCTGATCACCTAGCGTACACCTATTGAATGTTTTCAGTCTTTGTGATTGATAAACACTATGTTTATAAGTATTTACAGGGATAAATACTATTTATTCGGAATTCAGTTAATTCCATGTTCACAGTCTTGATGACCCCTCAGCATATTATGAAAGTTTTAATGAATATTTTGATTTTCAATTTATTCTTCTGTAAGATATTGATTTTCAATTTATTCTTCTGCAAGATATTCCATTGTTCTGGAATTATGAGTTTAGAAGTATGAACTTCCTAGAAAAGGGTGGTCATAGAATTTGATGAGTAAAGAGTTATACTCATAGATGAAAATTGGTAGAAATGTGTATGAGATAATTTCGGGGACGAAATTTTTAGAAGAATGGGTGAATGTAAAATCCCGGATATTTAAATGAATTAGAAATAAAATATTTAATATTTAATAAAGGTTGGAGTTTGATAACCTAGTAGTGATAGATAAATAGAGGTCCAAATTAAATTTAACGGACTAACTTAGATATGGTGATATCAAATTTTTTGATGCGTTAGCAAGCAAAGTGATAATTCAATAAACTTGACTAACAACAAGTCTAATTAAATTAAGAGAATTAATTAGTGGAGTTATGTAATTATGCGACGTGGTTGCGTGTAAATTAAATATGTATTTATATGAATATATATATGCGTGCATATTTAGTAACATAATTTAATGGTTAATTAAATTGTGATAAATAGATAGATTAATATTAAATTAATCTGAATTGAATTAAAAGGTTTATTGTGGAATTAATTATATTCATTAATCAACAATTATGCAAATTGTTGATAAATTATTTGTGAGGAATAATTATGTAAATTATATAATTATAAATTATATAAAGTAGTTGAATTAATGAAGAGAGATTAGTAATTGTATATATGTACAATATTTAATTTCATATATATGTATATATATATAAAAGGGATTAAATTAATTGAGTAATTTTAAATAGTAATTGAATATATTAAATGAATATATTCTATAATTAAATAAATCATTGTAAATGATTTATGGGAGTGAGAAATTTTATTATACAATTATTTGTGTAATATTAATTAAATAATTAAATAAATTATTTAAATAAGAAATTGAGTAAATATATTATTATTTCAATGTATTTTCGGGTAAATGGAATTATTTCCATAATTGATGAGAAATGAATTATTTAATGTAAATGTATTAAATAATTTAATTTATGGCCTAAATAATATATATTAAATTATATATTGTATTTATTTTAATTTCATAATTTATTGTGAAATTGTTTTCGAGGTAAGGTAATGTGTATAAATAATATATATAGATTATATATATTATTCTTAGCAAACACACTCTAAAGTTTTAATATCAAAATAATTGACAAGTTGTCATTAATTAAATATTCAATTAAATTGAATATAATGAGTGAATTAAATTTTATAAATTAATTAATATGATAATTAATTAATGTAAATAATGTAAAATATTATTAATAATATTATTAGTCCATTTAGTAATTTAATACTTATGGGTTAGAATATTTAATTATTTATTCAATCTAATTATTTATTTAATCATGGATTGAATAATTAATGTGTAAATTATTAAATTAACCCAACATGGGTCAATTAATAGCCCAAATGAAGAATAATAAAATTTGACAATTTAGTAGCCCAAACAATTTAATTAGAGCCCAATTGGTATTTTAAATAAAGCCCAAAGCTTGAGCCCACTTGAAATTAAATTGTTTAAACTATTAAATATTCAAAAGTGACATGTGACAAACATTTTGGGACATTAGAAGTGATGTTGCCGGCAAGAGAAGGAAAAGGATGAGAAAAAGATAGTTAGTTGATTGTTATTTTTTATTTAATTATTTAATAATTAGGTTGCTTGTTTTAATTTTTGGTGAGTCTTTTCCCATAAAATCCTCACCAACTAAGGCATGGGTTAACTTTATTGTGTAAGTATCCAATAGCTAACTTGTGTTGGTAAAATTTCATAGATATAAGATATATATCTATACATTTTGGAAGACTTAAGTCATTAGAGAGAGAGAATTGTTAGTCATTTTTCTTCTTTTACTTTTCAAATTTGAGAGAAAATATTTGAGAGCAAGGATAAGGAAGGAGAAGGAATTCTTGGTTCATGCCATCCTCCTTCACAACCCATTTTGGAAGAAAAATGAGGATAACCATTAGAATGAGGTAATGATTATTTTAAATGTAGTTTATTTTTTTTTTAATTAAATAAACCAACATGTGAGTATAAACATGTTAATGTAGTTAATAATATGTGATAGTAATATTTATGTCATGCTTGAGTTTAATATACTTGGTTTGTGTTTTGGTATAATTTATATGCTAAAAACATGTGATTTGTGGTGTTAAATCAAGTCTCAAGGTAATGACAAGAAATTAATTTTTATAAAATTTAGATTTAATGTCATAATATTATAGAACATTAAATCATGAGAAAAACAAAGTTTGAATCACTCAAAATGGAGTTATACATAAAAAGTTATGATTGGTGGTAGTTTATGTGATGTAAAAATTTTTATAAATTTTTTTTATATTAAATCATGAAAAAATTAAATTTTCATGTTATAAATTGTTGTTAAGTTATTGGTAATTTTTTTGGATTTTTATTGAGGAGTTAAAGTTTATTTGAAGGTATAAATTTTATTAAGTTGTGTATTAAAAAGCACTGTTCACCTTCTGCGAGTGGAAAAAAAAAAAAGGGCTGGCCGCGCAATGCGCGCCAGCCAATTTTCTGAAAAAACGCGGAGCCAAACGACGCCGTTTGGCGTAAGAAAATTTTACTCCGCGCGCAATGCGCGGAGGCCAATTCCTGTTCTCACAAAACGGCACCGTTTTGGTCCGTTTATTTGGTACGCGCGCCATGCGCGGTAATAAATTTCCGACGAAATTACCAGATTGCCCCTCCGGTCTTTTTCTGCGTAATTACGAAATTGCCCTCGTATCAGTTTTTCGACTTAATTACAGAATTGCCATTCTGGATAATTTTAATTAATTTAAATGTTTAAAAATTAATTTAAAATTATAACAAAAATAATAATAATACAAAAATGATATTTAGGTATATAATATTATATTTTTCAAATATAATAAGTATTTAGGATTAATATTTAAATGTTGTAAATATTAATCTAGTTATTTTAATATTATATTTTTTCAAATATAATAAGTATTTAGGATTAATATTTAAATGTTGTAAATATTAATCTAGTTAATTTAATATTATATTTTCAAATATAATAAGTATTTAGGATTAATATTTAAATGTTGTAAATATTAATCTAGTTAGTTTAATATTATATTTTTTTTAAATATAATAAGTATTTAGGATTAATATTTAAAAGTTGTAAATATTAATCTAGTTAGTTTAATATTATATTTTTTTCAAATATAATAAGTATTTAGGATTTATATTTAAATGTTGTAAATATTAATCTAGTTAGTTTAATATTATATTTTTCAAATATAATAAACATTTAGGATTAATATTTAAATGTTTTAAATATTAATCTAGTTGGTTTAATATTATATCTTCTGAATTTATGATTAAATTAATTATTATTTAATTAATATTAAATAATAAACAAGGATGATAAATTAATTAATTATTATTTAATTACTATTAAATAATAATTAAAGACAACTAAGATTGATTATTTAATTATTTATTATTTGATTAACTTTAAATAATAAATAAATCTAGTAAGTTATTATTTACTTTTAAATAATAACGAAAAGTAGTTAATTACTTACTATTTAATTAATATTAAATAGTAATTAAATGAAATAAAGAAAATGTCTTTTAACTCTTTTGTTTAAACAATTATAATAAATTGTTTAATAGTTTAATAAGTGTTTAACACTTGAGAAAATTATTTTCTAACTTATTAAATTATTAACCTAATTTGATTGAGGGTCTATAAGGTTAATAATATCGTTTTGACTGATGTAAATTATGTGTTAGTACTTATGTGTGGTAGATAAGTTTCTTAGTGAGCGTATAGTTGTACAAATACGCTGTACTAATTATTAGACCAACTTTATTTAATGTTAGGTCTTTCAAAGCCAGTTAGTTAAAGCTAAAACATTTATTGTAGCTGAGCAGACAGGCAAGTTTCCTAAACCCTACTCAATTTATATTCGAGCAGGATATATTATTTTATTGTTCAAGTTCCTAACTCAAACTCAAGTTATTATGTTTCAAGCATGCTATGGTTTAATTCTGTATAATTATTCCACATCTTTAAATTGTTGATTCGCACATAGTGCATGTTGCATGTGTTCATCAGGTATGAAAGGCTGATCACCTTCATTACCATAAGGTTCAGTTAAATTGTTCATGGTCATTATTGACACTCAACATTAATTAATTCAATCATTCAATTATTGAAATTATGATTCGTACTCTTTCACAATTATTATATTGTTGAAAATCCAAAAGCTTATTCTTTCTTTCAATCATGATATATCGTTATTGTATTTAAACTTGCTGAGCAAAGTCGTTGCTCACTCTTGCTATATCATGATAACAAATTTCAGAATAATACGAATGTCCGAGGAGAGACGGAGACAGAAGCAAAAGACAAGATTATAGTGTTATGCATGATAACTAAATTGTTATATGATGTAAGTAATTGTGTAAACCTTTTTATGAATCTAAAGGTATATATGTAAGTTAAGGTTAGAAACCTTGGGAAATGTTGTAGAATAAACAATTTATGTTTATATATTCCGCATTAGTTATAGAACGTGTATGAAGATGATGTATAGTGATGAACCAGGTCCAGGGTTAAAGGAACCCGGATTTGGGGTCGTCACATTATACATGTCGTATAAACTTGTAAACATTCATGTTCTACTAGATTAACTCAATTATAAAAAAAAGAAAAAAAGAAGATGTTATGTAAATAACGTAATTTAAAATGGGGGTAATTCATAGTTGGGGATGTTTAAGATTTTAGTGACTCTTATAAAATTAAAATTGTAAAATTTTAAAGTTAGAAATTAAAATTAGTATGCTTTAAGAATTTTTTTAATTAATAGTATTTCTTATATAGTTTATAATAATTATAATTATATTAAATAAATAACTTTTCTAATTTTATTTTTTCATAATTAACTTCAAAAAACAAATATCTCTTTTCTTAAAACATGGCTGTAATCATATAAAAGATGAATCATGGATAATACGCTTAGTTAAATTCCTTCTAGTTGTCAACTTGCCATATATAATAATTTTTACATTTTAAATTATAAGATTGCTATGAAATTTAAAAGTCAATTTAAGATACTTTTAAACTCAAATTAAAATGATTCACTAAAAATTATGAAACAATAAATCTTATAATAATTAGTAATATATTTTAAATAATTTATGATATTTATCATTATATTAACTAAAGCTAAAATATATAAATAATAAATCTTATAATGACTAGTAATACAAATTAAATAATTTATGATATTTATCATTATATTAACTAAAACTAAAATATATAACCCATATCAATTTTATTTTAAAATATCATAAGTTGACTTTAAAATATAAATAATTATTTTATATTTTAAAATAAGAGAATATCTATATAATAAAACAGAACCCATTTTGAATCAAAAAATACAAAGACGGTTCATATTCTTTCAATTTAATCTAATGACTCACATTTCATCTCACAAAAAAAATCTCGCCCAAGTCACAAAACAATTCTCGCCCAAATCAAATTCACCCCTACACTATAATAATAATAATAATAATAATAATAATAATAATAATAATAATAATAATAATAATAATAATAATAATAATAATAATAATAATAATAGTAATAGTAATAGTAATAGTAATAATAGTAATAGTAATAATAGTAATAATAATAATAATAGTAATAATAATAATAATAATAATAATAATAATAATAATAATAATAATAATAATAATAATAATAATAATAATAATAATAATAATAATAATAATAATAATAATAATATTTTTTATATTTTATAATTTCCTTAATAATAGTACAGATAATAATAATATTTTTATTTTTTAAATTTTAATCTAATTTTAGTATAATTTTCCGTTAATAATAATAATGTTGAACATTATATATTTGATTTGATGATAAGAATTAAGTTGATAAATGCATTCAATAGTAGAGTTGTAAAGTCATTTGATTGATTATGATGTACAAAGACTTAGTTAGATAAGATCAAAACTGTTAGGTTGGTCTTTTGGATATAAATGTGTTAAGTTGTAAAGTCTTTTGTGGTGTACAAGGACTTAGATTTTAAAAGGATCAAATTTGTTAGGTTGATCTTGTGGTGTATTTCTCCAGACAGTCTGATCGTAGAATGGACTCTACGACTCCGCGCCAAGAAGACTTAATGACTCAGTCTGATCATAGAATGGACTGCGATTCCGCACAAGGAAGACTCTACGACCAAAGCAAGCAACCGTAGAATGGATTCTACGACCAACAGAGTGGCCGTAGAGTAAACTCTACGATATGCCTTATCACAGAACATGCATTACAACAAGAATGATCATAGAGTTAATCGTAGAAATTCATTGAGCAAAAGTAAAAGTCATTTAAAGCAATACTACGACTCTCTTCAGCTACACGTCATTCAAATTAGAACCTAAACATCTGATGGTTCTTCTCTTGTACTAAAAGACAGAAGTAATTTAGTTGAGAAGAACAGTCTACATCGATGTGATAGATAAACCTTTGCCAAGAGTTTAAATTCAAAAATGTCAGAGGACTGACCAAAGCGTGCTAAGCGACAAAGTGAAGATTTAAAGGTAGTGCTAAAGTCAGAAGACTGTGTCCTATCAGTCATATTTTATAGAAGCCCAAACGCCTCTATGAAAGTTGACAGAAACCTACGACTGACATGTCTTATCCCGAGGAAAAAAGAAACACCTTTTATGAACAGTGTTAGCAAGTCAATTAATATCTCGTTAGAGCATTAATGAACTAAATGAATATAATATTCAACAGCTCCACATCGTGAGATAACGGACAGAAACTGAAGCATGGGACAAATTTCAAACGGGAAGAAATCTGAAGCTCCTATAAAAGACGCCTAGATTTGAAAAAAAGAAATAAAAGCAACACACAAGAAAGAAAGTATACGCAAGAGTTCAGAAAGATCAAACGAAAAAGTATCTTGCTTCGCTACTAAGTTCTTCAGAAACTTATGCTAAACACAACTTAGTAGCACACCCAAACCAACACTACTCACTAGAAGAGTTCTTAGTGAATTAAAGTTCTAAGACTGCTGGTCTTGAAGGAATCTTAGTGATTTAGAAATTATAAGAGTATCCTTAGTGGATTTGTTGCTCGAAGAGTAGAACAGTGGAGTAGGAGTCTTGTGAACTCTGAACTACTTAAAATCTGGTGTTTTTCATCTTGTGTCTATTAACTGCTATAACTGCTTGTTGAATTATTACATCAAGAAGGGTAAATAAATCATATTCCGTTGTGCTAAATTAATTGATTAATAATTTATTCTCTCTTAAAATAAAATAAAGAAAAAGTTTTAAAAAATCTATTCAACTCCCCTTTTTAGATATTTTTCGTGTCATTGAGAACTAACAATTGGTATCAGAGCATGTTCTCACATTTAAAACCTTACAAGTTTGAATAGATCTAATGGCACACAACAAGAATGGATCAGAACTTGGTGGAGGTAACAGACCACCTATGTGCAATAAAGAAAAATTTGCTAACTGAAAAGTTCGTATGCAGGCTTACATGAATGCAATAAACGATGAGCTGTTTGAGATGGTACTTAATGGGTCAGTCATACCAATGAAGCTTGCATTAACAATTGAAGATCCAAACAAGCTAGTAGCAAAGAAAAGCGAAGACTGGACAGACAACGAAAAAAAGAATGTTCAAAGAGACAAAAAGGCCCAAAACATCCTATTCTAATCTCTAGATGATGAGTTGTTTGAAAACGTTGTCAACTGCAAAACAGCTCAAGAAGTCTGACAGACTCTGTTGATCATGCACGAAGGAATATAAGAAGTCAGAGAAAATAAACAATCACTGCTCATTCAGCAATATGAAATGTTCACCCACATATTAGGGGAGAACATTACAAATACCTATGAGAGATTTAACTTTCTGCTAAACTCTCTTAGATCATTTGGAAAAGTCTACCCAAATAGAGATCTCATCATCAAATTCATGAGAGCATTACCAAGCAAATAAGATGCCAAAACCACAGTCATCCGGGAGTCAAAGAACTTGCACGAGATGACTGTACAACAACTCTATAGAAATCTTCTTACCTACGAGCGAGAGCTAAATCAAAGGCAGAGACCCTATCTGAGGGAAGAAAGAAGGACAAAAACATTGCTCTTTAAGCCTCAACTTCAGCTCATAGAAACAATCTTAAGGATGATTCTGACTCTGATAAAGATGAATCAGATGATGATGAAGGAGCTGTCATGCTGGTTAGACAATTTAAAAGATTCATCAAAAGGAACAGACCGCAGAAGTTCAGAAGCAGCATTAGAGAACAAACAAATGACCTTTGCTACAATTGCAAAAAGCCAGGTCATTTCATTGCTAAGTGTCCAAAACCCTTAAGAGAAGAGCTAAGAAAGGATAGAATAAAAGCAAATCCAAAGAGAGAATTCAAGAGCCTCCATAAGCAAAAGAAGAAAGACAAAAGCTTCATAGCTGAAGGCTCATGGAATGACTCAGGAGAAGAACTAAACTTTGAGTCAAGTGATGATGAAGAGACATAGAAGACCAACCTGTGCTTGATGGCAAAAGAAGAAGAAAGGAGCAAAAATGAATTCAACCTAGATGATGTATTTGACTTCTACTCTCATGAATTAAACATTGATAATCTTAGAGAAGGCATGCATGACTTAATGATAGAATTACACAAATATATGAAAATGTTTAGAATGTTATCTAAAGATCATTCTCATCTAAAAGAGGAAAAAGCAAAAATTAGCATAAAATTAGAAGCCACTTCAAACTAAAAAATTTGGTCTTGTCTTAAGACTGAGAATGAAAAACTGAAAAAGATAAATGAATTGAGCATTCAGAAAGAGTCTTCATTAGTCTCCAAAATTCAGGAACTAGAAAAGACAATTTCCATGTGAAATAAATTAAGTTTGTCTATGGACACCCTGATCTCAAGCCAAAGAGATGTGGCTGATAAATCAGGATTAGACTTTGAGAATTCTTTCTCAGAACCTAATATGGAGAAATCAATGGAAGTAAATGAAAGTAACTCCTTGAATCTTAATAAAGGAATTGTGTTCATCAAATCCTCAGAATCAATCTCTCCCAGCTCCCTACACTCTGCTAATCCTGCTATTGTATAAAACTCGTATTGGTCTAGGATTCAGAAAATTAAAAAGTAAGTCAACACCTATAGCTGAACCTCGAAGGATCATCGAGTCAAGCAAAACTTACTTTACGAATCAGCCATGCAGAAATCATAGAGTTTACTCTCACTCTACGAAACATGAGAATCGTAGAGTAGTATGGAAGCAGAATGTGTATCAGCCCAACAGAAGGACTATGAACAATTATAATTCATACAGGTCCTAGACAAATAAGAATTCACAAATATACACAAATCATCGTCAACATCATATCAATCATAGGCACCATCATAGATGCCTTGACAGTAGATGCTCAAGACATATGACAAGAAACAAGACTCTTCTGTCAGATTACAAGAAAAAGGATGGTCCTGTAGTCATCTTTGGAGACAACAACTCTGAAAAAACCAGAGGATATGGCTCGATTGAAAATGGTACAATATCATTAAGTAAAGTGGCTTATGTTGAAGGACTAAAGCATAACCTGTTAAACATTAATCAACTGTGCGACAAAGGTAAGTCACTTTCCTCAACAGCAAATGCCAAGTCAGAGATTTGAAGACTAAATCTCTAAGGCTAGTAGGAGCTCAAAAAGAAAATGTCTATGTGGTCAACTTTGCCCAATTAAGTTCAAATGAGACAATCTGTTTCCTTGCTAAAGCCTCTGAAGATATGTGCTAGCTCTGACACAGGAGATTATCTCATCTTAACTTCAAGAGTATGTTTAAGCTTGCCTCCAAAGACCTAGTAAGAGAATTGTCAAAGCTTAACTTCATCAAAGAAAAACCATACAAAGCATGTCAGCTTGGAAAGCAAACAAAGACCTCCTTTCAGAGTAAGACAGTTAACTCAAATGATAGAGCCCTTCAATTATTACACATGGATTTATTCGGGCCTATCCCAATTGCAAGCCTTGAAGGAAAGAGATACTCTTTAGTGGTAGTAGATGACTATACTAGATACACATGGGTATGCTTTCTAAGCTCTAAAGATGAAACTATTTCACATCTTATCAAGCTCTTCAAACTAATCATGAATGAAAAGGGTGAGAAGATCAAGGCTATAATGAGTGATCATGGAAGAGAGTTTGACTTTTCAGATATGGACCAGTTCTGTGAAGAAAATGGAATCAATCATAACTTTTTAGCCCCAAGGACTCCTCAACAGAATGGAGTAGCAGATAGGAAGAATATGACTCTGATTGAAGCAGGAAGAACCTTTCTTGTAGCAGCATATCTTCCTGAGTATTTTTGGGTTGAAGCCATCAGCACTGCATAGTATACCCAGAACAGATCACTCATACACTCAATATAGAAGAAGACTCCATACAAATTGTGGAAAGGAAGAAAGCCAAACATAAGCTACTTTCATGCGTTTGACTGTCTATGTTATGTACTCAATAATGGCAAGAAACATCTAACCAAATTCTAGTCAAAGTTAGATGAAGGAATCTTCCTTGGCTATGCTACAGACAACAGAGCATACAGAGTGTTGAATAAGAAATCCTTAACTATTGAAATCTCCATCCATGTCACATTTGATGAATCAGATCCAGAAAAGAAAAGCTCAACAATCAACGATTCATTAGAAATAAACTCAACGATCGAAGAACTCAAAATCGTAGAGTCGGACTCTACGATCATGGAACCAACAACAGAAATCGTTGAGCGAGCAGAGGAAATCATAGAGTTCACCACGCCAGACATTAGAACTCTACGAACAGAATAAGAAGTTGATTTGGAAGAACTCAGACAAAAAGACACCAGAACAGACGTTCTTAGCAGAAGAAAGTGGACCAAGGATCACATTCAATATCTAATAATTGGAAATCTAAATGAAGGAATCAAGATAAGAGCTGCAACTTTAAATGAATGCTTTTACCTAAGCTTTCTCTCTCAAGTGGAACCCAAGAAGATCGAAGAAGCCTTAGGAGATTCAAGTTGGATAGATGCCATGCAAGAGGAACTCAATCAATTTGAAAGGAGCAAAGTTTGGAGATTGGTTGCTAGACCTCAGCATAAACCAATCATTGATACCAAATGGGTCTTCAGGAACAAAATGGATGAAAATGGTGTGATTACAAGGAACAAAGCAAGACTGGTGGCCAAAGACTATTCTCAAGAGGAAGGAATTGATTATGATAAGACCTTTGTTCTAGTGCCAGATTGGAAGCCATAAGGATTTACCTCGCCCATGCTGCACACATGAAGTTCAAAGTCTTCCAAATGGATGTTAAGAGTGCATTTCTGAATGGAGAACTTCCAGAAGAAGTCTACATGGAACAACCTCCAGGTTTTATCAATCCAACATTTTCAGATTATGTTTATAAATTAGATAAAACCTTATATGGTCTAAAAAAAAGCACCCAGAGCATGGTATGAAACCTTAACTAACTTTCTTATTAAAAAAAGATTCATTAGAGGAAGAGTAGATACTACCTTATTTTTTAGAAAACATAAGGATAAAACACTGTTAGTTCAAATTTATGTAGATGATATCATATTTGGTTCTTCGGATGAAAAATTGTGTGAAAGGTTTGCCAAGCTTATGTAGAGCAAGTTTGAGATGAGCATGAAGAGAGAACTTAACTTCTTCCTCGGACTTCAAATAAAGTAGACTAATGAAGGCATCTTCATCAACAAGCCAAGTACATCAAAGACTTACTAAAGAAGTATAACATGGAATCTGCAACCATCATAAAAACTCTGATGCCACCTGCCACTAAGCTTGACAAAGATGAGAATGGTAAAAATACTGATATCACTCAGTACAGAGGTATGATAGGCTAACTCTTATACCTAACTGCTAGCCGGCTATATATAATATTTGCTACATGTATATGTGCTAGATTTCAGGCTAATCCTAAATAGTCTCATCTAATAGTTGTGAAAAGAATTTTAAAATATCTTAAAGGAACTCCAAATTTGGGGTTATGGTATCCCAAGGAGTTTTCCTTTAATCTAATAGGATATTCAGACGCTGACTATGCAGGATATAAAATAGACAGGAAGAGTACAAGTGGAACATGCCAGATGATTGGTAGCAGACTTGTCTCTTGGTTTAGTAAGAAGAAAAACTCAGTATCCACATCAATTGCAGAAGCTGAATATATAGCCACATGTAGTTGCTGTGCACAAATCCTATGGATGAAGACTCAGCTTGCAGACTATGGGTTTGAGCTGAATTCTATCCCTATATATTGTGATAATACAAGTACAATTGCAATAACTCATAATACTTTCATGCATTCAAGAACTAAGCACATAGATAAAAGATATCATTTCATTAGAGATTATGTACAAAATGACAATATATCACTACACTATATCCCAATTGAAGATCAACTAACAGACTTTTTTATAAAACCTTTAGATGAATTAAGATTTGATAAACTTATAAGTGAGTTAGGAATGCTAAATCTAGACTCTTAATATATATCATGCTTTAGAAGCTACTAACACTGTAGGGAGAAAAGTGTTCAAAGGATATAGTAAAGAATAATTCGTAGAGCCTACTCAATGATCGTCGAGCTAAGGATCGTAGAGTACACTTCAAATAGTTGAGCTCACTCAATGATCGCCAAGCCAAGGATCACATAGTTCATCTCAGTCGTAAAGCTCACTCAACGGCCGACAAAACAAGGATTTATGTGTCAAGAGGGATCGTAGAGCTCAGGGAGAGACAAAGGGCAAAATTTTCATCAACCAACTAGAAATCCTCCTATCAAAATTTGACACACGTCTCACTCTCAGCAAACATAGAGGAAAGTTTTAAATATTTTGAAAACTGCGCGTCTTTCATTATTCTTCAAAATAAAAAACCTAGATCTCTCTATCTCTCTCTCTCAATCCAAAACCCTAAATTTATAATACTCAGATAAATCATTCCTCTTGTTTTAGAAAAATAACAAATGGCGCTTGCTCAAGTTATATCGGGAAACGAACCAAACTTTGAAGCATTCACAACCGTCGATAAACAGTACCGGAGGATAATCCATTTGTTAGAAAGGGATGGCCTTCGAGAGGCATTAGGAACAAACACAAGGATCCTATCAAAGCTAATCCGAGAATTCTATACAAATGGATCCTATGTAAATGAAACCCTAACCACCACAGTTAAAGGGGTCCAGTTCAACATCACATCTGAAGAAATAAACCCAGCTCTAGGTTTTAAGCATAGGAGCCTCACGACTCTTAATCTGGTGAGTACAGAAGAGGGTTTGAGAAAGATGCACCACAAGAAGAATCCAGAATTGAGAGGATTGAAGAAGAAAGATTTTCCCTAGAGATATGAATTTCTGGCTTACATTATAGGAAAATTCCTCCTTTGCAAAGACTTAGCTCACGACTCCATTAGCGAGATCCAGCTGAAGATAATGACAACCATAGTAAATAAGATAAACATCAACTATGACTCCTTCCTGTTAGAATGGATCGAAAACTGGATCCTAAATGCAGAAAAGGCAAAAGGGGTCAAGAAAATGCTCTATGGGAGATTCATAAGCATTCTCCTTCAATCTATATTAGGGGACAAGATCGAGCATGCAGAAGGAGAAGTCCTCAATGCAAATAAGAGGATGACCCCGAGATTATTCAAAAACTGGAAGAGAAACCCAGTTGAGAATAGAAAACTATCCTAATCTGGGGATAGTAAAAGAACACAGAGTGGTGCTGGACCCTCACTAATGAAGAACATATCTGCAGAAGCAGAATCTTAGGAGGTCAGCAGGCAATCTCCTAGACTAATCAGGAAGAGGAAAGGAAAGAAAGCCCTTGAGATTGAAGAACCTCAAGGATCATCAAACGAGGCCTTTGACGTTGTTCCTGAAGAGAAGGCTGCCTCAGAAGATGAAGAATCAGAATGGCGAAAGGAAACTCATAGCAAGCATAAGGCAGATGAGGTCACTTCAATATAGCTAAAACCAAAGAGAAGAAGGCTAGTGAAATTAGTCAATCAAATAACTGAAAAACGCTCAGTAACTGAGGGGAAACTACATGAAAAATCAGACAATGCTGCAGTTGAAGGGGAGTCATTTGAAGCGACTGAACCTATTGTTGCTCAGGTTGAAGGGGAGATTCTAGGAGAAAGCATCCCAGATGACATATCAATCCCTCCAGCCACAATAAATACTGATGAAAAGGATGACATTGAGATAATGACAATGGGAAGAAATGAACAAAGGCACCTTGACTACAACTGTCTGCTGAATTTCTTGCCACTAATGCCATTCCACTGAGCCCTAGTGTACAATGCATGGGATCAACTCTTTTGGACCTACAAAGCATATCCCAACGTAGTGATTTTGGCTTAAGGCTACCCTCAAAACCTATATTTTGCTCAAAAGCTGATCTCAAACAGCTCATTCTCACCTACAGTAGGGCAAAATGTATACTTTATCCCTCTAGCCTTCATATAATATCATACACTTACATGGACCTTCAATCAATTTTAGGAGCTGTTAAATGCAAACACTGGAACAAGTTCTACGTCTAACTCTACCCCAGTCGTAGAGTCCCCACACTCTATGACTGGTGGTCCAAGAAGCCTAAATGATCAAAACGTAGAGTGCCCTCAAGACTCTCCTCAAATCCTACCTTCTACACATACAATGTCTTCTGCTCAACCTTCTGAACCACCAAGACTCTTCTTAACATACGAAGACATCTCCTCAACCTCTGGTCATGAATACTTCCATATTCTAAGCATCATGGCTGAGCAGGGGCAAACAACTCAACTCCTCAAAGAAATCCTAGTAAAGATATCTCTGCTTCCTATAACTGAGGGCTTAATTGACATTACAAGTTACATGCAAGCAGAGATACACACCGATCTGGCATCTAAGTCCCACAACATTCAACAGAGATTAAACAATGTTGTTACTGTTGTAAACAACCTTTCTCAAAAATTGGGAAGCGAATTCTCCTTAAGACTGAAGGAGTTAATTGCAGCATTTTCCGACAATCTCAAGGAAATGGACGTAATATTTTTGAACGCAATGGACAATCATCAGAAGTCAATCGACATTCTTCAAAAAACTAATGCTAAATCTATAGCCCTCCTCGATAATCAGATCTTCGATATGAAGGAATCTCTCAGAGAACAAACTTATCAATCAGATGAAACTCTGACATTGGTGGAGAAGAAACAAATGCTGGTTGAAGAACGACTTCAAGATCGCCATAATGATGTAACTGCCACCCAGACTCAACTTCAAAAACTTGTTCAGGGTATGCAGCAGCTATCGAATGAGGTGGCCAAAATTAATGATGCCAATAAGGGGGAAAAGAGTATGAGTACAGAACCAACTATTAGTCAAAGCAGAAGAGGAAGAGCACCTCAAGGGATAATCATGGTTCAAATGTCAGTTCAACCTCCTTTTGAAGCAGTACCAATTCATCGCAGACAGACCTCAATTGCAAGACCATCTGTACCAAGTCATCAAGAATAATCCTCAACTGCGAGACCATCCAGCTCACAAACATAGAAGTTAAAGAGGAAGAAGCTAAGCAAAGGGAATAAATGAATCTTAAAAAGGGCATAAGAGGAAAGAAGAGCACTCTTCAGACAAAGGTAGGAAGATGAGAGAAGAAGACCTTCTAGTAGAAGGAGATAAGTATTTCAAACTTTTATGTATTTCTTAACCACTTATTGTATAACTGACTATACATCAATAAAATTCATATTTTTTTTTTAGAAATACAGCTGCTCGCTGTATATTAGGCATTCTCTTATTCAAATGCATTTGCTTAATTAAATTGTTCAAACTACCTTCTACTATTAGCGTTGTCATCATCAAATAGGGGGAGATTGTTGAACATTGCATATTTGATTTAATGATAAGAATTAAGTTGATAAATGCATTCAATAGTAGAGTCGTAAAATCCTTTAATTGATTATGATGTACAAGGACTTAGTTAAATAAGATCAAAACTGTTAGGTTGGTCTTTTGGATATGAATGTACTGAGTTGTAAAGTCCTTTGTGGTGTACAAGGACTTAGATTTTAAAAAGATCAAATCTGTTAGGTTAATCTTGTGGTGTATCTTTCAGACAATTTGATCGTAGAATGGACTCTACGACTCCGCGCCAAAAAAACTCAACGACTCAGTCTGATCGTAGAATGAACTCTACGATTCCGCGCAAAGAAGACTCTACAACCAAAGCAAGCAACCGTAGAACAGACTCTACGACTAACAGAGTGGCCGTAGAGTAAATTCTACGATATGTCTTATTGCAGAACAGGCGCTATAACAAGAATGATCGTAGAGATTCGTTAAGCAAAAGCAAGAGTCATTTAAAGCAATACTACGACTCTCCTCAGCTACACGTCATGCAAATCAGAACCTAAACATCTGATGGTTCTTCTCTTGTACTAAAAGACAGAAGCAACTTAGTTGAGAAGAACAGTCACATCGATGTGACATATAACCCTCTGCCAAGAGCTTAAAGTCGAAAATGTCAAAGGACTGACCAAAACGTGCTAAGCAACATAGTGAAGATTTCAAGGTAGTGCTAAAGTCAGAAGACTGTGTCCTATCAGCCATATTTTATGGAAGACTAAACGCCTCTATGAAAGTTGGCAGAAACCTACGACTGACATGTCTTATCCCAAGAAAAAAAGAAACACCTTTTATGGACAGTGTTAGCAGGTCAATTAATACCTCATCAGAGCACTAATGAGCTAAATGAATATAATATTCAGCAGCTTTACAACGTGAAGTAATAGGTAGAAACTGAAGCATAGGGCATATTTCAAACGAGAAGAAATCTGAAACTCCTATAAGAGACGCATAGATTTGAAAAAAAGAAATAAAAGCGACACACAAAAAAGAAAGTATACGCAAGAGTTCAAAAAGATCAAACAAAAAAGTATCTTGCTTCGCTATTAAGTTCTTCAGAAACTTATGCTAAACGCAACTTAATAGCACACCCAAACCAACACTACTTACTAAAAGAGTTCTTAGTGAACTAAAGTTCCAAGGCTGCTGGTCTTGAAGGAATCGTAGTGATTTGGAAATTGTAAGAGTATTCTTAGTGGATTTACTGCTCGAAGAGCAGAACAGTGGAGTAGGAGTCTTGTGAACTCTAAATCACTTAAAACCTGGTGTCTTTCATCTTGTGTCTATTAACTGCTATAAATGTTATATAACTGCTTGTTGAATTATTACATCAAGAAGGATAAATAAATCATATTCCGTTGTGCTAAATTAATTGATTAATAATTCATTCTCTCTTAAAATAAAATAAAGAAAATATTTTAAAGAATATATTCAACCCCTCTTCTAGATATCTTTTGTGTTATTGGGAACTAACAAATAATAATAATAATAATAATAATAATAATAATAATAATAATAATAATAATAATAATAATAATAACAATAATAATTATAATAATAGTAATAATAATAACAATAATAATTATAATAATAGTAATAATAATAACAATAATACCGATAATAATAATAATAATAATACTGATGATAATAATAATAATAATAATAATAATAATACTGATAATAATAATATCCATAATAATAATAATAATAATGATGATAATAATAATAATATCCATAATAATAATAATAATAATAATATTTATAACTTTTATATTTTATAATTTTCTTAATAATAATATAGATAATAATAATATTTTTATTTTTTAAATTATAATTTAATTTTTTATTATATTGTATTTTCAGACACAAATAATTACTAGTATTATATAAAATTTAACAATACAATATATAAGGTATATACTTTATACTCCTAGCCACTTTGCAGCACTATATATATAACCAATGCCTCGTAGCTATCTAAAACCGTGGCATATCAAAGAAGAAAAGAAATTCAGTGACTGCACTTGCAGTCGATCGCAGGACCCACTGTGGGGTCGGCACATCATGGGAAACAATCCATAATTAACGTTAATTATTAACTATGACTCTATGTTAATTCTTATATTTATAATTTGATGTTATGCACTTTTTTTAATGCTATCATTCTCACGTGTAAAACCCTAAAAATAAGTTGGTTATGTCACATTGTTAAGGACTTTATTTGAGTTGTAAAAATATATACAGATGAGCTTAAGCTTAAAATGTATAAGTTGCTCAAATTCATTATACTTAAAGAATAAATTAAAGCTTTTCACGTATAGGTGTTTTAAGTTGTAATTAATATTTTTTATATACCTGAATATGCTAAAGATCGTAGAAGAATTGCTTAAATCACATATCATATACTAATATAGTATAAGTTCGAGGAGTGATCGCAAGAAAACTACTAGATAAGAGATCAACATCCTACAATCGTAGGGCTTAGATTGAGAACAAGATTGCAAAGTAATATTGTAGAGGTTTAGATTGCAGAGCTAGAAAGTAAAGTTTTATATATAACATAAAACTTTGCTCCAATAATTTCTGATAAGATTATGAAGAATAAGAATTAATTAATTGTAACATGTGGAGCAAGTTGGTTCCTTGAAAAATTATTAATTATTAGAGATTATTAACTATAAGAATACCAATTATCAATATATATATATATATATATATGGATTTGCGTCTCCCAAAATTACTAGTTATACAATATTAAAAATGAAATAATATATACTATTCACAATAACACTTCTCAAGTCTTCATTTCTTACAGAAGTACATAATATCATTTGTATAGATTATGTCATAATACATAATAATTGTAAGTTTTATAATAGCGCTAATAACACTTTAGTCCTTCAAAATTTCAATCGTTTTATAATTAATTCTTTAAAGTATAAATTCTCCCGATATAAATTTTTGAATATGTTTAAATAAGTACGATGAACCCTAAATAAAAATTTGGCGTACTTTGAGTAGTGGGTGGAGAGAAGAGAGAAAGAGGTGGAAGATGAGTGGTGGTGGCGACAGAGAAAAATAATTGTTATTGTTTTGTTTTGTTTTGTTCTTTTTTTAAAATTTGTTTGATAATATTTCGGTTAAATTTGGAAGGTCAAAACAGAGATAAGGTCACGTACCCGACACATTCGGCAAAAAATAACTCCAAAAATCAATTTTGAATCCATATCAACAAATTAAACAAACTTAAAAGTCTATATCGGTAGAATTTGTACTTTAGATGTTAAATTATAAAATGATTGTATTTTTAGGAGAGTAAAGTGCTATTAACCTTTCATAATATGTATGTTGAACTTATCTTAATTAACTAAATTTATAAAATATATAAAAATGCATAAAGAATAAACTAGATTTCACTATGAGTAATTAATTTTCTATTACAAATAAATAAATTATTTAGGTATCAGATACGATCGAATAACAAGAAAAAGAAACAAACACTAACAAATAAAGTCATACAAGAGAAATTAAATTTTATACAAAAGGTTCTTACAATTGTTAAGTTAACGATAGTGATAAAGCTAAAAACGTGAATGAATGTGCATTAATGACAAACCTTTGAACAAGTTGTATGCTTCAACGTCACATACTCACATCTTCCTAGACGTGAACGTGATACTTAACCCATGATCACTCGAAAGCGACAAGTGTGTTGCCAACAAGGAACTCGGTTATTATAAAATAAATTTTGTGATAAATTTATTTTTAAATTAATAAAATATTAATATAAATAAAAAACATATTCTTCAATTTACATGTTAGTATTTTATTAATTTAAATTTAAATTTATTATAAAATTCACTTTATAATAACCAAATCCGTTAACAAATACCTCGGATATATCAACTCTTTGTAAGGGTTTAAAGTATCAGTGTATATATATATGCAGTTTCACGTCTAAAGATATATAAAAAATAAAATATCATTAATAAAAGTATTTCTCTTTTTTCTCTTTAACATTCTCTCTTATCTTTGTATATTATTTTTAATTTTGTATATATTTT